>JAKOOJ010000003.1:69791403-70311403 GCA_022577455.1 Arizona elegans | reverse complement strand
ATATGTATTTATCAGGATAGGTCATAAATACAACTGAACTTGGGCACAAACTGAGATTTGGATGGCATAATATTTCTATGGT
Organism: Arizona elegans; assembly: GCA_022577455.1. Classification (NCBI taxonomy): domain Eukaryota; kingdom Metazoa; phylum Chordata; class Lepidosauria; order Squamata; family Colubridae; genus Arizona; species Arizona elegans. The sequence goes on along the minus strand of JAKOOJ010000003.1, from coordinate 70,311,321 downwards.
ATGATAAAGTTAAGGATAATGTAGATTTTAAAAATCACCATATTAGAAGTGTCAAATTGAGAATATGGAATAGATATAAACCCAGCTTGTGCCCACAAATGTCTTTATAGGCCTGAGCACAAGAAACATTGTACTGAAAAGAAACAGCAGGTAAAGAGAAATGATTAACATATCAAGAGATGTTAGAACAAGAGAAAATAAGATAAAACCAAAAGAGCAAATGGCTTCAGAGGGATTTAGTTTTAAATGGTTTTCGTATGCACAGATAAGAGAAAGTTTTAAAGTAGATATTTGGAATTGAGCAGCAAAAGACAAAATCTGAAGTTGTCCCTATTCATCCTCTCTTTAGCTCAAAATCTATATCATTTTTATTCTATTCAAACATTATTTAATATAAATAAATAATGTGAACTTAAAGAAAAACCCTTCCTAGAAAAAAAAGAAAGAATCCAAAATAATTGGAAAAGGTGATTTTTTTTTAAACATCCAATATCTTACGCAGTTTAGAAATCCAAACTGTAGCCATTTCATTTTCCTTCTTTGAAGCCACATCACCACATTGGTTCCTATTCAGTTTGCAGTCAAGAAACATATTTTGGCCCCCTAATCTTTTTTAAAAGGTAATATTATGTTTTCAAAAACAGGAAAGTTGATATAATCCAAGGTGGGACGGAGGAGTGTATATTCTAGGTATACAAAACAAATGGAATTTAGTCGTTTAACAATATCAGAATATGAAACTAGTACAAATATACAAGTAGGTAGAAAGAAAACAATAGGATATGTTTTGTACATGTCAAGCCTCCATTTCATTTCATAAATAGTGGAACTCATAGCTCATGTCATTAAGTCTCCCTAAAAAGGAGCTGGGATGAATTTCATAAAATGAATTTCTCATTTCAAATGTCATCATTACCACCAGCAAAGAAATTTAATTTGTAATATTATGCTTGGTTAACATCACATCAAGTTTAATCAGAATATATTCATCATACCTGATTTTACTGAGCTTCTACATATGCTAGGGCATATATGCCACAATGGCTGCATTCTCACTGTACAAATAATATGAATAAATGTTCCTTTTCACCCTGATGTTTCAACATCACACACCATGCCTTTTCTTTTCTATCATGAAATGTACATCTATCTCCTCTATAATTATTTTGACAAAACAGAAGAATTTCTAAACAAATAAGCTTTTGCATCCTCTCCATATTTTTTCCCTGTTAATATACGGCAAAGCTGATTCCCCCCCACCCATTTTTTTTCTGTTGTTCCCTTGGGATCAAAATGGTAATATAATATGCCAAGATGAGCATATGGTCCTGAATAATGTTCTCCATTAAACTAAAGACATGATGGAACTTTTGGTATAATTACACCTCAAATACAGTAATTAAATATTTTTTTATAAAGATGTTTATGTGAAATACAAAGAGTCCTAACACTATTTATATCTTTATCATCATTATATCTTTACCTACATCCAGGGGGTTTTCAGATAATAGATGTATGGATGGGTATACAGTATGTATAAAACATAATTTAGCTGTCACTATAACTGTGAAACTCATAGATAAACCAACATTAGTGAAGCAGTTTTAAAATATATGTCACACAGCTCTAGGAGTGGAAAATATATGTCTACAATAAATGCACTTAAAAATATGAATTAACAGCATAAGATGTCTAGCAAATTAAAGACCATGAAATCTTAGAATTTTTTTTTAATAGAAAAGGGAGTCTTCAATATTCTCCAAAGAAGTTTCTCAAAATTACATGCCATCAAGTTTATATTGATTTTTAACGATCAGACAGATTTTCTGCATAATGATCTGTCACCAACCTTTAAGTCTTCCAACAGCACAATCATTCCCTTTTTAATTAGTTCCATTTACTTTGCTTCCGATTGTCCACTTCTGACCTTTTTCTTTCACAATTCCTAGCAAAATAGGCTTCTTGGAGACATGGATCTTTGTATCATATGTCAGAAGTAGGATAATTTGAGTCTTATCATTTGTGCCTTGAGTGACAACTCTGGATTAATTTTGTATCTTCCAGTATATCCATAGTATTCTGAGGATTCTTCATCAACACCAAAGTTCAAAAGTGTTTCTATCCTGCTTCTTCAAAGTCCAACTTTCACTTCCATAGTGTGTCACAGAAAAAAATAATAATTCTTGTATAATTTTGATATTTATGGATACTGACAGTTCATCACATCTGACTATCTTTTCCAAGATCTTCATTGCTTCTCTATCAAGTGGTAGCCAGTGGTACTCTTCCTTTACTACTGCTTCCTTTACTATTGATGGTTGATCCTAAAAAGTAGAAATTATCCATTTTAAATTTCTTTGTTTCACCTTTTGACATTAGTTTGGTCTTCTTTAAATTTAATCTTACTTTTTTTTCTTTTTACTGTCTCCTTGACTTACAGTATTAGGCTTGCAAAGCATTTGTATTTTCATCTATCAGAGTACTGTCATCAACATATAGTGCAGATATTGACATTTTTTTTTACCAATCTTAAGATGCTCTTCTTTATTGTTGTGTACAGGCTGACTATGTAATATGTAACCTTGTTTCTGATCTATTGATATAATTTGGTCATTGACTGTTCTGCAGCCTTGTCTTTGTAATGTTTCTTTGTATATTAAAAATATAATTTCTCAATTTTTATCTCCTAAGCAGTAATAGTATGATTTTCTGCCTGAAGGTTTAATAACAGTCCATTTAAATGCACTGATGCCTAAGTTATTAATATGTGATTCATGTCTTTTGTTATGTTGAACTTTCCCACGTTCATGCTTCTTACATCTACGTTGTCACTGTAATTCTGCCTTTGCTGCCTCAGATGTCTTTTTCTTGTGTGGCAACATTAGTAACTAGACGCTCAAAAAGGCTTTAATCAAACCATGTCAAAAACACCATTAGTATCTGAAGAATCCACAGTTCTTCCTCAGTAATACATTGAGTGCAATCCAACCTGTTGGGTCCTTCAGGTAGTACTATATTGTCAATCACTTTATATTTTTTATTCCTATAACTTATTTGGTAAAAAGCGTAGTTTATTGCTGCTTTCTGGCATGAATTGTGAAATGATACTTTGCCATTCTCATTACAATTTAATGTCATCTGCTTTTAGCATCTTCTTATGCCTATAGTAGCGGCCAAAATTATGGAAACCTTTTGGGAAAAGTGTATTTTTGAGGTTTGATGGCTAATAACACCACTTTTTTTTTTTTTGAGTTTCAAGATAATCATACTTCACTGCTGGAATGGCTTGGGAACAGCCCAGAGCTTAACCCAATTGAAAATCTATGGAGACAACTAAAGAAACTTATTAGTCAGAAGCGACCCAGCAATAAAACCCAGTTAATAGAAGCAATCATTCAATCTTGGTTTCACATTATAATAGCTGCAGAACTAAAAGACTTAGTTCCCTCCATGGGAAGAAGTTGTAAGGCCATAATTCATGCTAAAGGTTACCCAACCATTAACTGGCATGGTGATAATTTTTGTATATCTCGTTTTTTATATGGTGATCATTTTTGTATATCTCATTTTTTCTACGTGTTCCACTTTCTTCTTTATACTGTAACTGCTATTTTAATAGCAAATCAGGGGTGAAATTTACTTACCTTCCCTACTGGTTCGGAAGTGCGCGCATGCGTTCACTTCTGAACCAGTAGGGAAGGTAAGTAGATTTTGAACCCTCTGATTTTGGACCCTCTGAGCATGTGCAAAGCCCACTGAAGATGTGCAGAGGATCAAAAACAGGTTACTTCCTGATTAAAACCAGGAAGTAACGACGTCTGGGTAAGTGGGCAGAGCTTTGGGTTGCCACAGCTATGCTCCAGGGGTGGGTTCTAAAATTTTTTACTACCAGTTCTGTGGGTGTGGCTTAATAGTCATGTGACAATTCTTTAGAATTTAGCAGAGGTACTGGTCTACCAGGCTTTTATCTGCTTGCAGAGCTGTACCAGTCTACTTATTTGTTTTTGGAGGCACCGGTCTACCACCACACTGCCTTTTAACACTGATCAACTGTAGGGTGGCCCTTTGAAGCCCTGGGGCAAGAGTTTAAACAGTTTTTTTTTCCTTCTAGCCGATCAGCTGGGACTCAGGAGACAGCAATAGATTGGGGGTGGAGCCAAATAAAACGTAAGAATAATGTAGGGGGGGCAGGGGGGCAGAACTGGTTTGGTGACGTTATATCGTCACTGCTACCGGCTCGTGGAATCGGGAGGAACCAGGAGGAATCCACCATTGCTATGCTCTGAACCACGCACCGTCGTTACCGGATAGCCCGAACCAGTGCAAACATTTCACCCCTGTAGCAAATCCTTCATAAAAGTTATTGCATTACATTCTTGATTAAATTATCTTTCCATTGATATATAATTTTATGGTACTACTCCCCCCAAAAAAGTGGTGTTATTAGCTAATTTTAGAAAATATGCTTTTCCCAAAAGGTTTCCACAATTATGGCCACTACTGTAATATAAGTCTCTGTTTGTTTTACCTGGGCATGATGATGACCTTCATGCCTTGGGTGGCTCTGCTATGACGAATCACCCTCCCAGCATTCTTTACTTATCCCTCCCACAATCCCCAGCCATGATGGGCTAGTACAGCAAGATTTAGGTGGGGTGGGGGTGTGTGATGTGATTGATAAAATGTTCTTCTTTTGTGGATTGTAACAAAGAGATGCATGATGCTTCTACTCAGAAAACTGTACGGAAGGATTATTTGAACAGGTGAAACCAATTGCCTGAAGACAGAGAAGCCCAACCTCTGTGTTTGTCTGAAAAAGCCCAGAACAGTGATTTATTGCAAGTCACAGGAAAGCAATTGGAAAATTCTTTTCTTTTCTGCAGGTCATTAAGTTGCAGTAAATTTGTAGGGGGAAAAAAACCCAAAACAAATATGGATGTAAATGGAAAGAGTATCAAGTTCCAGATATATACACTCCTAATGGAGGATAACCAAAAACATAGGAATCCAAAGCAGTGAACTGGGTTGAAATGGCGGTATAATTAGCACTCAAATATATAATCCAGAAATATATGTTCTGGATTATCAGAACCATTGTTTATGTGAACTGTGTGAATCTGCATTTCAAATAGTTATCATGGGACCCTACATGACAAAGACTGAAAAGGGGACAATTTTTCACTTTTAATTTTCCAATGATGTATAATCAAGAAGAATTATATGGTAACCATCTGATTTTTTCCCAGAGGCACTGTGAAGCGCTGCAGCTTGCAGACATTCTGACAGAGGCCATGCTCTATTATTATATAATAGTAATAATAACAACAACATGGTTGTGAATGGTGAATGTAAAGTCAGGATTTACTATCCTCACAAAGACTGCATTGGTCAGCAAGTTCTGAAGCTATAGGAAGTATAGAATATTGAAACTAAGAAAACAACTTCAAAGTTCTATGATAGTTTGATGATTCATTCCAATCCTCAGCATTGGATTGGCATTGTTTAATTGACAGCCATTTAATTTTTTTTTTTATGATAACTACTTGATTGAAAAGACAGTTGTGAACTATGTTATGTTTTGAAGAGCTTCTTTGTCCACTGCATTCCGACAAGTGTCATTGCTTTAACCGCAAGCTTAGTGAAACACTTTAATTGCTTTATCCTTCATGATAATTAGCTTTTCCTCAAAAATAGATAGAGTGGGATTTCAAGCTGTCAAGAGCTATAAGAACCCAAAAGGCGGCACTGTACTATGCCATTCCAATTTTCCTTTTAAAAAAGTCAAGTGGAAAAAAAAAATCAATGGTGATTTCCTCAACAGAATTTTAAAATTATTATATTTAAAATTAATGCAGCAACTCAGGCATTTTGTCTGCCCTGTAACGTCATCAATATTAAAACAGGGACCTTGGTGGCGCAGCAGACTAAAGCACTGTTAAGTAACACCTGCTGCCTGCAACTACTGCAAATTCAAATCTCACCAGGCTCAAGGTTGACTCAGCCTTCCATCCTTTCGAGGTAGGTAAAATGAGGACTTGGTTTGTGGGGGCAATAAGCTGATTTTGTATAAAAAAGATCACTGCTTGGGGGGGGGGGGCGAAAACCCTACTAAGCAGGTATATACAAAAGTATGAAGGCTATTGTTTAACGCATTGTAAACCGCCCTGAGTCTCTGGAAAAGGGTGGCATATAAATCAAACCAATAAATAAATAAATTTAACGGTTGCAAAGAAAAGGAAGGAGGATCTGGATATGATCTTATAGGCTTGAGTAGAAGCTGAATATATTTTAAGATTTATCAGATCCTTCTTCAGGACAGCTTTTTTCCCAAAAAAGTTAAACTGTTTGAAATTCTTGGCCAGCTTTTAAAAATCACCAATCTTACAATAGTAAATATCATGGTGTAAAATACAGGCATACTCTTTCTCCCCGTGTAAGAAATCCACCCAGGGAGATCAGCTCGCTGATTCTGCATACAGAACCATTAGTCAAAGGAGGAGTTGTAGTTCATAATACTGTATGACTCAATTACTAAAGTCATTCATAGATAGATAGATATATCCTTGACAGGTATGCCAACAGCAAAGTGATTTCCTTACCTGATGCAACGATGTGGAAATCACATGCTATCTAGAATGTTTTATGAGTATACCTATTTAAAAAAAAAAACAATGGTTCAGCACATATGAGTCCCAGTGATATGAGAAATAGTAGTTCTCTGATCCTGGATGGTTTAAAATTTTTTTTGGGTAGAATGTTGAAATCCAGTCTTCCGAATATTTTCCAAAACATTATCAGTTCGACACACCTGGCTAATTAGCTAGGCAAAACTGAGCAACTTCACACTTCACTGCTGCGGAGACGATACCATCAGAAGCAGCCATTTATACTTGTGATACATTGGGATATTTTATGAGACAAACTCTCTCTCTCTCACACATACACATGCGCGCACACGCACACACACACACACACACACACATGCACACACAATCACAAAAAGGACAGGTTCCACTTGGATAAGAAGATATAAACTTTTGGTGCTTGGTATTGAAAGGGTAGTGATACAGCTCTTAAACTGATTCCAGGGGAGAACTCAATAGATCTGTGGAGAATATAGGTCAAGAAAAATCACCCTTAAATGCATAGCTGAAAAATAAAGAGTAGTTGATCAAGAAGCTATAGAACCACAAGGGAAAAGTTATGTAAGGCATGAAAAGGCAATAAAATGGTCAGATAAAACTATGTAAAAGTGCTTCAAATCAATCAAATCTAGTTTATTACAGTCAAAAACCAGAGAACAAATAAAAACACTCAAGGAGTATCCAGTTAAAAGTTCTACAATAAAATAATAACAGATAATATCTACATTAAAATCACAATTCAGCATCCAATCAGTTGCACATGCCTAACTATACCATAATATCAATCCCTAAACTGTGAGGCTCATAGTCATTAAATACTAAGATGCAAAAGAGTAGTAATGCAAAAGGATTTGTTATATTAGTTGTGTAAAATAGCTATGGTGGATTAACCCCATGTTTCTGATGAATCCCCAGTGCTCCTCCATTGAAAACATAATCTTCCTTATAGATTATTAAAAAGCTATGGACGTTCAGCTACCTACAGAATATCCTGATAGCTCTATATTGCTGCTTGAACCACACACACTGCGTCTTTGTTCTGCCCCAGCTACAGACCCCAAAGAACGCAGCACACACAAACTCTTTACAAAACTTATTTACTCAAAATAACTTAGTCTTTATTATTTCAAAGGCTGTTAATGAATTGTCTTAACAACCTACCAGAATTCTAAGATAAGGTAAATCACAGTCTTACTAGAGTTGGCAGAAAGCCCAGAAGCAGTTTTGCAGACTCGAAAGAGAGTGAATTAAAGTTGTTCTCCACAGCTTGTTGCAAGTGGCGTTCTGTCTTAAATAGGCTAAGGGAGTGGCCAATTAGCCCCAAGCCTAACTCTCGAGGAGACCTCCTCCTGAGGAGCCACTCCTGCCTTTTGGCAGCTCTATGTGCCCGTGCATTGAGAAGAGGCTCCTCCTCTTCATCCTCTTCACTTAAAGGAGCTTCTGGAGGTTCTGAAGGCCCTGGCTGAATCCCTGCCTCTGGCACCACATCTTCTCCAGCCTCCACACTGTCTGACTCGAGCGCCAGCTGCACAGGCTGCTGGTGCAGCACCACGCCAGCCTCCTCCTAACAGTCTTACATATAAGATACTAGGGAGTCTGATATCTCTATGATTGCTAAGTATGTCTAAATGCACTTTAGATATACTTAGCATGGATGCAGTATATCTAAGAAACACTTATTTTATTCTGTGTCTCTTATAGGGAACAGGAGTGAAAGGTTATGAATGGGCTGTGTCCCTCCAATGTTAACTGTTTTTAAGAATAGGGAACAAGACTGCAAATGGATCTTGTAGTTATTTATTTTAAGGATCAAGTCTGGCAGACTTCCTCTACTGATTCCACTGTCTCCATTGTCTCTGTCACTTTGTCAGCCATGTTATGATGGCCCTTTCTTGGCAACTAGCCAGTACAGTACAGTTATTACATTTGTAGACCGCTTCTTGGCTATCTTGTCAAGGTTATGAAAAAAAGAAAACCTACCATTGCCAGCCAACCTTTGTTACCTTCACTGCCAAAACTTTCACATGAAATTGACTTTCAATTCTAAAAATGTCTATAGTAACACAAATATGCAAGCCTGTCACATATAGCAGCTTTGAGGTATATATGCACTACATTAAAGCAGTTAAGTCTACCAGAATGGCTATCATGCCAATCTAATCATTCTGTTGCCAGCAAGCCAACATTCTGCAAATTAAGGGCACCTTGAGATTTGTCACAGAACTTCTTGCTGCCTAATTCATGTAGGGAGGTACACTTGACTAAATAAGATGACTAATTAAAATGTAAGTAGTCAGAAAAGAAACAGGCAGTATTTACTCCTTTAAAATTTTAGGATTTACTTTGAGAAAAGGGTTTATCATTTCCATTTCCTTCCACAAGGAACTTAATATTACCAATGAGAACAAGTCTTCAATCATTAACTGATAGCTCAACTTTGGAATTGTTTTGGAACACTGATTTTTAAGTTTCATTAGGGTACTTCCTAAATAGTTGAGCGGAACTTCTTATATATTTCTTTTTTTTTCTTGAACAGACTAAGCATCCCTGCTTATGCCATCCTTTCTTCATGCCAACAATATATTCCTTAACAGGAATATGGGGAAATGTTGAATGAGGAAATTCTGAAGTTTTGGGTTCACACTTTGAGGAATAAAACTTACAAATGAGATCTTGCTTTTTTTTTTTTTCTATAAAATAAGATATAAAATTATATAACAACATAGCACAACATAATAAAATAAAATAAAATGCCATTCACATTTTGATACTTTTCCATTATTGTTCACAGTTGAATCTTGATGAATAGATCTTAAAACTTTGGTCAGATCTTGTCTGATTTGCATACACATGCATACATCAATACAGTACAATAAATATGCAACACAAAATTTAATATTAGTAATGGAATTGGACAGCTTATACATATAAATAGATGAGTAAACAATTGGGGCAGATGTTGCTGAACTATTACTTCCATCATCCCTTATTATTGTTCAGAGGAGTGTTTATATCTGCATTAGAAACTAAAGTCTCAGAAAAGGTTAATTCAATAGATATAAAATGTGTACCATGTTAAACTAATTTAAAATATTGGAACTGGTGCCAAGAATTGTTCCAGCAGGCACTGAACTCTCAAACCATATAGAGACCCATGTTTTAGGTCAAGAGCATTATCATGAACTAAACCATGAAACTATCTTAAAGTCAACGAAGAGAAGAAAAATTAGCATAATATGCTTAATTGCATTAAAACCTCTGCTGCCATATTTTATACTAGCTGAATTTTCCAAATCACTTCCTAAAGAAGATCCATATTCAACATATTACAATAATTCATACAAAGGGTCACTACAGAATGAATCAGGCAGACTAATTCACTTCAAAATTAATTCATAGCTGGAATACCAGCTGAAATTTATGAAGATGATTCAATCATTTACACCACAGTAAATAGTGAACTAAACAAACAAACAAATTGTGGTCTATAAAACAAGCCAAATGTCCCAACATTTACCAGCACTACCTGCTTAATCTGAACTGAATTTCAATTTGCCCTCAATAAACATGGATTATGCATAATCTAAACTTCTTTTTTATTTATTTATTTATTTTATTTTATTTGAATTTGTATACCGCCCTACTCCCGAAGGACTCAGGGCGGTGAACAGCCATGGAATAAAACATATAAATACAAAATTTAAAATAGATTAAAACGAAATTAATCAAATTCTTGAGTTCTGAATAGAAGAAACAAAGCTGAACTAATCTTCATTATGATAGAGGACGTTTTCTATAGATTCATACAGATACTCGATAAAATCGGGAAGAAGATTAATTTCTGGGGACTTTAAAGTGAAGGTGCCACAGCATTAAGCAGAAACCCCATAATATCTTTTAAAATGTTATTTCAATCACCTAAATTAGCAGTTGTTTCAAAACAATGTCATGGTAGATAATACTAAATCCCTGAAGAAATCAAAGAGAATGTACAACTATTATTGTGCTATATGCAGTTCTAAACTCAATTTGCTATCAACTGTAATCAATGATCCCACTTGGAATATTGTGTCCAGTTTTGGTCACCACAATAAAAAAAAAGATGTTGATATTCTAGAGAGAGTGTAGAGAAGTGCAACATAGATAATTAGTGGACTGCAGGCTAAACCATACATGAATGGTTATGAAACTGGGAATATCTAGTCTAATGAAGAGAAGGACTAGAGGTGACATGATAGCAGTCTTCCAATATTTGAGGGGCTGTCACAGAGAGGAGTGAGCTAACCTATTCTCCAAAGCATCTAAGGGCAAGAAAAGAGGATACAATGCATACAAGCTTAACAAACTGAGATCCAGCTGAGAATTAAGAAATTTCCTGCATCTGTTAATCTGTGTAATGGCTTGTCTCCAGAAGTTGTGGGTCCTCCATCATTGGAGGTTTTTAAGAAGAGATTTAACAGCTATTTGTCTGGAATGGTATAGGGCCATGATGGCAAATCTATGGCACACATGCCAGAAGTGGCACACAGAGCCCTCTCTGTGAGCATGTGCACTGTCACAAGCTGCTCTTCTGGCTTCCGGCACACACATGCCATTTTTGGGGCCATTTTTCAGGCTGTTTTTCAGGCCAAAAATATCCTGAAAACGGCCCAAAAAGTGGCCTGGAAATGGCCCCAAAACACCTCAAAAACAGGCATGCACGCGCCAGCCAGCTGGTTTTTGAGTTTCCGGAACTCCAGTGTGTTCACATGCACACACATTCTGGTTTGGCACATACACACACATTCTGGCACTCGATGCCAAAAAGGTTCGCCGTCACTGGTATAGGGTCTCCTGTTTGGGCAAGTGGTTAGACTAGAAGACCTCCAAGGTCCCTTTCAACTTTGTTATATTATTGTGTTGTTCTGTTATTCTGTTAACTTGAGAATTATCGAAAGCCTCATTCAAATAGCCCCTGACTGATCATTTTTAAAGTAACTCTAGGCCTCGCAACTTTGTAGGAATTTCTGGTTCCATTAATGTGCCTAGGCACCCCATTCCACTCTTAAAAAGGAATTAACTAAGAAAACCAGCAAACTATTCCCTTTTTTTCCCTGATGACATTACTGATACAGAGCAAGCAAACATCTTCACGGTTATTTTATATCAAGCAACTTGTTCCTTTCCTTCATCATCACAAACAGGCATATGATAAAAGGAATGTGTTCAAAAGAATGAGTACTGCAGTTCTTTATTCAAAGTAAGTTTGCTTTATGAGGTCTCTTGTATTTGTAATTATGTTGTCCTCATTCACACTGAATATTTTTAAAGAAATTATAAGATTTCCATTTCACCCATATCAGACTCACAGACACCTTGTGAAAAATGTCTGTACAGAAGAAAGTTTAGAAGCAAGAGAATGCTTGCCTTCAGACTGAACTGTAAATTATTTTGTAGTAGCCTTTCAAATATTTGAGTGTCACTGGCCCTTCCTATGAATTTGCTAAGCACGTGAAGTTATTTACCTGCTAAGCACATAAGGTGAAACTGTAGCCCTGATTCTTTGACTATGCAAAGTTGAAGTTTCTGGGATATTTAAATTGTATTTCTTTTTATTTCCTTTCAAATTTTGCAGACATTTAATCTTATAGCCCGTTTTTTTCCTTTTTACATTTCAGAAGGTTATGGATAGATAACATTCACAACAAAGAACTTATTATATTTGTTTTTACCTGAACTCATGAATACATCTTACTGATTTCAATGAACATAAATTATATATATGGTCCAAATAAATGAACAAGAATTTCCCTTCCCTTGCAAGAATTAGTTTCTTCTTTAAATTATTCAAATATACAAAAATATTCAAATTGTTCAAATATCAGAAATAATGGTAAACAGTTTCTAAACAAGAAAGAAGTTAACATGGTATTTCCCCCTTTGCTTAAAACATGGAAGGAACTACAAGCACATTCACATTATCTCTATATATGGTACTTTATATTATATAATATAAAATGTGGGACACAGCACTATTCTTAGCAGCTACTAATTTATAAATACAGTCATAACCGGCATTGGAAGCATTAGGAAAGGATGTTCTATTGTTAGTTATATTGAAAATATAGTTGTAAATAAGTGTGGGGGAATAGGGGAATGTTCCAACATCTTCACAGAAAAGATGAGTTCTCAGAGAAAAAGTGGTTGCTTTACACATATACTCTGTGAGAAAAATCTAGAAAGAGCCGTGGTGGCACAGTGGTTAGAATGTTATGAAATTAAATTAAGGGAATAATTCCTGCCTTTCCCCATTATTGCCTTGCAGGCATAGTGGGCCACTTCAACACAGAAAACAAGGTCAACCTGAATATGCCCTCAATTTGGCAGTTCGAATCTCACCAGGCTCAAGGTTGACTTAGCCTTCCATCCTTCCAGGTTGGTAAATGAGGTCCCAGATTGTTGGGGGGAACATGCTGACTCTGTAAACCACTTAGAGAGGGCTGTAAAAGCACTGTGAAGCGGTATATAAGTCCAACTGCTACTGCTGCTGCTTGTTATAACATATAGCAAAAGAGAAGCCAAATAACAGGACAATATCCAGCAAAGATACTGAATATAATCATTCAGGATAGGGATATTAGAGGAAGCAAAACTATGAAAATCTTGGAAGCTTTGAGAAACTTTTGTTAGATCAGTAAGCAGACAAGAACCTAATAGAACAAGAGTGATCCATAAAATTATCCAATGCAAAAGCAGATATTAATCATTTTAGGAACAGTGTGTAAGGCCTGAGAATGTATGCCCCAGGCTTGCAAGATGGGAACCAGCTCTTTTCAGAATAGACAGAGCTGTTACATACACATAATTCAGTTGTCTGAATGGAAGGCTGAGTCAACCTTGAGCACCATTGGGATCGAACTCCTGGCAGTGAGGACAGTTAGCTTGCTATATTTCATTCTAACCACTGCACCAACAGAGTGATGCATGAAAAACAACAATAAAATATTTTGTTAGGTGCCAAGAATGGATAGTGGAATCAAAATGAGAAACTGTACAAAAAATGATTGATATTTGTTTAAACATAATCTTGAATCCTGTCTTGAATTCAGGGGTTAAGCAAATCCATATATCAATCAAACAATTACCGTAATCATAACCAGAACAAATAAATAATTATTAATAACATGATTTGTATATAATTAAAAACTGAATTAGTAAAAGATATAATGATGACAAAAGGCTTTGAATATGGGAGAGACCATTACTTTCATAGTATCAAAAGTGGATGATAAGAAAAGAATGGACATGAAGGCAAAGAGTGAAAATAATTATCTTACAGATTGGTACAAAAATGGATGGAATGATACTAGGAAAAAATATCGAAAAGAATGCTAAGTGGAATAATAAAATGAAAAAAGAAGGATGAGAAAATTTTATTTATTTTATTTTATTATTTGCCACCCTTATCACTTCAAGTGACTGTGGGCAGCTTACAACATTAAAAGCAATAAAACCATGTAGGAGATGACCAGGCTGAGCCCGAGGGAGGGGTTAAACAATCATCAGTCATGAGTCCCTGTGCATCCACTAGAGATCTAAGTCCAGCCCACCTTGAATTCCTTTCTATTTTTAACTCCTGCTAATTTCCCTTGATCCTTAGTAGTTCAGATTCTTGTAGCTAGCTTAAGCTTCAATAAACTTTTATACTCATTTGAACTGCCTGAATCTCCTAATTTTCCAGGAGCTTGACAGAAAGTAAATATTTCTAAAAACAGTAAAAATAGAATTATAATAAAGAACAAAATTAGAATTAAAAGATGAAGAGGGAGGGAGCAGGATGTGCAGAATGTGGAGGTGGGATCTTTTCTTAATTCATCAACCAACTTCTCCACTGGAGCCCCAAACCAACTGGCAGAGTTAGATGTATTTTGCCACTCTTACCACCACAAGGTATGTCCTAATAGCAGGTGTAAGTCATCTAGAAATCATCCTTTATTTTCTTCCAGAAGAGCTTTAGGTATGTTTTAATCCTTTCCAAAACTTGCAACTTCTCCATCACCCATGGGTAGAGATGCAATAACAGGTCAAGAGAAGCCACATAGGCATGGTCTTTTCCAAAGCCCTGGCTGCTCTTTGATCCCAGGATGTTACCAAGGCTTCAGCAAGGCTATGCAACAAAGTCCCCAGGATGTCCCCCACTTCTCCCTGGAACCCATTCAGATCCATCAATCATTGAGGCAGATCATCCAAATGGGTCCGGCCTCCCTATGGAGGGGGACAGCATAAAAGAATCTCAAGGATACCAGGATGTGATCCCACCATGACAGGGGATATAATTAGATTTCCCCATCAGATCACATTGCCATTGCTCTGATAAAATGCACATAAGAGAATGACTGTTATGAAATAAGGACAAAAAAAAAATTGAATAATATCTTTAAAAAGCAAAATACAATTGTCAAAAATATCAGAGAAATAAGAAGTGGTTAAGATGAAAAGTGACAAAGAAAATGCAAAGTGGTTTTCAAGGAACTACAAAATTAGGAGTTGAATGAAGAGAACAAATAAAGAGCCTCCAGCAAAATGAATAAAATTAAAAAGAATAACAATGAAATTATTGGGAATTAAACTGAAGGGAAGGAATGATAAAAGATTAGTTTTATAGGAATTATATTGAGGAGGGAAGCTTAAAATGTTAAGTGTCCAGGATGGTGGTGGTGGAAACAAAAGTGTATCACAAATATTACAAACATCTTTAAAATTGTAAGGATGCAGGTCCAGATATCAATAAAAGTTAAAATAGGGATGCAATTTACATACAGGTACCTGTTAATTTGTGTGTGTGTGGAAATTTGTGTGGGGGGGTTATAATTGAAAGAATGCTGTTATTATTTCCTATAGAAAAGAAAGTTAGTTTGAGTGAATGCAAAACTACAGGGGGCTTAGCTTAAACGATTACGGAAAGATATTTGGCACAATACTGATCAAAGAAAGAGAAATGCAATGCAACTTTATGCCAAGTGGCAGATGTGCAAACCAGATTATTTTGTATAGGTCATTGACAAATGTATGAATATAAAAAATATTTTAAGTGGTATGATTTTTAAAAAGTGTGTAATAAAGTACATAGGTGTCCATTATGGACTGTTTTGTGCAAAGATGAACTTGAAGGCTGATTGTTGAATACAGTAAGAATATATAATGAAAATGAAACATCCATAAAAATCAATGGATACCTTAGTGAATGGCTCATCACTGAACAAATGCTAAGACAGAGCTATGTCCCCTTTATGCTTTAATGTATGTGTGTATGAATCTATCAGCAGTGTTTGCATGACATTAGACATGTATTACTTGGGGACAGGGATGTCAGTGTACTTTTGTATGCAGATGACATTACTGAGAATCCAAATGATTGCACCCAATAGTCTTATGATGCAAAGAACAGAATATGAACAGAGTGCATTCCATGAGAGGATCAAAGAGATATTGAATACTGAAATATTGAAAGTGCTATCATGCTAGCATAACTTAAATTCCACCCCTTTTGCATGTGCACTGAATGAAAGGGGCAGACTTTGTATTGCAATGATATAAATTTACGTCTGTTATCTTGACCGAAAGCAGGAAGTACTGTATTTGCAGATGTCCTTGCATGAAAAGATCAAGACAGCTGAGTTTGATGGTGAAAGTGAAGTGAACAATTGTCACAACACACACAGGATAAAATGGATTAAGATATTTTGGGACATGCAAATGCTGGTAATTATTATCAGGTAATTGCTGATTAATGTGATCTGTTATGAGGAATAACTCAAAAGAAGAAAAATGTATATATGAGCATTAGAGCTGGCTACATCATAAAAAACTTAAAAACTGAATGCTCAGTGGCTAGGACGCTTGTCGATCGAAAGGTCAGCAGTTCAGCGGTTCGAATCCCTAATGCTGCATAATGGGGTGAGCTCCCATTACCTGTTCCAGCTTCTGCCAACCTAGCAGTTCGAAAGCATGTAAAAAATGCAAGTAGAAAAATAGGAACCATCTTTGGTGGGAAGGTAACAGCGTTCTGTGCACCTTTGGCATTGAGTCATGCCAACCACATGACCACAGAGACATTTTTGGACAGTGCTGGCTCTTCGGCTTTGAAATGGAGATGAGCACCACCTCCTAGAGTCGGGAATGACTAGCAAATATGTGCGAGGGAAACCTTTACCTTTATAATATAACAAACAGAAAAGAATAGGGTCAAGAAGAAATGAATGCTAAATAAATGTGGATTGAATATAAAAGTGACTAGTTTGAATAAGTATGTGAAGTGAAATTATTATTATATAACTAAATATTGATGTAAATTGTAGTGGTTTATGTTATAGTTAATTTGGGATTAATTTTATGTTCATAACACTGACATCCCAACTTTCAATGAATATGATATGATTTTTATTTTTCTCCTTTTATTCTCAATACTTTAGGCTTGCTATGTTTTTAATCTATGTTTTTAATTTTTAATCATATTACATAAATATTACTACATTGAAATCTGCATTGAAATAATACAGTGTAGAAAAGGAAAACAAGAATGAATGATGAGCACACACACAAAAAAAAAACAAATACATGAAGGAAAAATGAATGAGTTGAGAAGGGGAAGATAGAAAGTCATGATCCGATGGACTCAATTAGATACGCAGAGGAGTATCTAGTATCAGGAGTATCAGAGGAGTAACCCTCAGAGGGTTAATGAAGCAAAGGGTCTTTATGAAGTTTGTGGAAGCAGGGATAGTTTATAAGGGAGAAAAATATGGAAAGATATAAAAGATGGTATTGCTAGAAAATCATTTCAGCTACATGTCCTTTCCTTTCCTTTCCTTTTCTCTCCATGTCCTCATTTACTACTTCTTATTCTTTTACTATGGTTCCCATAATATTTGTCTTCCTGAAATAGAATTGCATGATGGGCATGCATGTCAGTTTAAATAATACCATTTTCACTGCTTTTCAGAGGGACTTTAAGGACACAACCAAAACTTTAGGCTGCCTCAGGTTGTGCTGTGTTCTGTTATACTAAAGCAAAGAATTAGTTCAACAGTATCTTTGAAGAGATTTTTTTTATCACAGTAAAGTAGCTTCTCCCATAATCCTGAACACATTTCTCACGTGCTTTGGTGTGCTAATACATGTACTACAGGGTTTCCTCCGTGCTGTGATAAATGAATGAAAGTATCAGATTATGGAAATCAAAATCGAGAAGGATAATATCCCATTCCAGTGTTAAAATAAAGATGCTTAAGGCAATAACAAGACTAAATCCCTTCAGATCACTCATAGAGGTCTAAAGGGCTTTGAACTCTAAGAAAAATGTATAAGCAAAGATATCTGATGAAGACATGGGGCTTATTTCAAGGAATTAAATATATTGGATGTCTCTTTTTGGGGGGCAGTGGTGGTGGAATATACCTTATGGCAATGCTTTTCAACTTCTAAAGACCAGACTAGAAATTAATAATAAAGGGAATCAATTTATTCTTTTTAAAAATGCACTAAATTCAGCGATTTTCTGCTCTAAATTAGGATAAGCATTAGAAGCAACTAATGCTTCTAAAGAGGTTACTCATTATAACAGAGATACATATTCAAATACAATGTAAATATATTAAGTGACTTTGGATTGGCCATTATCTCAGAACAAAACTATCTTACAATATTGCTTAGACCTATCAGTCTAATTAACATACATTAAATATAAGAACAGAGGTTGGGAATTCCTGAAAAGAATGAAAATATATACAGTATATTTCAGAGTTGGGTTTCAGCAGGTTCTGACCAGTTCTGGAGAACTGGTAGCAGAAATTTTGACTGGCCCTGCCCCCATCTATTCTCAGCCTCCTAAGTCCTAGCTGATCAGGAGGAAATGGGGATTTTGCAGTAACCTTCCCCTGGAGTGGGAAGGGAATGGAGATTTTACAGTATCCTTCCCCTGCCATGCCCACCAAGCCACGTCCACCAAGCCACGCCCACAGAACCAGTAGTAAAAAAAATTGAAACCCAAAAGTTTCAGAACTTTTTGAAAAAAGTATGCAAACAGGATAGTCAAGAAAATTATGAGAAAAAGTTTGGATCTTTTTTTACCCTTAAGTTTATACAGTAAACAGAATACTGAATTGAAACTTTACAATCCTATTTTTTTAAAAAAGAGCAACTGGTATTTTCATTAGTGCTGTAGCTCAAATGCATTTTCAACGGTCACTATTCCATTGCACTATGGCTTAATTCGTTCCAAATTTAGTTTGACAACTGCATAAATGAAAAGTTCATAAACAATTATGTGCAATTAAGTTTCTTTCAAAGTATGTGAGTCTACAATCAACTTCATAGAGTACAAAACACTTCAGAAACTTGCAGCCATTATAAATATAACCCTGCAACATTTATGCTGTGTATAAATGTATAAACATTTATACAGTGCACATACTGTAGGTAGATTTTTTAAAAAAATATTTTTGGATATGCAGTGTTTGCTGATTATTCATCTTTACACTTATTTTCCTAAAGTAGTTATGTTCTATTCGAAACTTTCACAAAGCACAAAATTTAAGTCAACTGACTTAAACCTACCTAAAATTCAAATGCTGTTATTTATGTGGTAAGTACAAATAAAATTGAAAGATAACTCCTAAACTAGAATCCCTGGAGAAACTCACCCCTGATGTGTGAATCAATTTTATACAGCAAAAATCATTGTCAATCCAATAGTGCTTTCATAGGTCTATATTCAATTTCAACCATTTTAACAAATAAAACAGAATAATTGATTAATTTTAACAGCATATGACAATTGCATTTACTTTTGTGTTTCTTTCTGCAGAACTGGGAATTGAGCTATGATTTTCAACGAAAAACACTCATATTCTTTCAAAATAAAACAGAGATAAAAACAGTAGATTAAAAAAAGCATGCTATAATTTGCTCATTTATAATAGGATATTTCTGAAATATTTAAAAAGTAGAATATGTTTTCTAAGAATTTTTTCACCTTGAAAAGTTTCAGAAGAGAAAGAAAGCAATGCAATGCTATACAACACAGAGGTAGGTTTCAGCAGGTTCTGACCTGTTCTGGAGAACTGGTAGTGGAAATCTTGAGTAGTTCGGAGAACTGGTGGTAAAAATTCTGACTGGCCCTGCCCCCATCTATTCTCTGCCTCCCAAGTTGCAACTGATTGAGAGAAAATGGGGATTTTGCAGTATCCTTCCCCTGCCATGCCCACCAAGCCACGCCCACCAAGCCACACCCATAGAACCGGTAGTAAATTTTTTTGATTCAATACAATACAATACAATACAATACAATACAATACAATACAATACAATACAATACGATATGATACGATACAATACAATATGATACAATACAATATAGCTGGAAGAGACCTTGGAGGACTTCTAGTCCAACCCCCTGCTCAAGCAGGACAACCTTTACCATATCAGATAAGTGACTGTCCAATCTCTTCTTAAAAACCTCCAGTGATGGAACACCCACAATTTCTGAAGGCAAGCTGACCCTCTCT
This sequence comes from Arizona elegans, assembly GCA_022577455.1. Lineage (NCBI taxonomy): Eukaryota > Metazoa > Chordata > Lepidosauria > Squamata > Colubridae > Arizona > Arizona elegans. The sequence continues at coordinate 70,291,133 of JAKOOJ010000003.1, read as the reverse complement.
TCTTTGGAGCACTCCTCAAGTACCGGAACACTGCTATCATGTCACCTCTAATTCTTCTTTTCTTTAGACCAGACATATCCAGTTTCTGCAAACGTTCTTCATATGTTTTAGTCTCCAGGCCTTTGGTCATCTTAGTTGCTCTTCTCTGAACTTTTTCCAAAATCTCAACATCTTTTTTGGTTGCAGTATTCTAGGTGTGGTCTTATAAGGTTTTATAAAGTGGTACTAATATTTCACCTGATCTTGATTCTAAGCTAAGATTCTAAAGAGCTACCCAAAGGAAAGGTTGAGAACCACTGCTCTAGAACATTTGAGAGCCCAGAAGATGATGTAAGTAAAAAAAAATAATATTAGAGGGGAGATTTGTTATTTATTCTACTTTTCTTGTTTTAATCCAACTTTGCCATGTCTTACATATTGCTTTTTCACTTGTGTATCCCAAATGTGTGCGATTGAACCTAACAAATATAAACTATTGAAAGCTATTTTTCTTTTTGCATAGAGCAAAACCAAGATAGTCACACACATGAAATTTCATGTGGCCATGTGCTGCCAAACAATTTTGAGCATACCATTGCTCATAAAGTTCACAATGTAGTTTACATATGGATGTTACCCTAGGCCTTCACTTAACATCCAAAATTATTTGTCCCTCATTCCCTGCATGATGGTCTGCTTGGGTTTGAATTATAGAAATACTTAGGAACAAATTTGTATGTGGCATTTGTTTATATTTATTTGTTAATTTCTAACTTGAACTTTCTGACACTGTTGTAATTTTATATTCAATAGCCAGACAAAGTCACTACCATAATTTTCAGTGAATGGAAACATATATAAAGTTCATTACATTTTTTAAAGCTGTATCACATTTACAAAATGTAACCTGAGTAAACCATTTTATATGTTTATAAGACTGACAAAGAATTAATATAGATGCTTTATTTAAAAAAAATATGTTGAAGATGTTTCTAAGTGCTGGAAATAAATTCTTAAAATAAAAAGAAAATAAGTAGTTAAAGATTTCTGATATAATGAACTTTGTGTTACTGTATGAAACAGATGGGGTTGAAGGATGAAAAGTTAGAATATTGCTTGTGAGGGTTTTCTAAAAGAAAATATTTGATCCTGGCATACTTGGTCACCTCAATCAATTTGATGATGATGATTTCAAGGTCCCAGAAGCTCAGACAATCTGTTTGCCCTTATGTATTCTGATCCCAGAAAGCTGAGTGCTATCACATTGAATGAAAATAGACGAGACGCCATTGGCAAGATATATATTCAATAATAAGCATCTATTAGAAATCTAGCATATGCCTCCTGAAATAATTATAGTATTCAAACAGTTCTCAGAAGGATTCTTATTTTGAGAGATGCATTTGTCTAAAGATGGTTACCAAAGCAGGCATATCTGTGGCATGTCATTCTGCATTTAAATATAAAAACAGTGTCAGGGACTATTTCAAATTGCAACTCTGCTCCACATTCAATGCAATTTTTTCCATAATATTAATATAATACGATATAACAGCAACCATTTTATATTTTATGAGGACTGTCCTCAATTCCAGAGCTCGTACTGAAAAAATCCATGTGGAAAATTTGATGTCTCTTGGCTTCCTCACATTTCTGTATAATTCAAGATGCAATCTGAATAATGGAAAGAGCCATTAAGCACCTCCCATTTTCAACATTTAAAAAGTTAAATGAAACGATAAATGCCAACAGGATCTTGTGACTTCAAATAAGAGACTTATTTGTGAAGCACAGCCTGCCCAGGAAGATAAGTGACTGAAATAATATTATGCTCTCTTTTACATTCTCCTATTCCATTTTCCAATAGAGGACAAAATCCCTATATGATGTCAGTACAAATGGATATTCAATTTGTCATGGAAGGAAACAATTCTTCATTTTGCAATTCATCTTTAATTTTGTATCTCTAGAACTGTTACTTTTCTAAATTTTTCTTTGGCTTGTTTCTGATAGATACACAGATTGTGGCAATACATATTAATGGCTACTAGTCATGACAATTATATAGCATGTCTTTCATCACTAGAAAATGCAAGCCAGAGGGCATTATTACCTTCATGTCTTGCACTGGGGCTTCTCAGAGTTACCTGATTTACCACACTGAGACCAGAATTCTGGATGATGAAGAACAATTGTTCATACAACATTTTTCAGTGCTTTTTAAAATAGGATACGCTCAAAAGAAAAAAAATGGAGTGAGATTTAGATCGGAAGTTAGATCTGGATCTATTCTATTGGCTTTAGTGCATGTTTGGACAAAAAAAAAAAAGAATCCCATATCGAAAAAAATGTCTAGAAACAGAATATAGGATAGTATAATAGGTATCTAGGGTCATGGGCTCTGAGTGGAAAAAGATAATGGAAGAATGAACTGATGCTCTATATGTCAAATATTTTACAAATAACTACCTGCTTTTCAGTGCTCCCAGACACCTGTTATACTGTACTATGCTATTCTGTGTTTCTAGATTTTTAGATATGGGATTTCTTTTCTTGTTCACACATGCACTTGATGACCTAACCCTCAATTACTCCATGTGGTACTAGACTGTTTAAAAAGGTATTTTCTTAAGTGATGATTAAGTATTGAATTTAGCCTGATAGCAGAAAAAGCAACAATTTTTAGAACAAGCTCCTATAAACTGTAACATTCCCATGTGTTATTTTCACAGACAGCATGACACTTGCTGTTTTTCCTAGTTCTACAACCACTGAGCATGATACCCTTTTGACATAAGTAGAAATTGGTTCAACTAGTTTGAAATGGTTTCAGACTTTCCTTGAAATCTAGGCTACACGGAGTCTAACAGAATTCAATCTTGTCCCCTATTGTGATGGAATGTGCATCTAGAGAAGCAGTGGCACGGAGTTTTGCTAACACAAAGCTTTTCTGGAGAAAAGCCCAGATTAAAAAGCTGTGCAATCCAGGGGTGAAATCTACTTACCTTCCTTACTGGTTCAGAAGCGCACACGCCATGCATGCGTGCACTTCGCTCGTGTCCTCACGCACATGTCACATACACACACAGACCTTCTGTGCATGCACAAAACCTTCTGCGCATGTGCAAAACCTTCTGCATGTGCAGAAGGTAAAAAACACATTACTTCCTGGTTAAAAACAGGAAGTAATGACACCTGGACAGGTGGGCATCGCTACCGGATCGCCGAACCACCGGCCAAGATCGCTACTAGACTGGGCAATCCGGTCCGATCCGGGAGCATTTTACCCCTGGTGCAGTCCCAAGGTGGATGGAGGACAGAGGAAGAGGCCTCACCCTAAAATCCTTTGGGATATCTAGTTGGTTAGAAAATGATAGAATTTAATAAGATTCTCTCCATTTGGTATAAGCAAATAAAGGATTGAATTCAACTGTACTTTGCTGTGTTGTCTCTGCTCTTGGTCCTGGCCCCTATGCTGCTTAAACTCTATCCAACAACCTGCTGCAAAGGTACTGAGATCATTTGATACCTGTATCAAAAGTTTTGGCTGTCAACTGCTTACCAGCACAATTTAAGATCTTAGTGTTAAACTGCTGAATGCTTCAAAAGTTACATCCTGACTACATGACAGACTATGTCTCCCTATTCAACCATTACAATCAGCAGGATAGGCTGTTCTGATAATGACCTTCAATGAAATCATTTATCTTGCACAGGGGATATGCCCTTCTCCTGAGTCGATGACAGGCTATATAGTGCCCTGTGTGTTTTGGCTTCCAGTTGGTCAGCATTTAAAAATCTATGAAGACTGACACATTTTATCCAGCACTCCATTTTTAATTTGTTCTTCTTCTTCTTCTTCTTCTATTATTATTATTATTATTATTATTATTATTATTATTATTATTATTATTATTATTATTATTAATTTATATTTAAATCTTTGTATTTTGTTTTGACTTTATCTGTGACCTTAGTATTTACTTCAGTAGAAGGCACTGGACTAGGGAAAAAAAATACCCTTACCCCAAATTTTAGAAAGGTAGGAGGATCACAGAGACCTGAGACAAATGGCCAGATGAAAAACATTTTTCACACTGTTTGCTACTTCAATGATTGCCACATGTTTTCTTCAAGACCATCTCCTACAAGTGATGGCCTTGAAGAAAATATGTGGCAACCATCGAAGCACAAAGAATATGTTCCTATTTTCAAGTTACAGTATTTATGCAAAATATGACTCTGCATTTAAGACAACCCCCAACTGCATATATTGTGTGTGTGTGTGTGTGTGTACATCCACAAACACATCACATAACTATGCTGTATAGTATCCAGCTTCACAATCTTGTCCATCTGAAACAACAACTCCATCTGAAAAAACTCCTGGAGAATCACCTCCAGACCTTTGCTTAGTAAATGCAAATGTGGGTAATTATGTGTGTGACATACTTATATACTGTAGGTATGTGTGCATACCTTCAGAAGACTACTCTTCTCCAAAAGAGTAGAGCCAGATTTTTAAAAAAAGTATGGAAAGATATAAATTGAATAATTTGTTCATTAAAATAGTCTATAAAATAAAGCATGTCAATTATAAAATGAATTGATTCCCTATTTACATTTACTGATGATTCTGCCTCACATGCAAACTGCTCTCCAAAACAGAAAGAAGATCAAAGAGTTCTGTTATCCTGGACTTGATCCCAGGTTGGATCCACTATGAAAAGCAAGTAATGAATCAATAATGGATGATGGCAAAAAGACAGAACTCATTTTCCCCCTGTCTTCTCTCACAGAAGGGAAATGGAACCTGGCCAGTTATCATTATGCTATTGGGGAAAAAGTGGAATAGCAGATTTAAGGGAAGGAAAAGGAAAGCTAATTTAAATGTCTCCACACCCAGATTATTGTAATCCAAGTTAGTGAAAAAACACTCATAGATGATTGCAGAGTCATTCCTGATAATTGTTAAGTTGGGTGAATGAGGACGCAGCAAGCCAGGCAGTGAGTGACAACAGCTCTTTATTGTAGGGTGAGAACCCAGCGGCTGACCAGGGGAAACAGCTTCCTTTATATACCTTGCAGCTATGGTGGCCAGCCAATCAGCTGATGGTCAGTTAATTCAAACTGCCCGCCCAAACCTACATACATAACAATAATGTTTAAGAACTCTGAGAGGTTTAGCAAAGTCCCAGGAGGAGGGCAAAGACCATCCTTCAAACAGGGAAAAGTTGTACCTCAGAGACTACAGACTTGTCATCTTGACCCTGAACTGGGTAAGGTCCTGAAATAAACTATCAGGTAATATATTTATAAGCACTTGGAAGCTATAAATAATAGAAGTCAGCATGGAAATGCTGCAAACCAATTATCCCAAATGAAGCTCAACTCCTTTTTTGATAGAGACACTAGCTTATTAAACCCAGTGAAAATTATAGAATATTGTAATCATTTTTTCCCCAAAATTGCTACTCATGGCTCTGAAAAAGGCAGATAGGAAATGGGTGAACACCTTTGAACTGTGGTGCTGGAGAAGACTACTACACATCCATTGGGCTGTAAAAATCACAAAGAAATCCTAGACTGAACCTCACCAAAAATATCACCCGAAGCCAGAATTGCTAAACAAAGGCTATCACACTTTGGCTATGTCATGCGAGATGATTCACTCAAAAAGTCAATCATGCTGGAGTGATCAGCAGAAAAAGGAGAGGGGGCTGCCCTAGAACCTGTTAGTTAGACATTATTAAAGATGACACCAGGGTGCCCATGGCAGATCTGAAAAGGCAGTATGACACAGAGTCATAGAGAGTGCTGATCCACAGAGTGGCCAAAGGTTGAACCCAACTGAATAGCTAATAATCAAGACAGTGTCAACAAAGTGTATCTGTTGCTTCATCAATGTTTTCAACAGAGTGCACCATAGTAAGTTATTTCATAAAATACTAAACTGTGGGTTATATAATACCACTCACATTTTGCTAAATGACTGCAGCTGAAGAATGATCATTAATGGCTTCACTTTAGAATGGAGAGAAGAGTGCTACTCTGCTCTTTCTTGGAGACCTTGCTGATCAATAGTTTTACCAATTACTTTGATGAAGGAATTAAGGGGACACTTAGATGGGCAGATGATACATGGCTGGTATTTCAGAGCGAAGAGAAGTTATTAAAAATAGATCTAAACAGTTTGAGAAGCGAGCTGAAATGGGATTTAGCAGGATAAAGGTAATATAATATTATATATGGCTGTCTTATCAACTACAAGATAAACAGGAAGCAGAACAGTAATAAAGTTATTAAGAAATAAAATGGTATCTTAGGATGCATTAATAGAAGCATAGAAATTCAGATCTTTGAAAGTCATTGGTCTGCTATATCTTGTCTTATCAGTCCCTATTTGAAGTACTGAGCATCACAGTTCTAAAACAATAATGAAATGGGAATATGTCTACAGGAAGGCTATAGAGAAAATGAAAGTTTGGAAAACAATTTCCATAAGAAGCAATTAAAAGGTCTGGGTTGGTTTAGCTTATAGATAGAATTACTGATGGGTGATATGATAGAAGAATGCAGGTATGTGTGTGTGTATGGGAAGAGAGGGGGGTGTTTGTCATACAGAAGGCAAGTATTGAACCAACAAGTTAAAATTATAAGGAAATAGGTTCAAATGAAGTATCAGGAGGAATTTCCTAAGTACTCAAACTTTTTAGTTAATGAAACAGGTTGCTGCATGATTGTGGTGAATTATTTCATCAAGTCTATGGAGATTCTCAGTAATCCCAGTCATATTTGTCCCAAAAGTGCTTTTCAAAAGGCAGACACAGACTTCCTTTGTTTTTGCTTGAAGACATTTTGCTTCACATCCAAGAAGCTTCTTCAGTTCTCAGCAAAAGAAACACAAAGAAAGAAAGTCCAGTTGCCTTTTGAAAAAGCACCTTTGGTTCTTTCATCAGAAGCCTTCAGAGGCTGGAGGCTCATGTGTCAGAAATTCTCTAATGTATCCTTCCCTATACAGGGGGCCCATGACCTTGATGCTCTCTTCCAGCTTTTTGATTTTATAAATACAAGAATACTAGAACCCATTCCAGCCTTCTTTGAGAAAAAGAAGAAGGAAATAGAAATGGGCAAAAGGGAAATCAACTGCACTTGGAAGACAGAAGGAGAAAGAAAAGCCCGTTGAAGCTCCAGAGAATGATTAACATTCACTAGCAAAGCTATGGCTAATTTAACAGCAAATCTTAAAGACTTCCATGCAAGTCCAGAAGCATCTGTAAATCTGATGCCAAGAGGTCCAAAAGGATGACAGCAGATTGAAGTCCCAGCATTTCTATAAAGGGGCAGAGCTTTGATTTGTGGTTGTGTCTGTCAACTTGATCCACTTGTCCTCATTGTGGATGCCCTTCTTCCCCAATTATTTATATTCATAGTTATTCATATTCTTCTAAAACCCCTATTAGACTGCAATGGTGTACAGTACATATATTTCTACTTTGTACCTATTGTAATGTTTTTAATCAGTTTTGTCTGTGGTTGTCAGAAATCTAGTGGTTATGATCTAGCCGACATTCCATAGGCAATTCTGTGGGGTGGTAGTGTAACAATCCAATAGGATTACAGTATTTGCTTTTCTTAGTTAGGAGGTATTTTCTTCAACAAAGTTTTGGGTTGATGTATTAGAGCAAACACAGGACTTTAAATATGAGCATTAATCTTTATTCATATGTTGTCCAAAAATGTCATTAACAAAATAAATTATACTATTTGTATACCTGGTATTTCTTCATGATAGCACACATGCATACATTGTTCCAAACAGAATACAGATCAATAAAAGAAAAATGAGAATGAGAAATGTTACATATTATATACTAATTTCTACATCTACCAAATATTATTTTCAATAAAATATTCAATTAGCTTAGTTTCACATTCAAAGAAAGTTCATTTTTCCATTTTATTTTAGTCTGCAGCTTGAGCCATCACAGTGTCGCTAAACTGCAGTGAAAAAGGTTGCATTTATTTGCTATGTAGTTATGTTACTTATGATTGATGTCACTTCACCAAATGATAAGCCAGTCACCCCAATGATGTAATGTCATTTTAAGAGCTATAATCTAATTTTTCTCAAACTGGAAGCTCTGATGAGTTCTAATAAAGATTCATTGTAGATTAAAGGTCTTCATAATATCAACAATAGATTGCTTACCTGATGGAAGATTTGATTAGGTTTTTTTTTTTAAGCACATGAATTTTTCACATATATGAAAAACAGTTAGCAGAAAGGGTGCAGGGCAATGTAATAAGATAACTATTATCTTATCCTTGGAAAGGTTCATATAAGCCAATTTAGAAATTAGTATCTAATTGTTCAGGTTAACACAAACATAAATATATATTTCATCTAGAAGGATCACTCATTCCTATAAGTGCTAGTTTATTAAACACAACGTGACCAACATAATAGTTCACAAATACCGAATTATTTTAAACCTACACATAACAACTCCATCTGTTAAATTAGAACAACAATCAGAACAATCTACCCATAAACATGATAGATGTCATCTAAAATCTTTTAATTTCAAAATCCAATAAGGAACCTCATCTCTTCTCCTGCTCCTGTATCCATAATAATGACAAGCTTGGATATTGTGATGTTTAAAAGGAGCAATAAACAGGATAAAAATATAAAGTTTGTTTATTGTACCTCAAATCAAAAAAATATAGGCTATAAACAATCAATCAATCAATCTTTATTTGGCCATACACCAGCAGATAGATAGGCTATGATAAATATGATGTTTATTAAGAAAAAATAAATAAAATTAAAATTAGATACAGAAATAAGCTGTTTTGTAAATGGCACATATTCCTAGCAATATTGAAAGAATTATGCAATATTTTTTTCTATAGAATCATTTGAGAACTATTTTTTTAAAAAAATCAATACTTACATGTAGAGACTAATCCCAATTTTGAGTATTTTGCCTGCAACATTTTTTTTTCTCATATTTGAATAATCATAATGTAAAGCACCGGAACAACATGATTTTTTTATCCTGCAGGACACATTTTGCATACATCATACACAATTATAATCATTTATTGATAGAATTTAAAAGAAGGAATTCCAATAACAAAATTCTTGTGATTTAGAATTCTATTAATGTCCAAAATTAAATCAGGATAGACAGCAAAATAAAATAGATTAGAATTTCTGATGAAATCAAAGGACAGGATGTGCTAGAAATACATGCACATGCACATTGGGGAGTTCAGATATACACACTGTAGCATCTATCTACCGTGTTCTCATGAAAATAAGACCCTGTCTTATATTTTTTTCAACCCTGAAATAAGTGCTTGGCCTTATTGCCATGCGCTCAAAAGCCCGATTGGTCTTATTATCAGGGGATGTCTTACTTTGGGGGAAACAGGGTATCTATCTACCTTTCTAAAGTCTGGTCTTTCAGAATAATGGACTGATCAACATATGAGCCAGACAGTATAATGCACCGTTATGCTGGTCCATTTAGGGTAAGAAGGTAGCTGCTCAGATTAATCCTTTTTTGGTTAAAGTTTAAGAATCAGACAAGTGGAGATATCAGACAAATTTCTCATTTGAATAAAAATTGACAGTATGAATCAGTATGATTTTGTACTGGCATTTTTTTTTTTACTAGCTAATATTTAATCTAGATTCCCCATAGGTGTTCTTAGAAAATAAAAAGATATAAATGGGTTGTAAATGTGTCTAGCTCTCTTAAGAAAGGTAGGATATCCCATGGTTGAGAATGAATATCCTGGAAATAGAAGTAAAAACTTTGGTAGGAGGCAACATCTATCATGGCAGTCAGTTAATGAGCAAAAGCCTCTCTCCACCAAGTATGTGTGGAAACTGAGAGAAATATAATTTTATAGACTAATTAACAAAGATTGAATGCTAAGTGTTTTCATAGTTCCACTATGAAACCAGCTGAATGTCTTGATTATTGGGATCACTGTCCAGGGATAGTACAGTGTCAACAGATGAGGATCATACTCCTGAACATTTCAACTTTTCCAATGGTCCAGCAAGGAGCAAGAAAATTCGAAGAAAGCTACTATTCAGCAGCACTGGTGGAGGGGGGCAAAGGGGGTGCCCAAAGCCCTGCCCACATACATATATAAAGGGTGGAACTTGCAACAGGACACTACTTTGGTTCCTGTGAAAAAACAGCAAGTTGAAAGTGTTTCATTCATTCTGGAACAGCCAAAAGCAGACAAAACTCTGGAAACTTTCACTGTACTTTAATAGGATAGGAATACCTTGAAAGATATGTGTTTTGGTTCAAAATCCCATGGGCAGATGGTGTAGCTAAATTGGCTGGAAAGTTTTGTCTTTTCTTTTTCTGAATTTTCACAATGTTAAAGGTGACCGAGTAAAACTGACTGCAAAGTGACACAGGACAGTCCTAAGACAGCATTTTGTAAGTAATTAGTGTCATATACTGGCACAAAAAGTAGTTATATTCCTGGCTAAAGAAGGGGGGGGGGGTTATATTCATAATGGACAAGTCTCTCAGTGGGCACTATATCATGCTCCAAGCAGAGGAGACTTTAGTAACTGGAGAGGAAAAAAGATTGCTACTGTCATCATGTCATGCTTGCTTCTCAGATGCCTTTACTTGATTGTTTTAAGAAAGAAGTTGCTGACCTAGATAGCTGTTCACTTTGATCTAACAGTGCTTTTCTTTCATTTTTTTTTTTTGGAGACTTCAGGAAAGCCTCAATTCTAGAATGATTTATCTACAAGCAAGCACCATAACTATAACTTTAAACTTCCATGTATGTGCTTAGAATTGCAACTTAAGATTTATCAGATTTATCATTCTGATATATGAGGATATATGTTAAAAGAAAAAGAATCAGCAGAGTTTTGTGAAATCTTGTTTTGTTTTCTTCTGCCAAATGTAGATTTTTGGCTCTACATAATTTTTTTCAGGCTTAGAGGGCATAAATTGCTGGCCAAGCAGTTTTTTGTAAGATGTGTTCAGGCAAAACAGCAGTGTGCTTACCAATTACAGATCTTATGTTCATTAATTATTGTGACAAAAGAATAGCATACAGTAACAAGCATACTGTGGAACATAAAAGAATAACATAACAAGAAAATTGAATCAGAAGAGCCAAGACAGGAAGTAACAACAACAACAAAACTTTCCCATGGATGTTCTCCCCTTTTATTTTATTATTATCATAGACGTTTTAAAAATGTTCTTGAAACTTCATTGGTCTACTCCAATATCAAACTCAATTTCATTGAGGGCCACATCAGGGTCATGTTTGACCTTGGGCAGCCGAGGTGGGCATGGCCAGCTTGACATCACTCATATCAGGGGAGCCTGTGGTGGCCTGAGCATTCTGCCAGCGAAAACGAGCTCTCGGACTCCGTTTTTGGCTGGGACAGCCTCCTGCAACCCTCTGCCAGCAAAAACAGAGCTGCCCTCCTGAGCTCTGTTTTTGCTGGCAAAGGGTTGCAGGACGCCGTCCCAGCCAAAAACGGAGACCGGGAGCCCATTTTCGCTGGCACCACGGGCCTGTCCTTTGCTGTTTCCAGAGCGGCCCTGCAGACCAGATCTAAGCACCCCGTGGGCCGGATCTGGCTCACGGCCCTTGAGTTTCACACCCCTGTTTTACTGCTTATTTATGTATTTATTTATTTAGTAGTGGTCCATATTTTGTATCCTGCTTGTTGTTGTTTTTTGTAATTTAAATTTGTAATTTAAAATGCTTTACTTCTTCCTCTAAAACTGTTCAAATGATTTATGCATAGCCAAGAAAACTGTGCCAAAGAAGCAAAATCAGTAATATTAACAGAAATCCCAAACAACTAATGCAATTTCTCAAATATTTTGAAAATTTGTAAAGTATAGAAATGGAAAAATCACATTGCACAGCAGTCAAATTTTCCATGCACTCTCTGTCTGATATAGTTCTCCCTCATCCTACTTTATCTACAAAGTCCACACTTTTTTTTGAATATCTGATTGGAGTAGAAGGATTTCCCCAAAAATGGAGATAGTCAGAATAGAATCTATTTTCTCATTTAAAAAATGCATCATTGGTAATTTGAGAGATATCAATACTTCATAAAAGGTTGAAAGTTAGGATTACATGCAATTCTGATAGGAAAACTGAAAGAAATACAACAAATATGAAAATATAAAACATATTACAACAGGGCCAGCATAACATTTTGCATTTTGAAAGGCAATGTTCTATTCTATAAAAATGCAAAGCAGTGCAATACCTTTTGTATATATTTCTCCAGAAATACAAGGCAATGTTCATCAAGTAATAAAATGCATTCATAGTTTCAGTTTTATGAAGATAACTATTAATTCAGAAGAAACCCTAAAATGAAATTTGACAACAACAAATATCCATTTATCGATGTATCAGACTTTAATAAAGTTCTCAAACCACAACAAATTCACACACATATATATATATATATATTCATTTGCTCTAGTGTCCCTATTTTGAACCACTGTTCTTGTAACAATTAGAATTTGCTCATATAATATTTATAATCATTTATAATATTACAAATAATTATAACATTTCCTTACCACTGCTGGAAGTTTGCTGTGGTCCTGTGCATGCTCTTAGCAGGTATGAATTTGGGCAGAACTCCTCATCAGGGTTGGTATCCATAATTTGATGAGAAGTATTGCTGTCTAGCAAGGGCATCTGGCAGCTAACTTGTGGTGGATTATGAGAGCTGGGCAGCTGAGCAGATGGGAGAAGGCTAGACGAGGACGTAGGTGGAATGGGTCGACCTGAAAAAGAGGACAAAGGGATCAAATTTCATCAATGAATGTTAATGAAAGAAAATACAAACAGTAACTCTGATATTGCTTGTTATCACACAGGATTACAGCTGGGACTGAATCAAAGTAGGTGGTGCCTATTGGGTCTGATTTCCCTTGGCATCATGTTCAAGACAATAGGACCAGCTGTGCTAAGCAAGATCAATCCAAGAAAAAGGGACAGCATCTTCATATTTTGTCTTTATAGCACCAGCCTGTACTTCATCTGATGCTGGATGAATAATGCCATATTGCACAGAACACAATCTGCTTAGAAAAACATCAGCAAGGAAGTGCATCCTTCAATTGATTTGCCATCAATGATATTTTCAAAGAGATTCATGGAATGATAATTATCCTTTGGCCACAACAGAAGAATTTAATTCCACTTGGGAAACATTTTGTAACTTGTCTTTCTTTATACTGAACTAAGAACATCATCAACAACAACGACCACCATTATTAATGTTAGAAAAATTGGCTTATTTTAAGCTCCTTAAAAAACTCAGTTTTCAACTCAAATCTATAGTAACTTTAGAAAATGACAACAAAAGGCAAAAAGGATTTTTTTAACCTGTTGTAAAAACAATGCCACATATTTTTGGCCATAGAGGTTTTCACTTACTTTGTGCAATTGAGATAAGAATATTACTTTGACCATTTTTAGCAGCAACAACAGCAGTGTGGTACAGGAAAAGCAAAAAGAATTAAGACTGGTATGGAATAGTCAGAAAAAGAGAATTATAATCATAATCACAATCTTAATCATAATAAAAAAGCAGCCTGCTTTTAAATTCTAGAAAAAATATCTCAACTGTAAGATTTAACTACAGTTAAGGTATAAATTCATCTAGATTTTGGTATTCCTGTAATTTCCAAGTTAATTCAAAGAAACCATATCTAACTCTAAAAATGCTTCAAAGAAAAATAAAGTCACCATAAAGGTGCCAAAATAGTATTTCCTGGATGGGAAGCTACAAGGAATCCTAGCATCTACCAGAAAACACCTGAGGCTATTATTCTAATAATAATTAATCCTAATTCCATTAATCCAATCTGAAAACAAAAACATTGAAAGAAGACATTTAGCCTTAGAGAAGAAGGGGATATACAAAAAAAGAGATTCAATTATACAAAGTATAGACAATTTGCATCTTTAACTGAAGGTACTAGTTAATTGGCAGGCTGGGCAATTAAACAAAATAAAATGTTTTTTTGTTGACCGCTTTGATATGGGCCACAGAATTCTGCATCAGATGTAGTTTTCAAATCATCTTTGTGGCCAATCTACTATAGGATTTAAGAATAGATAGTGTCATAATAAGGAATAAAGGTGCCATCTTTTTTTTTTTTTTTAATTTGATTTATATGCCGCCCTTCTCCGGAGACTCAGGGCGGCTTACAATGCGTTAAGCAATAGCCTTCATACTTTTGTATATTTATACAGAGTCAGCTTATTGCCCCCACAAACTGGGTCCTCAATTTACCTACCTTAGAAAGGAGGGAAGGCTGAGTCAACCTTGAGCCTGGCGGGATTCGATCTTACTTTAATTGCAGACAGCTGGTCTTAAATTACAGAGATCTGTCTGCTGCGCTATCCAGGCTCCTTAAAATTGTCAGTGACCTCCACTTATTTCCACCTAGGAATTTAGCATCTAAACAGGATTAAAGATATTCACATAAATTGTCTGATGTCTCAGAGAGATTATGGCCTCATCTAGGTAAGCAAACTGCTTTCTCACCTCCAAATCAGATTTACGTATGATTACTTTTAAATACACAATCTTTTTTATCCAATACATTAATTTGCTTAAAAAAAAAATCCTGTGGCATTTGAAAGCTAGAAGTAACAGATATATTATATTTTCTTCCCGTTCTATCCAGGAATAGTACCCAGAGGATAGGAACCACAGTATTTTATATGCGGTATATCCTCAGTGCAGAAAACATAAGATAAAACATCCAGGTGACCCTCAAAACCCCCATTGTTTTCCTGTTTGTGGGAAATTCATTTCAACAGTATTTCTTATACCATCAATAATGCAGCTGTGTGATTGGGTATAATCTTTGTTTAATGTTCTGCTTCCCATTAGTGTAAATTACAAAATGGTTTGGAATAGAACAATAAAAGTACCATAATGCAAGTAATAAGTTAAAAGCAATATAAAAATAATGGTTTTATTACAAAGAGAGCAAAAGGAGAGAAGGTGATGACAAGAGAAAATAAAAATCATCCAGACTTCTCCATTCATAGAGGGAAGGTAGAGATATTTAGCAGATGCCTCTTAGATTTCAGGGGAGAGTATATTTCAAGTGGAGGAAGGCTAGTGGATAGGTTCTCTACTTATGTAGATAAGTAGAGGACCTATCTACAAGTAATTGCAAATGCACATACTCCCCTGAAGTGAAAAATTCATTACGTTGATAACGCAAAGGCATGCAGTCACATACTTCAGATTCAAATTGTTTAAAGATTTTATCTTGGATCAGTTGCTAACTTCAATACAGTTGCTTCATGAACCATGTAACATGTGAATGGACAGAAGCTTGGCCACCAAATTCTATGGACCACAGAGAACATGCAACTAAACATGGAGTTACCAGCGTGTGATCTGGTAATTAAGGAGATATATACATTACAATATCTCATAGTTGTACATTTTATTATTAGAAATGTACAACAATGAATCATACTTTGATGCTAAAAAGACAACTTTCAGCCACATTCAGTACACTACATAGGATTAAACATTTTCCAGTGTTACAAGACATTCATGTCAATACTGAAGAACAGAGATAATTCTGATTTGTCAGGGCAAGTTAAGGCTAAATATATTTTGGATTCAGTACAATGCCATTCCTATCCACTTCTGTTTTTTACTGGTTCTTCCTGCCAGAAACAAGCCCATCCATCTGTCCTAGATGATATCATTCTTCTATGCCACAGTTAGGCTCTTTTCTCTAAATTACTCAATCCAGCTCACCAAGCAGTTTACATGCTTTAAGCCTCACATTATACATCTACTCAACAAAGTCATCTGTCAGGGTCAGGATATTTGTCTGCCGTTACAATTCCTAATGATTGAAGCCACCCGTTTCTCTCTTTTTCTTCCTGCTTTACTCCAAACGTGGAGGAGAGCTGGCAGAAAATTCTTTGCCCTGCCTGTATTTATCATTCCTGTCAGAAGAAAAAAAGAAGTCAGAGAAGATGTGCTCCTTGATTGATTTCAGGGAGGAGTAAAAACAGTCTGTATCTATCAAGATGGAGAAGGTGCTCTGGAGTTGCTTCGCCATGTGGAAATGTGACCTCCATGTTACTATCAAGGTCAGTGAGGCACACAAAGATCTACTGCATCAATTTGTTACTTACAAATGTTGAAGAAAGAAGGGTTTATATAATAGTAATGTTTGGCTACAAGCACTTTAAAATTATATAAATTAACTGTATAAGGTTATATCAGCTGTTCAAAATTTAAAGATAAACCATTTGAAATCCAAGACTTCCAAAATGATATAGGATCAGTGATAACTGCTTTACGTATTTTTAAAGGCAGAATCTGACAACATTATATGGTGAAATACAAATCACAAACAAGTCAAATACCTGCAACTTCAGAAATATTTTTGTCATTGCCAAGATGCCAAGGAAACCAAGCAAAGAAGCCTTTAGCTAAGAATTTTGGCAGTAGTTGCTCTTATGTATACTCACAATCTGCAGCTCCTAACTGTATCATGCATCACTGATCACCCTTATCCAAGCAAGACAGAGACTGAGTAACAATACTTTCATGTCTTCTTCTGCCTCAGGCACCTATCCCCACAATCTAATCATGCAGGAAACTATCTATCATAGGAATAGATTCTCCAAACAGCAGTGTGGATTTGCATCATTCCTCTATGCATTTCGTGGATGGAATAAATGTCAAGGCAAACATTCATTATTTGTATTGCTTTTTTTGAGCAAGTGAGGATACTGAAACATAGAAAAGACTGTGTTCAAAAATTAGAAGTAGGTCCAATATCATGCTTGGTGATTTTTGGTGGCACATGTTGGCTAATCAGAGCTATTGCTTTAGCAATGCAAAGGATAGTGCCTGACAAAGCTTCTTCAGGCCTCACTAGCCACCATGTATTTGTTTCCAAATTACTGAGCTAAAATAAAATTGTTTCTTTAGTACTATAATTTTGTTTTTGTTTTTTTAATTGTTGTGAGAATTTCCCTGGGTTCCTTTCTTCCAAGAAGAAAGGGATTTAGGGATTTTAGATCCCTAAAATCACAACTGGAAGCTGGCTGCTTGAGAAGGAGGTGTCTCTTCATTGGTCCAAAGCAGGGGTGAAATCCAGCAGGTTTTGGCAAGTTCTGGAGAACTGAAATTTTGAGTAGTTCGGAGAACCGGTAGCAATACTTTCGAGTAGTTCAGAGAACTGGCAAATGCCACTTCTGGCTGTCCCCAGAGTAGGATGGGAATGGAGATTTTGCAGTATCCTTCCCCTGGAGTGGGGTGGGAATGGAGATTTTGCAGTATTCTTCCCCTGCAACACCCACTAAGCCACACCCACCATGCCCACCAAGCCACGCCCGCAGAACCGGTAGTAAAAAAATTTGGATTTCACCACTGGTCCAAAGACAATACAAGACTTGCTTCTGGGGCAGCTGGCCACAGATTGGCACACCAGCAAGATTTTTTATATGATTCCAAGACTTTGGTGAAAGACATGTGAGTAAAATATATGGTTTTATGACTAGGAGAAGGAAAAAACAAAAACAAAACAGGAACACATGGCTTTTTATGGTTAGAAAAAAATATTCTCCCTCTTATCTCCTTTATCAGAGAAAGATCTCTCTCTAATCAGGCAGATGGTTTTTCTTGGTTGATTTTTATGATTTAAGGGGGAAAAAAAACATGGACAGGCACTAAATTCTTTTTTCTTTTAAATGTTGATTGATGTCACTGCTGTTGGTCAGCATTCTAATGCCTTTAAGGAAACATTGTACTTTATGAATGAAGACAGGGTTTCTCTGACTCCAGAGTGGAAGGCTGTTATCAGTAGAGGAGAATATTTGTAGCTCAGGATTGAAATGAGGGGTCCTTGGTGCTCTCTGAGCTTGCTTGTTTTCTTGCAGACATTTCATTACCCTAACTAGGTAACATCATCAGTGCTAGTAAGAAGTGCTGTTTTCTGTCAGTTTATATTCTGGTGTCTTGCATATCTGCGTGTGTGTGTGGGCAGGGAGAGAGGTGTCTTAGAGATTCTTTGGTTGAGCTGTTTACTGATGGCTCTTTGACAGTTTCTTGATTCGGATATTGCTTACTTGATTGTTTGTCTGAAGTTAACCTTGGAGTTAATCTATGCTGATCTGGGTGCTGATTATTGGTGGAGAGGTGATGGAGTCTTTTTTTCTCTTTTGGGCTGGTTGATTGTCTCTTTTGCATAGTCTATAGATGTTGTTAATATCTGTGTCTATTGATGGCTCATTTGTCAGAGGGCCAGGTTTCTAGAAATTTCCAGGCATTTTTGGAAGGCTGTTAAAGAAGGGGGAGAGGGAGGCAGATCAGAGGCTTTTTAATTTCTATCAAACCCAATGTCCTAAAATTATGGAGGTGATTATTATTATTATTATTATTATTATTATTATTATTATTATTATTATTATTATTTGCACAGTCAACCAGAAGTTAAGATTGAAACTCTCCAAGGACCTGATTTAGGTAGATGTTATTGATTGATGATATTAAAGACAATAGTAGTAGTTGTAGTAGCTTAATAGTAGCAGCAGCAATAACTTTTTGCTAAGAATGACATATTTCAGAGAACCCATTTTAGAAAACTACAATTATTGCTAAAAATGCAGTTATAGCACAAGAAGAATGTTGGGCAGTAGCTTGACCAGGTTTCCTTCAAGTCTGGAATAAGGCCAAACTAAGGGTCTCTGCTGTTGATATTTAAGTAACTTATGCAATCCAATATATACAAGCAGTCCTTGTTTAATGCTAGTAATTGGGATGGTCAAGTCCATTGCTAAGTAACATAGTAATAAAGTGAAATTTAACATTACTATGCCAATTTACATTGGCAGTTCTGGCTGATACAGTTGCCATCATCACAGTGCCTTGCAGTCATCGTATCCACATTTGCAATCTCCCGCTAGCTTGTCCATTGACTTTGCTTCTTTGAAGATGGCATTGAATGTCACAGACGGTGATCACGTGACTTTGGAACCCTGTGACTATCAAAATTGTGAGCCAGTTGACAAGCATCCAAATTGCAATCATGTGACTGCAGAATGCTGGGAGAGCTGCAACTACTAGTCCGTCTTGTTCAGCAACCTCATAACTGAATGGTCACTGAATGAGTAGTGGTTGAACCTCCCTGGCCCATTGCAGGCTGAAATGGAGCCGTCGGGGAGGGCAGACTTTGCCCTCTGGTAGTCAGTTTGGGCCTCCCCAGCCTGTTGCAGGTGAAATAGAGCCACCAGGGGTAGATCGGGCCTATGAGACTCCATTTGGCCCTCCGTGGATCTTCCCCGGGCCATTGCAGGCTGAAATGGAGCTTCCGGGGGGCATATCTGGCCCCCAGAAGATCCATTTTGGAAGCTTCATTTCAAAAGCTCCATTTTGGCCTGCAACAGGCCGGGGAAGCCTCTGGATGCCCAAATGGGGCTTCTGAGGGGAATGTTGCAGAGCCTCTGCAGTTGTAGTTTTGGGTCTTGTTCTCAAACGCTAGGGGGTGCTTATTGCATACGTTTGAACATTTGCTAAGGGAACACTCGTAACCTGGGGATTACCTGTATAGGAAAACTTTCATACAAAATGTTTTTGTTTAAACACTGCATATAAAACGAAAGTAAAAACATGAAGCATATTCAGTTCTGGTAATCTACATATGCCTTCTGTGAAGAGAGGCAGATGGTTTCTTTTAGAAAACCTTATGAATTTTCTAGGACAGGATTGGTTTGATCACTTTTAATGAGATACACTTCCTAGAATATGCAATGTGTACATAATTTTATCTGCCAATTTTTGTCATAGGTTTGATTTCTCTTTAGTTCTTCTTTATCCCATTTTACAGATTTCTTCACAGCTTTAACAAGCTTCTTTTGTAGATTCAATAACAAAATATTTTCCAAGTCGTTCTCTTGGTTTCCATTTGTATTTCCCTTTTAATTTTTAAAACATCAGCCAGTTTCTTTTGTACATCAGTAAAGCATCTTTTCCCAAATCATTCTCTTAGCCCACCATTTGAATTTCCATATTCTATTCTTTTCCTTCTCAAGAAAAAAATTCTTCCACATCTGTCATTGACATTTTTAGAAACAGTTTATCCATACAAAAAGATAGCAATAGTCACACTGTTGACATTGTAGTTACTAATTTCTGGCTCCATTCTTCAAAAATACTTTAATATTTGCAATGTTATAAAGTTGTGTGTAATTTTGTAACAGGCTTATATTTTTTTCCCCTCTACTTAAAAGCTTTATTTCTCTCTAGTGATGTTATTGTGAATCTTTTGTTATGACTTGCGACAGCTAGAATAACCAAATTAAGTCTGTTTACCACAAGAAGTTATTATTTTTTTAGTTAATTCCAGAATTTATACTAAAAAACAATGTTCTCTATTTATTTGGACCCCTAATCTGTTTATAACTTTTCACGTCAAAATTATATTTAGCTTTTTGCTATTTATTTCAAATTATTTAAGTTTTTAACCTTATAATTTATTTATCTTTTCATCAAACAAAAAAGTCATCTGATAAAGTTTCTTTCAGACTTATCGTTCTTAGCTTTAAGGGCAATTTTTTAAAGTTATTAGAAAGTGAGGTTGGAGACCCAGTATCTGCTGTGACTGTAAGCACAATCACTTTCCTTCACCTCCAATCAATCAATCAATCAATCAATCAATCAGAATAGAGCTTCTAGTCCAGTCCCTTGTTCAAGCAGGAGACTCTATACCATTTCAGACAAGTGACTGTCCAATCTCTTCTTTAAATATTTTAACCTGCTCCATTTTCTATTACTTTTAAACTATATTTTCCACCAATTTTAATTACTGGCACATGACAATTTTTATAAATATTCCAGTGAAACATTTTGGCAAATGTGTTATATCACTATTTATCATCAGTTTGTGTGTTTTTTGATGAGCTAAGTACGTGATCTACTTTTTCTTTTGCTTCTTTGCACAATCTGCACTTTTGATGATTTTTCAGTTTTAGCTTTGATTGCTCCAGAGCTTCAAAAATCACATTGGGGAAGGGTAACAGACTTGCTTTATCCCTCAGCATTCCTAGACTCCATGGCACTGTCCCCAAAGCAGGCACCAGTTCAGAGCAGCCACAATTTATTTTGGCAGCTGCCAAATTGGTGCCACTTCCAGATAGCACTATGTGTGCTCCACTGTATAGAAGGCTGCTATACAGCAGCTATTTCCCGAAGAAGATCTATGGTAAAAGGTAAGTAACTGATCTGTGATGGGAGGTGAGGAAGATGTTGTGGGATCCAGCAGTTGGGAAACAGGTCCAAGGCCTGTGGGGACCCTGAAGGATGGGAAACAGAGCATGGGGTACCTCAGGGAGTGGTGGAGGACTTGGGATGCCCACAGCAGGCATGCCTGGGCCTAAACTAGGTGTCCAAGGTCTTCCCCCAGCCCTGAGGCAGCCTGTGTCCCACTTTACAACCACATTAGGGACAACAGGGATGGTGGTGGCTTAGCTTAATGACTCGTACAACTTGCAGTTGAGGTCTGCCTGTATTTATCCACAATTCAATTGGATGGGAACATTTTCTATCTAGATCAGTGATGTTCTGTGTAACATGTAGTTCTACTCTCAAATAGCAAGCCAGAGTTTGTTCCTTTATTTCAACATTTAGATAATAAATATTTTAATTAAAAGGGAGCAGGCGAACACCAATGTTTATAGAAAAATGCTCCTTAGGTATGCAGGAATGAATTCTGCATATTCAAAAGGCATTTCTAATTAATATGAAAAAAATGTAAGGTCTCCCAAAGCTCTCTTTCATCTGAAGCATATGGGGATATGTATGCACAATTATTCTGCATTATTCATTATACTGCAAGAAAAGATACACTTAAGGTAAAAATGTTGTAGAAATTATTTCCCCATAGATGAAGTGAAAACAACGGTACACATACCTTGACTGGTTTCACTGGTTCAAATATCATATGTGGTGCTAATTTTTCCAGCCTTGGTCCTCTCTGTGGTACTAGGCTCCATCTTACAGAAATTCTAGCTAGCATGGGTAATAAACTTACAGTATATGCTGCTTACACTGCCACTAAAGAAGCTACTGCTGGTATTTTTTTTTTCTTTTTGTTGTTTTCCCTATTTGATTGAGTAAAATCAAATTGGGTCGAGATGTATATGACTTCTTTAAAAGATCTAACACTTTCAAGTTCCATCATTAAACTGTTAATGACATGGTATAGTTATACTGCACTTTTGCTCACCCTGGCTATGTTAGTTTCATCGGTTTACAAACCTATTATATCTAGAGCGTGCTCAATGGAAGAAGGTTCCATGATTGATAAACTACTTGTCCAATTCTTTTTTTTTTAATTTGATTTATATGCCGCCTTTCTCCGAAGACTCAGGGCGGCTTACAATGTGCTCAGCAATAGCCTTCATCCTTTTGTATATTTATACAAAGTCAGCTTATTGCCCCCACAACTGGGTCCTCAATTTACCTACCTTAGAAAGGATGGAAGGCTGAGTCAACCTTGAGCCTTGGCGAGATTCGAACCCTGCAGTAATTGCAGGCAGCTGGTCTTAATAACCAGCTTAATAACAGGGTGCCTTAAACCCCTGTACTACCAAGGCTATTATTCTTGTCAGCTACCAGCTTCATTCCCCTTCAAAACTTTAAGTAGCATTTTGACACTATTTTCTTCCAAATGTCTTCACTTTTATTTTTCCTTACAGCTGATTTGTGAAGGAATGTTAAAACAACTGCTGACTGACATTCCATCCACTTTCTTGTTCTTCCTTTGCATTTCATGATGAGCGGGCAGTAAACAACTAACATAAAACCAAAATGGCTGTTGCATAGTAGTGTGCTAAAGGTTTTTCTCATAGCAGCCAGAAAATGACTGCTGCCAAGGGGCTGACACGGTGCTTTACTTCAGGGAGGGAATTATGAGACAAGGTGAGAGCTCTCACAAGTGAGAAACTGACCATTTTGTAACTCTCAAGGAAAACTTTCTTCACGGGTCAGCATGCAAGGATGAACAGAAACCCTATGGCATCATGGGACTTGAAAGACCTTGAAGCATGTGTCAGATTAGATGTTTGTATCTAACAATATCCTTATTCTCCATGCTTTGGTCAACTTTTTACATCCTGAAGTGACCCGTGGTGCTGAGGGTGATTTCTTCCACTTCTTATCTCCACTTACCTTGAAATTGCAAAAACTCTTAAACCACTTAAAGAATTCATTTTTGTTTCATTGTATTTTCTCAAGTCTTCTTCTCTAGTATTCTTTTCTTTAAGTTTGCCTTCTTTTTCCATTACTCTGCAATCTCTCTGACAATTTAGCAACCCTGTTGTTAATATCCCCAGAGCGCTATCCTCTTCTTCTTTATTCTAGTTCTATGGAAGGTCTTTATAACAGTCAAATTGACAACTTTCTCTTCTCTTATATGGGAATAAACTATAAGTCCTGGTCTTTCTTCAATAATTGAGTATTCCATCATAACATCATCACAATTTCATAAATAAATGGATAAATAAGTATATAACAACAATGAATGAATGAATGAATCAATCAATCAATCTTGCTAATTCAGACAGTCAATGACAGAAGACTGAGTGTAATGAGGCACAATGACAGATAGAACTCCTATTCAAATACATTATGTATATAGCTAAAGAAGAGCTCTTTACCACATTTCCTCTTTGTTGTAGGAACATTTCCTCTTTGTTATAGGAAATGTTATGTCTTGCAGTACCTTTATCAGCCCATTATTCAGAGGAAAAAAATAATATAAGACAATTTTTTATAAATCAGGAATGTTAGTGATGTTACTTTCTAGTTATTTAGTGCAACTGGCAGAATTAAATGTTTTGATAACAAAATGAAGAGAAAAGCCTCACATAGTACAAGAAAATTCAACAATAAAGAAGAAATATTAATGGTTATAGTTAACCTTGGATATTGTTTACAGTAATCAATATTAGTGGAAAAATAATATTGGTCATTGTCAATAATATATTGTTAGGTGGATAAAGGTTTTGATCAACCCTTGCCTGTGAGAATTCATACACATCAGTGGTGGGTTGCTACCGGTTCGTCCCAGATCGGGCAAACCGGTAGTGGCGGCAGCGGGAGGCTCCTCCCACCTGCCTGGACTTTTCTGCACATGAGCGAACCAGTAGCGAGGGGTTTTGAAACCCGCCCCGATGTACATACAAAAAGTACCGACTAGTGTATGTATGTATGTGTATTCTAGCAGGTATGGGTTTGTAACTAAGTAGTTTTGGAGTGCAGATGTTAACTACAGGAAAAACATGGGTAAAGATTTTAAAAAAATCATCCATCAGAGTTGTAATCCTGGTCACACCCTGGGCTCTCATTAAATATTACTCTTACATATACAAGATACATACTCTCATATGCACATGCACATACACATGCACACAGACACACACACCATACACCCCTTGTTCACAGTTTTCATACTGTTGCTACCTTGAACTTAAGTTCCCTTTCTGGGGCAAATGTACACACATATTTCTGAAAACCGAACTCTTTATCTTAAGCAGTAGGTTAAGTCATTGAAATCTAACAATAAATATGCAGAATTAAATATGAGCTTTCTCACTTGGTTTCTCACTTATTTCTTTTAACTGTAACAAATTATTGTTTTCCAGCTATGAAGATATCATTAAGCATATGCCAAGTAATCAGCCTGAAACTGTAATGGTTTCAAGAAAAAGTATTTTCTAATCTTATTCAGTGATGTTTTTCCCAAGACAGCAACAGATTTTATAAAATGAGGGTTATATCTTCTCATTACAGAATCTAATCTTCCCAAAAGACATTGAACAGCTGCGTATCTTCACATTTTTTACTTGTAAATTATTTTTATGAAAGAGAAAGGAAGGAAGGAAGGAAGGAAGGAAGGAAGGAAGGAAGGAAGGAAGGAAGGAAGGAAGGAAGGTTCATTTATTTAATCAGAGACAATTTCATCTTCTGACTGGTAAATCTAAATTTTAAATAATCTTCTCTACGTTGCACTGATAACTGGAATATCGTGATTTATTGATAGAATTATTTTTATTCCTGTGTGTCAGTATGATCAGTTCCTAAAGAATTAAAATACTTGTTGAAAGAAGCAAATGTTTGTTTGCTTAGTTATTTATATTGTTAAAGCATCTTTGGGATATGTGACTAAGCTCTGGGTTTCACAATTCTCTCTTCTTTTAAAATCACATAATAAGAATACATGCCATTAAATACATTTAGCTAAATATTCATATGATGAGGAAGAGAAAGAGATTTACCTCAAAAATCCTATCAGATTAAAATTATCTAATACTTTTGTAATGCAAAAAAACAACAACAACAACAACAAAAACAGGGCGGCATGGGAATCAGGGGAGGGGGTATTAAAAATGTCATCTTGAGTTTTTGACACCTCCTTCAGATGTTTCTGCAAGAAGGACAATTTATTTCCCAGAGTGGATAATGTTAACAGGATTATATTAAACCAGACAAATTTGAAGCAGTTCATTTACCTGCTCATTAATGATGGTCACATATATGTGACATGTATTTAAGTCAATAATAGTTTGACAATGATACCTAAAGTTTTAATTTTACATCCTAGAGGTAGTTTCCCATGTATGTTAAAGAAACAATATTATATTCACAGATGTTCCTATGTAGCAGAATCTTGGATGTTGCCTTACCAGTGTTACTTTCAGAAACATCCTTACTTTCTACAGTCAATTAAATATAAAGGAAAAAAGATGGGGTGGAAAACTCTAAGAAAGACTATAAAGCAATAGCAATAGCAATAGCACTTAGAGCAACCTTATTAGTTCATTGCTTTTTTAATGTACATTGTGAATTCAAATAATTACCCATTTAACATGAGGCGCAGAGCAGTGTATGATTAAAATAAGTAAAATAATAATTATAACAATACATAAAATATACTTTTCAGAGGCAATTGAAAAATCAAATAGGAAAGGTTCACAAGACCTTCTGACCCAATGTTTGGGAGAAAACCCAAAATCTTATGAAAGGCAGACAGGGTTTGACCATCTAGATCTAAGGAGGAATGATAGTATAGTATAGTATAGTATAGTATAGTGTAGTGTAGTGTAGTGTAGTGTAGTGTAGTGTAGTGTAGTGTAGTGTAGTGTAGTGTAGTGTAATGTAGTGTAGAATGATAGTATAGTGAGTGATAAGGATGACCTCCTGGGTGCCACCAGATGACACAGCTTAAATGATGGCATCTAAAGCATGCCAACCTTGCCTAATTTCTTTGGAGGGGCACAGATAATTGTAAAGAGGCAATATCACAATAACCAGTCTTAGTCCACCTTGTTCTCTTCAGAAAAGTTACACTCTGGAAATAAGGAAATGTCCCAACAAATCTGAAGAATATGAAATTGTGGAAGAAGGTTCTTCTAAAATGCTATATTCCAGATAATATTACAGGAATATGACAGATGCTTTGAATCTAGCCTTATCTTTTTATTAACTGTATTATTATAAATTAACATAGTCCATTTGGATATTAGACAATCGATCAACACTTTAAATACATTTTTAAAAATTAGAAATATGATTTAAACATTATGTTTGATCTACGTTTTTATAATACAAATTGTGGGGTAGAATCTTCCACCTACGAAGGCAGTAAAGCTTCTTTTTTGCTTTCAATTTACACTTTAGATTTATCGTCAACAGAAAAACTCACAAGTATGGCACATCTTCATACAATTTTGATGAACAGGGACAAATAAAGATTTAGATAATTCTCCCTTTATCATCATTAGCATCTTTTGCTGGTTTTGTAAACTTTCTTTTATGTATTCAACAATCTGAATATATGGGCTTGGAATTATGAAATAGACATTACTTCAGGTATTTTAAATGGATTTTAGCATTCTATATTTGCTTTTGATATATTATTAATTTTTCAGGGTTTTTTTTTATTGTTTGTTTTCAGTGTGAAGAAGCCTTTTAATTCCATCAACTAGTTGAGAGGAGAGTTCCTCCCCCACCTCCCAAAGAAACCCACATGTTCTTCCTTGGTTATTTGATACATTGTATGATGAAAGAGCTTCTGAAATCATTGCAATAATTAGTGATTTAAACAGCCAGAGTAAGTAGTAGGTGGGAAATATCACACCTTTTAAAAGTAAAATGAGAATATTCAAAGACATAACAATTTAGCATTCTTCAAATTAGACAAGTCAATGTCACAAAGAGACTAATTTGAATTTTCAGGAAAAAACACTTAAGAGAAAGTGTTAACTCTTACTCATCTCTAAGTATATATTTAAGATACACTGTAAAGTTTTGGTTACCTATCCTTGATGTCTATAGAGATTCTCAGTCATCCAGGTCATAGTTGTCCCAAAGGTGTGTTTTCAAGAGGCAGCTGGACTTGCATGTTTTTCTATCCTATATTTGATGCTCTCTGAGCTTGGTTGTTTGGTTGGACATGTTTCACTACCAGACTGCATAATATAATCAATGTTAGTGGGTGGGTTTGCCCCTTGTTTATATGCAGTAGCATGTCCTGCTATTGTTGCTGGGGGAGTGCTTTTCTCCTTAGTACTTCCTTGATTAAGAAGTTATTTTCTGCTTAATTGTTTGTCTGGTATTAAACCTTGCTCATCTGGGTATTGGTTGCTGGAGACGATGTTTTCCGGTCTTTTTGTTTAGTTCTTAATTTTTTTTTATTGTGTGTTTTGAAGAATGTATAAATATGGCTTATCTTTATGTGTGTATTGATGAATCTACAAGCTACACTAAATGTTCCATTACCAAAGTACAAAAGGAACTGTGTAAAACATTATTTAGAGAGTACAAATGAATTGCAATAATCCAGATCATGAGAAAAATAATACTGACTGCCTCTATATCTTCTAGCAAAATAGATACGAATACAACTTTATCAAATGTTTCTCACCACTCAATCTACTACAGCATAACCAACACAAGCTATTAACAAGGATAATACTATCATACATCAAAAACACTCAATAACCAGCAGACTATTCCAACCCATATCGCTTTGCCATAGCATACAAACCAATTAAACCCCTCTAAGACATCTTAAGTAGACCAAAAGACCCACTAGCACAAAATAACAAAACAAAACAAAACTAGGAGTCATCTACAATATCGTCCCCAACCCCCCAACTTTTTGGGCATTACTCTGACCTAGGGCTTCCTAATATAGTAAAAAGCACACAATTAGTCCCAAAAACCCTTCTTTTTATTTTAATGGCTGTGAATTCCTTTCATTCACAGCATGTGCTGAATCACCAAGAGTTTATAAATAGTCCAACAGAAGTCTGCCACAGTCCTTCGGATAAGGCTGGTAAACACCCACCTTTATTTTCTTTGACACACTGCCAAAGACTTAATTGGCAATTATCTTGGCAAGGCCACAAGGAAACACAGAGTCAAAAACGGAGCTTCAAAATACAAATTGACACCATCCACAACGTTGCTTCCTGCAAAGACCCACGTGCCTTTGCCCTTCCTTTTTGTCTTATGGAAGGGGCCAATCATCTCCAAGCCTTACTCCCGAGTTGTCCCTTTTGTTTTAACTGTTCTTGCCTTCTGGCAGCTCTGCACATGCACGCACTAGGAACAGGCTCCCTCTGTTCCTCTGTCTCTCTGATGTCTGACTCTGGAGGCTCTGGAGTCCACACATAACTCCCAGATGGCCCTGGCCCCATCTCTGCCTCCGATGCAGAGCCTTCGTCCAATCCTTTCCCAGACTCCAGGACTGGCCCATGTTCCTCCCCAGCCTCCTCACTGTCCGACTTTGCTGCCAGCTCCGCAGGCTGCTGGAAGACCACAACAGGTACCAGTTCCGTGGACAAAGTTTTTTCTGTGGACTGGAAGGGGCATGGTTTTGCATGCTACCTGCATACTGTGGCAGGAGACCCTATACCATATTAGACAAATGTCTGTCCAATATCTTCTTAAAAACCTCCAGTGATGGAGCACCCACAACTTCTGAAGGCAAGCTGTTCCACTGATTATTTGTTCTTAAAGTCAGGAAATTTCTCCTTAGTTCTAGATTGGATCTCTCTTTGATAAGTTTACTTCCATTCCTTCCATTCCTGCCTTCAGGTACTGTGGAGAATAAGTTGATCTTATCTTCTCTGTGCAGCCCCTCAAATAATATGCTATCATGTTAAACTTAGTCCTTTTCTTAGACTAGACATATCCAGTTCCTATAGCTGTTTTTGTATGTTTTAGCTCTTCTTTTTTGCTCTTTTTTGCACTCTTTCTATTGTCTCAACATTTTTTTTTTAATATCATGGTGACCAAAACTGGATGCAGTATTCAAAGTGTGGTCTTATCAAGGTATTATAAAGTGGTACTAACACTTCATGTGATCTTGATTCTGTCTCTCTGTTAATGCAGCCTAGGACTGCTGGCTCATATTTAAGTGGTTGTCCACTAGGATTCCCAGATCTCTCTCAGTTACTGCCATTGAACCAGGAATTTATTCTATACCTGTGCATTTGTTTTTTTCTTGCCTAAGTGTAAAACCTTTACCATACTTTTCTCACCACTGAATTTTATTTTGTTGTATTGGGCCCAGAGTCTGAATCTCTCAAGATTTTTCTGGATCTTGAAGCTATCTTCTAAAGTATTGGCTATTTCCACCAGCTTGGTGTCATCTGCAAATTTAATGAGATCCCCTTCTATCCCCTCCTCTAACTCATTTATGAAGATATGGAAGAGTAGCGGGCCTAAAACAGGATCTTGTGCTGTCCAGCTGCATACTAGAAATACTTGCATATTATTTTACAAACATTTATACATATTGATTTTAACCTTAAATTTTCTTTTATGAATATTAACTGTAAGCTTGACATTGTGTTTTAAAAAATTACACTTAATGCTCAGCCATATTTTTATAGGCTTGTCCCAAAAGTGCTTTTTTGGGAAAAGTGCTTTTTTGGGCAACTGGACTTCCTGGTTTTTCTTTGAAGATGTTTTGCTTCTCATCCAAGAAGCTTCTTCAGCTCTGGCTGGATAGTGGGGAAGGAAAGATTTATATTCCTTACAGACAGCTGGTCATTTGCATTCTTTTAGAGAGTCATTGAGGCCACCTGGAGGTTTATCTGTGTCATCAGGGTCACATGAGAGTGTAAAAGAATATGAAGCCTTCTTGGAACTGTTGAAAAGATTGTGTTGTAGACTGGAGATAGATAATGTTGTATCCCTCCCCCTCTGTTGAGGGAGGGCTGTTCTATTTTGACATAGATGGCCTCTTTGATCCCTCTTTCAAACCAGCGGTCTTCTCTGTCCAAAATGTAGACTTCACTATCTTCAAAATGTCTTCAAAGAAAAACTAGAAACTCCAGTTGCCTCTTTTGGACAACCATGACCTGGATGACTGAGAATCTCCATAGGCTTGTTGATCTTATCTGCACAGAACACCGATACATAATAAATCGATTCGTACATCATGCTATGCACATTCCAAGCAAGGCACCTTATGGCTTGGTATAATTGGGAAATAGTACTATGGTTAAAAAAAAAAGTAGTAACTTTGTTCCAGTGTATATTGAATTGATGTTAGCTTCAGTGCAAATGAAAAGCTAAAATACTATGGAAACTGCAAAGAGAAGAAAACATGTTTTACTGATGTGTAAAGAGGCAATATGCTGAAATAGGTTAACTGCAATACAAAAATCTAAGATGAAGGTCTTTTTAACCCCAGTTTAATGTTTGGATTATATATTAAATGGTTTAAGTAATGTAAACAGAGGATCTATCCTACAAAATCTTTTGATGTCTATTTCAGGCCTCTTCCTGGCAAAATGTTGGGATCCTATTTCAGACATCTCACCTAGACTGTGATTTCTCTGAATTCATGCAGGCCAAGGAGACAGCCTCCAAAGTGACAGGAAAGCAATTTACTGTATCTCAAGGAAAGGGAGCTCTAAATTAGGAATCTCACTGGCTTTTCACAGATTTAATCTTAAATCACTTTATTTTTTAATACAGAAATATTTTAAAGACCGATATTTGAAATGTGCTATGTGTACATATCCAAATTTGTGTACACAATTAGAAGACCCTCAAACATATATCCCCATAAATGACAAGGTTCCAGCAGCAAATTAACGGGAACAATTTTCCCATCTTCGAAGCTGTCAAGATGGGACCCGCTGGCCAATTTATCTTACTCTAGCACATCTCTGGTGCTTGTCAATCAATATGTGAAACATTTGGTGCTGATTGCCATTTTTCTATCCACTTCCTTTTGCCTCTCGTACCAGGCAATTTACGGCAAGTCAATCAAGATTGAAGCAGACCTTGTTTAAATAAAACACTCTTGAGCTTTTTTCACACCAACAATTTCAAAGATGGAATGAGCTATATCTTTTTACATTTACATTTATACTGGTTTTTCAGTCCTTCTCCCCCCCCTCCCCAAAAGCCATGGTCAAACTATAAGTTATAATGATAGTCACAGAAAGATTTGATCAATAAGAAAACAACCAACACTTATTAAATGTACATAGAGAATAAGCGTACTTGTTTCAATGTAGGGTGGGTGAACGGGGTGTCAGTCCCAAAAGATGTGAAATTGGGGGTGGAAAGGAATGCCTAATAGATTGTAACTTATCTGTAACTTTCGACTGAGACAGAATAGGATAGATGTCATGTTGTTTACTCTGTGAACCAGCAAGATCCAGTCTCTTTTTCATTACAAAATTCAAATATAGCATTCCCAAATAACAATTTTTCGCATGGCAGGTAACCTTCAGCTCACTGTATATTCTGGAATAATTTAAATCATCTGACTATTAAGCAATGTTTTAGCGTGTACCAGTGAATATTCAGCAAGTACTAGAAGCAAGAAGGCACCTAGGAATACTTTCTATATAATATTTGTGGTTAGGCTTCAACAGAATTTGATCAGAAGTAGCTGAAGCAGTTGTTTGGCAGGTATATTTAATGGGTTCACTGAAACAACTCAGGTCTAATTTAAACATTTGTCTTTTTATAATTAATTTATAATTAATCACATGTATGATGTTATATTTCCTTGTTCCTAGATTATAAATATACCTCGTGTTGGGCCAGGACTCAGAGATTGACTCTGAAGAAGAAACTCCAAAAGAACCTGGAAGATATCAGCCTCAGAAGAAAGAAAGTCAAGAATCACATGAAGCTCATTAAAGAAAGGCTACATTTAATCAGCTGGAGCAATCAGATGAGGATCATGTAAGTCCACTCACCAGAGTGCAGAACAGAGCAAAGGTGTTCTTTGAGGCTTGCTTCTTGCCAAGCAAGGGAGCAAATCTCTTGATTAAAGACAGCTGGCTATAGACTTAAAAGTGAGCCCTGAGCTATGATTCTATTGGTATCAACCTGTTCATTTCTGGATTTTGCATGAAATTTGTGTGGATTCTAATTAAATTCAGATGTGGACTGGCTGACAACCCCAACCTGGTTATTGGAACTCTGGAAGGATATACAGCAAGGCCACAGCCATTAAGAAGCCTTCATCTGAGATACCAACCATCAGTGCTTCTCCCCTGAACAGGAAAGTCTTACCCACAAGCGGGCAGGCTAATATGATAAATGGTAACAGTCCTTCATATATACTGTGCCAGAATAGAATATTAACTGTGGGGTCCTTGGTGCTTTTCTGAAAATGTTTCATTACCAAACTAGGTAACATCATCAGTGCACTGATCATGTTGGACTAGCTGACCCCCAAGGTCTCTTCCAACTCTGTTCTGTTACTGTTACATTTCCAAGAAAATCACCAAGCTTAGAGAGCACCAGACCCCACAGTTCAATCCTGAGCTACAATTACTCTCTTCTATCAACGGATGATTAAGAATTGCCTAGTCTAAATCTGTTTTTTGCATAAAAGCTGTCTGCTAAAAATTACAAAATAAAAGCAACAGTAATGTTCTTCTTATAGGAAAATATTTTCTGCTAAGATTTGTGCACCTAGATATCCCTATAACCTGGAAGATGTACAAATGCTGAAGTATGAGCCTCAGCAACTCCCTTTAAAATAATTTTACAACGGTTGCTACTCAATCCTGAAGCCATCCACAGACGGAAGTACCAAACCTTAAAATCTCATGTTTTTGGCACTGTATTAAAATAAAGAACTGTCATGGAGCTAAAGAGAAGATGTATGAGATGAATGTACATTGTCATCTCCTAGAAATATGATGAATTTTTTAATTAAGCACATACACTAATTAGACAAGAGGTAGCCAAAGCAGGGGGTGGGGAATATTAAAACACTGGATGGATATTATGTATTGCATTAGTAAAGAAATTAACTCTTTGATTAGACTTAACAATTTTCCTTGTTTGATAAGAGGTTAGTAACTTCTGAATTGGAAAATCCAGTTGACTGGTAAATTACCATCAAACATAACAATTAATTCCACAGATATTTTCTTAGGGATTCAGTGGTATGGCACATACTTTGTATTATCAACATTATCAGGGTGGGTAAAATCCTTGGAAGCTATTGTCTACCAATACTGTCTATTGCTTACAAGTAAGCAATCCAATATTAAAGAGTTTCTTCCCTGACAATTTATTCATTTGTCTCCTGGGTTAGACCATTTGTCTGGAATGATATAGGATCTCCTGCTTAAGCAGGGGATTGCATTAGAAGACCTCCATGGTCCCTTCCAACTATGATATTCTATTCAGTGCTGACCATACTAGCCTGGATGGATGAAAACTCTGTCTTGGAACTTGGATTGTGCAAAGCTTTAGTTGGCTTATCATGTTTTCTGAAATAAACCATAATTGGTTTGGGGTCACACAACAATCTAAACCAGGGATGTCAAACTCACGGCCCGTGGGCCAGATGCGTCACGCCCTGGCCATGGTCGGTTTAGCAAAGGAGAAAAAATTGTGATACATCATGTGATGATGCTCTGACGATGTGAGTTTGATACCCCTGATCTAAATCATTGTTTTCAATCACAAACCGTATCTGCTGAAGAAAGGTAGCTGCAAAAATAATGGTTTATAGAACACAATGGTTACATTTCATACTGAGCTTAGCTAAAAGAAAGCAACCAGCATTATCGCATAGTACAATCCAATACAACTCCATAAAACTCCAAAAGATGATTTAGCCCAATTTAAATATTTCATATTATTAATAAAAATATTGCACAAAAATAAAACAATATATTCTAAAAATTGCATTTTTGTTCCTTGACAATGATACACCTGATTCACGCTTGCATAATTTCTTTGTCATATACATGTTTTGCTTATTGCATATATTGCACACAGTATATTTCATTACATCTTATCAGTAAGATCAATTTTAATAAATTATAACTTATTTGAAAACACTTGGACTAAGAAATTGGCCTGTGACAAAAAGCCCTTGTTTCAGGGTTCTCATTTACAGGCAAGCTTGCCTAAGTGATTTCTTGACCAGCAAGGATAGCAAAAGAAAAGCAAAAAAAGCAGAGGAAAAAGACTCCCTCACACAAGCTTATCACTTGAAAGATGGAGAAAAAGAAGTTAGTCATTATTTTAATTTGCTGAAAGGAAATAACACAATTCTCTATGAAAAAAAAAGTTAATCACACGTTTTCCTCTGCCCTATAATAACCCTACAGGGCTGGCACTGTTCTTTGTCTCTTTTACCTTTGCCAGATTGGTTAAAGCATCAACCTTAATTTCAGCCTGAACCTATAATTTTAGATGCTGTTAAGAGAACTGCACTTTGCTGCCTCTCCAAAACCCTTGGGACTAATTGAGAAGATTACCTGGATGTTCATGGTCTAAAGGAAGGAGAGAAACTAGTTTGAAACCATTTGTATACAGAGTGACAGAAATAGGGATGTCTGGGGCATTTGTCTGTCACTATAGTTCCTTTAAGTTTTAAATTATAGTCAATACACTGTCTTCTCATGTACAAGGGAAAAATAACAGTAATAAGAGAGTAACTTTCAGTCTGAAAGGATAAAACATCTCTCAGAGAAAAAAAAAAGATAACAGATGCTGCTTGTATAATAGATGCTTACAGGCATAAAACTGCATTAAAACAGCAACAGCTTTACCATATAAATTAGATAAGAGTAATAGTAGGAGTCCCCAATCTAACTTTTAAAAAGTTATGAAGAAGCACAAACTAGTTTAAAGGCTGACATTACAAATCCATCAATCCTCCAGTGAGTTTCACCTTTAGCCAACTTTATAACAAATGAGTGCCCCAACAGTTTTCTGGGTCCTTAAGTAGTGCTTTGATTTACACAAAACTTTCAAGCTATACACATTTTGGCAGCACACAGTGTGGAAAAGGAAAAGTAAATTTTGGCACTGTTACTGCTGTCTTAAATCACAATGGGAAAATAAACTGTTCTGTGCACAGCTAGGACTAGTTGGTTAATGAAAGAAGGTAAAGGGATTTGAACACAATCTCAATTCACCCATGACCTGCCGAGGCTCAATCACACTTACTCTTAATGCAGCAATAAGTACTACCAATAGAACAATCCTAGGATAGTCTTGGGAAAGCTCTTTTGATGGCAGGGCACATCTATTGGAAATAACAGGGAACAATTCCCAACCATCTGAAATCATGGGAAATGGATTATAGCTTAGTTGGCATAATTTATGTCTAGGGTTTTGTTTGCTGGACATCTGCACAAGTGAACAATGTCCAGAAAAGATTGCAATCAACTGGATCCCATCAGATGGTCAGAGAAAAAGAGAAAAACCTAGTGTCAAACATTTCATGAAGATCTGAAAACCATCAACCTTAAACAAAAGAATGTGGAGATTGTACCTGCAGACCAAAAACTGTGGAATATGCTTATAACTCAATGTGCTTAACACAGGGTATGATAACAATGAAAATGTAGTATTTATAAATAAAAATTACAACCTGCCCTCAATATTGTACCCATGATATTGTTCCTTCCGAAAGCTTCTCCATGTGAGGGTGAATTTCTATGGGAAGAGGGGTTTAACATTATACTCCATATACATCAGGGGTGTCAAACTCACTGTGTCACGTTGCTGTCATGTGACATTTCACAATGTTTTTTCCATTCGCAGAGCTGTGGTTGGAATGGCCTGGGTGTGATGCATCTGGCCTCAGGCCACCAGTTTGACACCCAATACTTTGACTTCTTCCCAATTCAGAACCTTAACTGCACTCTTAACGTTGAACTGAAAAGGTTTATGGATTCTAAAGATTACTATAAAGAGCTACAAATTCAAATTCTGTTAGTCAAAAGACTAAAAAACACTATTGGTAGAAATCAAAAGCAACTAGTGGACATTTTAGGTTTAGGTTTTAGGTTTTATTTGATTTATATACCGCCCTACTCCCGAAGGACTCCGGGCGGTGAACAGCCACAAGATAAAATACATAAATAAAACATAAAATTTAAAAGCAAAATAAAACCGAATTAAACAATTTGGCCCAAGACAGATTTAAAACACCCCAATAATTAAGAACAGATTTAAAATTTACATTTTAAAAGGGAAAAAGGGAAAGTTAGGCCAGGCCAGCCTGATGGAATAAAAAGGTCTTGAGAGTGTGGTGGAATGTGCACAGATCCGTGATCCTCCGTATCTCCGGGGGGGGAGCTCATTCCAGATAGTAGGTGCCCCCACAGAGAAGGTTCTGCCCCTGGGGGCCGCCAGTCGACATTGTTTGGCCAACAGCACCTGGAGGAGCCCCTCTCTATGAGAGCGTACCGGCCGATGGGAGGCTACTGGTGGCAGCAGGCGGTCCCGTAGATAACCAGGTCCTAAGCCATGGAGCGCTCTAAAGGTGGTAACAGAACCTTGAAGCGCACACGGAAGACCACCGAGAGCCAGTGCAGCTCACACAGGAGAGGTGTTACATGGAAACGCCATGTCGCACCCATAACCACCCCCGCGGCTGCCCTCTGCACCAGTTGGAACCTCCGGGTGCTCCTCAAGGGGAGCCCCATGTAGAGAGCCCCATTTATGTTTGAAGTTTATGTTAAATTATCCCCTCATAATTTACTGACATTATAAAACAATAATAAAGACTTATTGATAAACAATGCCTTTTGAGGGTCTAATTTACACAAATTTGCATTTTCTAGACTTGGCAAACTATTTCAGTTTAATAAATCAGAAGGGGTTACATAGGAATGCTAATTTCCCTTCTTAGTTTCTTGAAAACGTTTACTCCTTCAGTTATGCAGCATTCATTTCCCATAGGACTCCAGTCAGCATTCATGCATGCCCTTACAACTCTATTCTTAGACAATGCAGCTTACTGTATAAATTGGATTGTACGTATGATATGAGCCAAGGGACTCAGTTTGGACAACATGAAGATTTTAGCTTTTGATATTTTTCAGTGAAACAAAAGCAGACTTACAAAAACAAAAACAAATGTTTAATATGTGTAGAATATCTTGGGGACTCTTACTAACTGTACTGGAACTATTCACTTCTGTCAATTCTATAAAACGTATAAGGCATATGCATGCAGAAACCTGGGACAACTCAACAAAATTATTTCTATGAATAGATTGAGAGAGATTGAGAGAAAGGTAACTCCAACAATCAAAAACTTTGAAGTAAGCATAGATAATAATAGTACATTTTAAATTAACTTTTCAATTTCAAATAGACATGACATTTCATTGTTGTTGTTGTTGTTGTTGTTTTTTACAGGAATGAATCTAAATAGCCAACCTTAAGTTGGTGAATTGTACAATTCTTCTACTTTTCTCCACTGGTTTAGTAAGGATGATTACATTGATTTTAAAACTAAAATAAAAGTGTTTCCCAGAACTACACAGAACTATAAACTATAGTTTCTTAGAGGGCCAGTGTGCAATAATGGTTAAGGTGGTGGACTAGGCGTTGGCTGACCAAGGTTCTAGTCTTCTTTAAAGCATAGAATCCAAATGGGTAACCTTGTAGACCCTGTGTTACTCTCTCTCAATTCCAAAACCAGCAACAAGGCTCTGTAAAAAGACAGCTGCAAAACAAAACCATTCAGGGCCTCAAAACACCCATAGCTTTCATGTGAAAACTAGGCAAGCAAACTACAAGCAGAGCCTGCAAGCAAACATGAAGAACAACATAATGCTTTGTTAAGAAGTTAAACTTAATAAACCATGATTTTATCCAGGCTTTCTTTTTTAAAAATATCCATTGTAGCTCTCAGACTCAGATAAACATTGAAGCAAAAACCTTTGTAAACAGCCAGCTGCAAACTTCCTTGTTATCAACATAAAGAACTGCCTCGCTTCTCATTCTCGTATGACTGTGAGAAAAAGACTCTTAGCTTAATGTAATGTGATATTGTATATTGATTCTACACTGAAAACTAACTTACTTGCTGGAACTTTTCTATCATTAGCCCTTTATCTTAATAAATTTTACTAAAGACAATTATGTGGAATTTGTACTTGGGAAAAACTTATTTACTTTCAGTTCAGGCTGTCCTAACTAGGGTTTGTATGTCTAGGTCCAAATCATGATTTAAAATTCTGTTCAGCAATAATTGTTCAAACTATTCTTGATTTTTTTATATAGTCTATTTTTGCCCTTTTCTGCATCACAATGCTGTTTTTTATGAAGCACCTCCTAACATGCAATCATCAATTCTGGCAGAAATATTAGTCAGTTCAATGTATTCTATAATCTAAAAGCATTTCCAAGAAATATTATTTGTTTGTCACAATACTGGTACTTGCTATATTTTCTTCTTTTTTTAAAAAAAAAAAAAATCTCCATCATCCTAAATGATGTTGAAGTTTCAGCAGTGGTGTTGGACAATATTCCAGATTTCTCTGATGGAACACATATAAGACCAAGAAAGGATCAATATAGGTATAAACAAAATCTACAGAGAGATGCTCAATAGCTACATGCTCTGCTTAGCAGTGACATTTCACTTGAAACCAGCTGGCTGTTGCTTAGCTTGCTTTAACAAGGATAAAATTCCTTGTTCAGTATTGACACTGATGGCTTTTACTAGCTTAGTAAAGTAAACCCCTATATATAATACACCACCGAAATTTTGCATGAATTTAGTTGCATTGCACAATGGAACTTTTATTATTATGCATGCCAGATTATGT
Source organism: Arizona elegans (assembly GCA_022577455.1). NCBI lineage: Eukaryota > Metazoa > Chordata > Lepidosauria > Squamata > Colubridae > Arizona > Arizona elegans. Next base: position 70,251,965 of record JAKOOJ010000003.1, on the reverse strand, counting down.
AATTATAAATTGGGGAATGCGAAAGCTGATTGATATAGTAAGCTAATGTGCTGTTAAAGAATGATCCAATCCAAAGTGCTGGTAGAATAATTTACCCTTTGATCTTATTTGTAAGGAACGGGTATAGCAATACTGTTGCAAAATCAGCATGTTTGTTGAATTATAGACTTAAAAATGCTCATTTCAGACAGCTCTGTGTGTTTTAAATTACAACTGGAACAATTCCTTGTCATCTTTTATTTTTGTTGGGTAAAATTCAATTGACAACTTGGGGACATCATGCTATCAGCCACTGTGCTATAGCAATGGATTATACTAATTCATTGCTGGTCATATTAAAAATAATTCTGAACAACAGTTCTCATGGTCAAAATAACATGGTACAATAATGGTACATAGACTGAATTTATAAAGGTGAAACAAATCACATGTTGAATAGGTTTATCCAAGACTGCTTCACTATATATACCCAGAATTGTTCTTTAATTAGCATGCTAACAAAAGGTGAACAAATGGTGTCTAATTGCACAGTAAAATGTACTTTGTTCTTATAGCTGGACCTGTGAAACAACAGCATCTATACTGATCCCCAATTTTTTATCTCTGATTAATCACTTAAATGACACCATGATGAGTACTTGGACAATAAGGCTACAATTCTAAGCATTCTTACTAATGATTAAAACTGTATTGATCTTAATGGAATTTTCTTCTGAGTAAACACATTTTATAGATTTGACTGCATAGAACTGTGGTGGCACAATGGTTAGAATGCAATACTGCAGGCTGATTCTGCCCACTGCCAGGAGTTCAATCCTGACTGGCTCAAAGTTGACTCAGCCTTCCATCCTTCTAAGGTTAGTAAAATGAAGATCCAGATTGTTGGGTGCAATATACTGACTCTGTAAACCACTTAGAGAGGGCTGAAAAGCTGTATTTAATACTGTTTTAATGCATTTAATGAAGCTGTATTTAATGCTATTATAAGTCTACATGCTATTTCTATTGCTATTATCACTTTCCATACTGACCTCCTGCCTATTTTTTTTCATTTTTTTTCATTTTATTGGATTTATATACCGCCCTACTCCCGAGGACGAAGGGCGGTGAACAGCCAAAAATAAAACACACAAATTACAAAATTTAAAAGACAATATAAAAACCAATTAAATAGTTTGGCCAAAAACAAATTAAAACACCCCTAATAATTTAAAATCAAATTTACAATTTACAATTTAAAAGGGAAGTTAGGCCAGGCCACCCTGCTGAAATAAAAAGGTCTTGAGAGCATGGCAGAAGGTGCGTAAATCTAGGATCCTCCATATCTCCGGGGGGAGCTCATTCCAGATGGCAGGTGCCCCCATAGAGAAGGCTCTCCCCCTGGGGGCCACCTGTCGACACTGTTTGGCCGACGGCACCCTGAGGAGCCCCTCTCTGTGTGAGCATACTGGCTGGTGAGAGGCTACTGGTGGCAGAAGGGGGTCCCGTAAGTATCCAAGTCCTAAGCCATGGAGTGCTCTAAAGGTGGTAACCAAAACCTTGAAGCGCATCCGGAAGACCACCGGGAGCCAGTGCAGCTCGCACAGGAGAGGTGTTACATGGGAACACCACGTTGCTCCCATAACCACCCACACGGCCACACTCTGCACCAGTTGGAGCCTCCAGGTGCTCCTCAAGGGGAGCCCCATGTAGAGAGCATTACAGTAGTCCAGGCACGAAGTGACAAGGGCATGACTGACTGTGTGTAAGGAGTCCCAATCCAGAAAGGGGCGCAACTGGCGAATCAGGCAAACCTGATAAAAAGTCCTCCCAGCCACAGCCATTAAATGATCTTCTAAAGACAACCATGAATCCAGGACGACACCCAAGTTGCGAGCCCTCTCCGTGGGGACCAATGACTCCCCCCCAAGAGTCAGTGATGGCACCAACTGACTATATCAGGACTCCGGAAACCACAGCCACTCAGTCCTGGATGGGTTGAGCCTGAGCCTTTTTCTCCCCATCCAGACCCGCACGGCCTCCAGGCACCAGGACATCACTGGGGTAGTCCGGGTTGGAGATGTACAGCTGAGTATCATCAGAGTATTGATGGTACTTCACCCTGAAACCACGGATGATCTCACTCAGTGGCTTCACATAAATGTTGAACAGAAGGAATGAGAGGACCGATCCTTGTGGCACCCCACATATAAGGCTATATGTTTGCAAAGACTCCAATACAAAGTGCCCATACTAAACTGTGGAATGTAATTCAGTGCTAGACATTGAAGAATGAGTAATTTCATTCTTCAATGAGATTGCATGATTTAAATTTTTGGGTATGCTTGTTTTTTTAATAAATGGCTACTAGCTCCCACTATTTAAAAGCTACACCTTGTGAATGCAATGGAGAGGAAGGATACTCAAGAGTTTCCTTCTCCCCTAGGTATAAGCTTCCAACTTAATATACAAATAACAGCTGCAAACGTATGGTAACCACTAAGCACTGCATGAGACAGCCATTCATCATCCAAGCTACAAAAGCTGCTCAAGCTCTTTATTGCTTTGACCTCATTAAAAGCATGTGAGCCATGCACTGATGTAAATCTGCATCTCTAAATACTTTCCTCTTTAATTTTTTAATAGTTCACAGATGAAGAGAAAGGTTAAAGTCAATTAAAAGAGATACAAATACTATTATTATTGCCTGGCAAGCGTTAGTTATTAGATTTGGCCATGTCACTTCAGAAAATCATTACTATTTTTTCTTTCTGACTGCATTGATAATTACACCGTTTATTGACTTGTCCCTTCATTTTGGGCAATGGGGAAATTAGAGATCTTATTTACCTTACAGATTATTTTACGAAGACTGGTTATTTGTGGGTTAAATCAAGTAGATTCTATACAGATTCTACTGCATTAATTTACAGGTTCCAATCACCATGTTCATGGTTTTGTATCAAAACCAGGTTGAAACATTTGAAAAACATTTTGTGCTGTGTCATAGTTGGTTTACGGACCAGATGCTCCACAATTATTGCTTTAATTTCATTTAGATGGGCCACTTACTGACAACTTAGCAGACAGCATACTTTCTCAGCAGAAGCTGAACCAGCGTTCAGTTACACTGCTCTGTTGCATTACCCAAATGCAATATTATACTCAGGACAATCTAATATAATAGATGAACTATATGCTGGCTCTTCAAAAATGTTGAATGTAACTGTAGAATCTTTCAAAGGGAGTGTGTTGGGTGAAAATATCAATGCACAACAGGGCTACCTAACAAAGTGTTCCAAAACAAAGCAGCAGCAAGGTGGAGTTGATAAGCATAGGAGCACACTAGGTTACCATTGGTCCTGATAGCTACATGTAGCTTGGTGTCAGCAATATGTTCACTTGTATACAATTTTGTCAATGGGTTAAAAAAAGTTCTTCCCTATCTTGGATCATAATCTTGGGGATTCAAAGATTCTTTGATGGAGAAGCAGCATAAAACTCACAAGATAAGCCAAGTGAACAGATACATAGTCATTTTTGTGCCAGGGAGGTGTCTGAACACAGAAACAAACCTAAGTGATTATGAAGAAGGTAACTAGAGAAACAAAGAGACTAAATTCATATAGCTGAAAGTAGGAAGGATCAACATTTTAATAGGCATCTCTTATTTATAATTTGCTTGCTAGCATTTTTAATTAATGATAAAATTCTCAAGAGTCTTTGGGGAAGACACTGATGCTTTTTAAAAATGAAGGCAAACAGAAAAAGAGGCCAACAGAAGACAACATTTCTAGATAGTAGACCTAGTGTCATAGATACAAGCATGAACTTAAAAGTACCCTTGTTACTTTCAGCCAATTCTGGCAAACTGGTATCTATAGGGGCATGAAAAGAAGAAGAAACAGCCGTAAGTATCTTCTTAAGGAAAACAGATTTCACAAAATATCTGCTGCTTGTGTAAAAATGCATTTTAACACACTTTAAAGAATCACTATTTTATTCATGCTCATTTCATTTTTTTCCCAGCTAAATTCCTACAATAATAAATATAATTATAACTATCTTTTAATAACTTTGGTACCTTGAGCTGCAGGTGCTAGTAATGCTGTATCTATTATCATATTTTAAGCCCTCTGAAAAGATTGCATTAATTCCTATGATAATTTAGGACTCATAATACATTCTGAGTTCTGAATAGATGTTAATCCCTGTAGAATGGCTGATTTCCTGTATACTAATGAAGTCGTGCGATAACTAGTAGCTACTAACTTTCTAAATTCAATATTGCCAGTGAAACAGTTGATTAAAATTTTGCCAGCAAAACAATTTCCTGGGAGAATAACAGGAAAACTAAAACCATTCACAGACTGCTAGGCATTGGATTCTTAGAGCTATTAAGACAATTACAAATATTTATATTATCCATAACATTGGCTGTCTTGGAAAATAATACCAGCATTTGTGCAGATTTGTTCTTTGTCATTTTGATTTGGTGAATGCAGGTGTTGTATCAGAAAGAACAATGCTATATTCTATAATATTATTTTTTTTAATATGAAGGGGTACATGGCACAGAAAAAAAGCAGAGAAAAGAGCACAGTTCAGTCTTGAAATAAATAATAATTAATCTACAAGACTTATACTTTCAAACTGCTGTTTGTCAAAAATATACTGTACCTACGTCAATATATCTTGGTACCACCACAGGGTAAAGTACAGTTTTTAACTCATTAGAGCATTCTTGTATGGTACTTGAAAAAACCTGTTGGATTATTATTATTTTTTATTCCATTCACAATATTTTCCAACTTCTAATGATCTTTCTACAATGGCTTGTGCCTTTGACAGGTTGCCTCCAGTACTGACAGCCTTATTAAAGGGGACATCATATGTTCTGGTTGATTAATTGGGCCCTCTCTGTACAAATTCCTCCAAATTTATACTAAATGTGATAACTCATTATAAAGAGCAAAGAAAGTGTGAAGACTGTATGGCAAACATTACATTTTTGTTTGAAATATTTCAAGTAGTCCAAGTTTAAAATTATTTCCAGGGATTAACAGTTATGATTCAAACATAAAACTTTGGAATGCTATTATGTCCCTATTGTATTCTCCATCTGAGTTATTTGTGCCAAAACATATTTGACTGGACTATAATCACATTTGAAGAAATTCTATATGTGGGATCTTGGGAAAGAAAATGTTCATAACTGTGCTTTTACTTTTGGCTAGTGTGCCCTCAAAAGCTTTTTCAGAAGGTGAACAGATGTTTTAAGCTGCATGTTGCTGGGAAATGTGATAATTTGGTCAGGTACTTTGAGGGTAAAATCACTCATATTTGTGGAGACCGTGACACCATTATTGATACCACCCCTGTGGAGATGTCTAGAGTACACTGTAATCTGATTTTATGGGATCAGTTACAGTTGCAATGGTCTGAATTTTGCTTTTCTATGATCAAATGATGCTGTGTAACCGCTGAGCTAGTGCTTGACTATAATGAACCAGACAAGAGCAAATAAACTTATATGAAATCCTACTGATAGAAGCACTGTAAGTAAAATGTTTATAGAACTTACGAGTTGGGTGTAAATCTACTTTGAATTGGCTTCCCTTCCCTGTCCCTTAAAGAGGGAGAAAGAGACAGGTTAACATGATGCAATCTGGCATTTCAGAAAAATGTACATTCTGACAGTTTTCAGTTTTGGCTGGTTTGCCAGATATAAAAATGCACCAGCTACATCTGGCTATGGAGATCCATACTCCAATGATATTGTTCAATAAGGGATCGCCTTTAAGACAATCCAGAAGAGTCAAATGATGCAGAAGATCACTGTCTTTATTACTTTATTACTCCCAGTTCTTAAACAGTCTCCCTGCAGGTACTCCTCAACCTATAGACCACGGATGTCAAACAAAGAGCCTTGATGGTACAGTGGTTTAATGCACCCTGTTATTAACACAGCTGCCTGCAATTTCTGCTGGTTCGAATCTCTCCAAGGCTCAAGGTTGACTCAGCCTTCCATCCTTTCTAAGGTAGGTGAAATGAGGACCCAGTTTGTGGGGGCAATAAGCTGACTTTGTATAAAATATACAAAAGAATGAAGGCTATTGCTTAATGCATTGTAAGCCGCCCTGAGTCTCTGGAGAAGGGCGACATATAAATCAAATTAAAAAAAAAAAACTCGCCACATCATGCTGCCATCATATGAGGTTTCACGATGTTTTTCCCATTTGCAGAGCTGGGGTGGGTGTGGCCTGCATGTGACGCATCCGCCTCGCAGGCCACCAGTTTGACATCTCTACATAGACCATTTGTTTAACCACCATTTTAAAGTTATGGCAGCAGTGAAAAAAATAACTTATAAGCAGTCCTTGCAGTTATGATTGTTACAGCATGCCTCAATCATGTGGTCAACATTCAAGCACTTGGCAACTGGCATGCATTTACAATGGTGACAGCATCCTAAGGTCATGTCATTGATGTTTCCAAGGGGGCTTTTGACAACACAATGGGGGATTTATTTAATGACCATGGAAAAAACCATGGATCTAAAATCTGACAGAATTCACTTAATTGCATTGCTTTGGGATCCCAGTTATGGTTATAAGTTAAGGACTACCTGTATTTGCTGCTGAGACCTGATCAAGAAAATAGTATCTTTAAAGTACTAAACTGAATAGTAGAAGTTTTCTATCCTCGACTCTGCCCATATGTTAAGATGCATAGTAAAGTTTTTTCTTTATGTTCTTTGATACCATTCTTTTGTTCCTTGGGAAGTTTATTATAGCAATAGCAATGGCACTTAGACTTATATACCACTTCATAGTGCTTTCCAGCTCTCTCTAAGTAGCTTACAGAGTCAGTGTTTTGGCCCCAACAATCTGGGTCCTCAGTTTATGATAAAAATAGTCAGAATAATTTGGACTATGACCAGTGTCAAAACTATACTAATCAATAACTACTGGATATTTTTTTCAGTGGTAGGCTAGTTAGTTTAGTTAACTTTTTTGTTATACTACTCAAATTTGTTTTACTGTGACATTGTTTTAATATTTTATGGCCTTTTTGTGATATAATTTTGTTTTATTCCTCTTATATTACCTGACTAACAGTGATGGTGGTTTAAATATAGTATATTTGGCACCTCCTAAAAAGAAAGTAAATGTTTATTTAGGAACTCAAAAAGACATAGATAAAATCTATACTGTAATTTAGCATCCAGAAACCATTGTTCTAGACCAACTTTAGGGCACCCAATTTTTCTGTTTCTTGGATGTTTATTACCTTTGAAAGCTCAACTACACCATCTGTAGAAAGATGGCAATGCAGAGTCACACAATTGTTGCCCTATAAACCACAGAAATTGGAAGGAAGGAAGATGTTTTAATCCTGTTGGGAGCATCAAAGGTCACTGTCAGCCACTCTAATGTTCATTAAATGCCAATGCAATCACAGTTAGTGGTTTAAAACAATCTAAAAATATGTATCCAGAGTGTCTTTCAGTTAATGTGCTGCTATCTGATTGCTTTGCCATCATTTGAAAGGTGAACTGCAAATGAAATAGTAAAAAATTTACCCACTCAGCAGTATGGAATAGATAACCTTGTTAGTATGAATGTGAAGAGTGTTTAAAAGATTATATTATCCGCTCATCTTCCTATCCTATTCCAGAGCCTACATTCAAATTTTTGACATCATGTTGCACAATCAATGACATGTTTTTCCCAATACAGGAGGAATAAAAAACTTCTTACGATATTTTCTCTGGAAATGAAATAGAATAACAGAGTTGGAAGGGACCTTGGAGGTCTTCTAGTCCAACCCCCTGCTTAGGCAGGAAACCCTACACCACTTCCGACAAATGGTTATCCAATCTCTTCTTAAAAACGTTCAGTTTTGGAGCATTCACAACTTCTGGAGGCAAGTTGTTCCACTTATTAATTGTTCTGTCAGGAAATTTCACCTTAGTTCTAAGTTGCTTCTTTCCTTGATTAGTTTCCACCCATTGTTTCTTGTCCTATCCTCAGATGTTTTGGAGAATAGCTTGACTCCCTCTTCTTTGTGGCAGTCCCTGAGATATTGGAACGCTGCTATCATGTTACCCTGAGTCCTTCTTTTCATCAGACTACTCAGTTCCAGCAACTGTCCTTTATATATTTTAGCCTCCAGTCCCCTAATCATCTTTGTTGCTCTTCTCTGCACTTTCTAGTGTTTCCACATCTTTTTTACACCATGGCGACCAAAACTGGATGCAGTATTCCAAGTGTGGCCTTACCAAGGCATTATAAAGTGTTATTAACACTTCACGTGATCTTGAGTCTATCCGTGTTTTTACAACAGGTAAATTTTTCTAATATTCATTTTTCTTGGCTGTCTCATGGGCTCAGGACTAAAGGTATCCTTCACTCCAGCTAAATCATACTGTCTTCCTCTTTCTCTTTTCCCACAACTAAATAAGAAATAGCAAGCATTATCTATGAAGATTTGTGAGTTCTAATAAAATATCTAATTTGATCAACCTAACCTGCCCTTGTTGCCTTCTGTATAATCTACAGTTTTGAGATGAATTGTTATATCCTGAAAAGTATTTTTGTAATACTTCCTGATAGGATAGGCAACCTTTCACTATATTTAATTAATATTCATAACCAAAGAAAATCAGTTAATGAAGAACATTTTATCATATAATGTCTTGAATTCCTTTTTATGTAGCTGATGGGAGAATACATATCCTGAGCTTGTATAACTTAGCTGGAAGACATGAGGAAGAGATACTATGCACATTTTGCTGAAACAGTGGTGGCATTGAGACGGTTCTACCCAGTTCGGGCGAACCAGTAACGGCGGCAGAAGGAGGCTCCGCCCACCTGCCTGGACATCATCACGTCCCATTTTTGATGATCTGCACATGCCCAGAAGGTCTTGTGCCTGTGCAGAGGTGGCGTGTGCGAGCGTAATGAGCGCGACCAAGTGAACACTTGCATTTGCAAACTGGGAGCGAAGGTAAGTGAATATCATCCCTGGGCTGAAAGTGTACATATATTTTCCATGATAAATTGCCCTGATAAAGCAAGTTTCCAATTGTAAGTGGGCTTTAAAGTGCACTCAGTTAATATGATTAATAATGACTTTCAAAACTCCTTTCTAAATAAAAAAAAAGAGTCATGAGTGAAGCAAGCAGGGACACTACAGAACATGAAATGTGTATATAAACTGAACCTCAACAAGCTTAGAAGTTTTGTATTCAAGCATAATGTCTAATTACGGTAAGACTAGAGTAAACTAATATCTGCATAGACCTACATTAAGAACCAGCAGTGTGCAGCAGCTTCCAAAAAAGCCAACACAGTTCTGGGCTGCATAAACAGAGGAATAGAATCAAGATCATGTGAAGTGTTAATACCACTTTATAATGCCTTGGTAAGGCCAAACTTGGAATACTGCATTCAGTTTTGGTTGCCATGATGTAAAAAAGATGTTGAGATTCTAGAAAGTTGCAGAGAAGAGCAACAAAGATGATTAGGGGACTGGAGGCTAAAACATATGAAGAACGGTTGCAGGAACTGGGTATGTCTAGTTTGATGAAGAGACGGACTAGGGGACACATGATAGCAGTGTTCCAGTATCTCAGGGGTTGCCACAAAGAAGAAGGAGTCAAACTATTCTTCAAAGCACCTGAACAAGAAGCAATGGATGGAAACTAATCAAGGAGAAAAGCAATTTAGAACGAAGGAGAAATTTCCTGACAGTTAGAACAATTAATAAATGGAACTTGCCTGCAGAAGTTGTGAATGCTCCAACACTGGAAATTTTTAAGAAGATGTTGGATAACCATTTGTCTGAAGTGGTGTAGGTTTTCCTGCCTGGGCAGGGGGTTGGACTAGAAGACCTCCAAGGTCTCTTCCAACTCTGTTATTCTATTCTATTCTAAGATAATTGCTGCTATGCACTGACTGAACACAAAGAACCTGCTTTGAAAAAATTCATATTTCTCTCAGCTTATGCTTATTTGAACTACTCATGCACCCTACAAATCTGGCTGACATAACTTGAAGGATTGAAATGCATTTGAATTATATTCTTTAAATTCATTAATTTGTTTTGTTTATAGAACTTATATGGCCACCTATTTCATATGATGACTTTAGGTGGCGAACCACAATCCATAAAAAACCATGGTTAAAAGCAAAAGCTTTTTCCCTAAGGTGCCAGACCAATCATTCTTGCATTCTTGCTTAGCCTCCATTTTAGCCCAATGCTTGGAGGAAGAACAAAGTATTTGCAGCCCACCAAGAAGGCTAAAAGAGTATAGATCCCTCCGATCTCATGTGGGAGGCTTTCCCAAAGGACTGGGATAATCACTGAGAAGGCATGCCTTGAGATCTCATCAGATTGTAAATTTAAGAGTGGGGACTTGTAGCATGTCCACTCTGTTTAACCTAGTAGGATGTGCATATATCCTCACGGAGAGGCAGTCCCACAACAACATACTTTTATGTTGTGGATTTTATATATTTCTAAATGCAGCTGCTTAGAGCAGTGATCTATCTCCCATTATCACTATAGTAGATAGCACTAGAAATGTTTAACATAATGGGAGCCATAGTACTACGTAATTACAAAAATGTTTCAGTAGACCAAATGAAGTAGCCTGTCAATGGTAATCTGTGACTTTAGTACCTTAACATTGGATTATTGCTACATGGTCAACATAGGATTTCCCTTGAAGACAACTTGGAAACTGCAGGTAATGCAAAATGAGGCGATAACCATTGTAGCACACTAACATACAACAATGTACATTGTTATCAGTAAGCTTCCTGCCCAATGTAAGATTATTATCCATTCAGAACATACATGTAACCCAAGCTCTAAAGAGATTGAGATTGACCTACTTGCATTCCAGAGATGTTTTTAGACCATTTCTCTGAAGCTCTTGCCTTAAACAACTGCAGTTAATATACCAGTAACTCTCTCCCACAGGTGAAATGCTACCGGTTCGGACTGGTTCAATCGAACCAGTAGCGATGGCAGCGGGTGGTTCGGAGAACCGGTAGTAACAGCAGTGTGAGGCTCCACCCACCCACCTGGGCATTGTTACTTCCTGGTTTTAACCAGGAAGTAACTGTTTTTTACTCTCTGTACATGAGCAGAAGGGTTTGCACATGTGCAGAGGGTCCATGTGGTGCGTGCACTTCCAAACTGGTAGGGAAAGTAAGTAGATTTCACCCCTGCTCTCTCCTCTTTTCACCATTCTTAGTTTCAGTGCAGCCTGTTGAAACTGACAAACTCCTTCTTTCGGGAAGGAGACTGAGACTACCTCTGATTTAATAAAGGAGATTTTTAGCATTATATCTTCCTGACAAAAATAAAATAAAACAAGCACAATAATAATTTGACATATGCACACAGAAAAATAAAATAAAGGTTTTGCTAAAGCCAGCATATGAAGATGTGCTTTTAGTTCAAGGACACAAATAGGTCTAAAGCTCTATTTTTATAACGAAACTGCAGACTAGCTGTATCACACATGTTTTTGATTTTTCAAGAGGTTGTGATGTTTCTTCCCCTATAAACTAAGATGGGCTATTTAGATACCAGTGGGAGATAATTCTCACACAGTCAGAAGCAAACAGACTGATACCAGATCTAGATGTTATTAAAATAGGGACCAGATGGAAGTCCTCTTCTCTGAGACTCTATTGTAGCACTACACAGAATGGTTGGGAGAAAGAGGTTCAGGAATTTGAATGGTGATCACAGCATAAATTCACTTTTGATATACAGCACTCTCTGGAATTCTGTCATAACAGTTTCTTAGTTATTGTACAATAAATAAGATGTCCTTGTACGCCTATCTGTTTATCTGTTATCATCAAGCTTGCCAGAAAGATTAACAAGACACCTCTTCACAAAAACTTCTTTCTTCTTACTATCATTGAAGGTGATAGTAGGCAGAGGGTACCTACCATCAATTCCCATACCAGGTTACCAAATCAGTTTTGGGTTTTGAAACCTCACACTCCATACTATATATCTAGTCCCCCCAAGTGAAAGAGTCGACTTAAACGGATAGTTATGCTGCCACCATACATTCATGGATAGGAAGATGGTATCTAGATGGACCAGAACAGGGAATAGCCTTTAAAAATCTGTCCCCATATGCCCTTTCTCCCCATTCCTGTTTGTTTTGGTTGTTTTAGACACATTCCATCCCTTTGGGTTGATAGGAACTATGGACTGAAGCTTCTGACTCGAGCAGAGTCATCCGTCCATGTAGCCTCTAACTAGCATTTTCCATAGTGCTTCTTAGAGAAATGGAATAGTTACAAGAAAATGTAATGAAGTTAGGGGACTCCAAAATGTATTTTGTTCCATTAAATCATCCAGAACAACAGCATTGATCAGCCTCATTACTAAAGCAGAATAAAGACTGACGTACTTTTATGTTAGCACAAAGGTTGGTGCATATTATCCCAACTTGATTATTTGGAAGCATTTGTAAATTGAAAGAAGTATTCAGCAGCATTTAAATAAATAAATAAGTAAATAAGTAAAAAAACAAACAAACAAACAAATAAACACCTTTCTTTCTATGCAAAAGATAAAAGGAAGATTCCATGAAAATAACCTATTGATTACATGGCACAAATAAGTTTTAAATCCAATGGCAGTTTTATTAATTCATACACTTAACTCCTTTTTTGGATCATTTGAAATTGTATTGTATTCCACTGTTCTGACAAGCATTCTCCCAAAAATTTTCTCCTAGTTAGAAAGTAACACCTACAAAGTATCTTTCTTGTCATCTTTCCACTACATCACACTTGTCTTTGTTTAGCTCAGAGAAACTCAAAGTAAGAAAGCAAGTGTCTTTTGTGCTAATACTAAATGTAGTAGATTGGCCTAAATGTCTCCTAATAGCACCCCTAAAATTAGCTAGGTGAGTAGTGCATGCCTAATGTGTTGCCTTTGCTGCTGTTGCTAAAAATTGTTTTCTGCAGTCTCTGCAATCCTCCCTCCCACCCATGTCAGTGATATCGTGAAAGCAACTGGGCCACATTTTCTTTGCACGCAGGTCCTTTACTGTACCGTACAGTTCATATTATATAATACTGACATGATGTCATTTAGGTTATAAATCCTAATGTTCTTCTCTTTCATTAAATTAAACATGAAATATTTAATGTTTTGTTAAACATTTGCTAGGGAAATGCATTGTCCTTCAAACTCCTTCCTTAATTCATAGCCTTTGATAAGAATTCTTAGCACCATTCTTTCATGCAGTAGGATCCCTTTAGCTATTAAAAAAAAAAAATTGCAGAATATTAGATTTAAAATAAGAGTTGCAGTGAGGAAAGAATTATTTCCAAGTCCTATGCTGAAAATAATTAGTTCCACTAAGTTATGACATTTCACATTCGCTTGATTCACTCCCGATTCCCAAATCTATAAACCACCAAAAAAATCCCAAAGTATGCAACAAAGATAAGTTTTGAAAACAACAATGACCATAAATACTTTGGTTAAAAATTAAGTAAATGAGAAGATGGTGGAACTAATCGCAGAAGTACTCCAACAAGATAAACGTGAGATCATTATTTTTATTTATTTTATTTTATTTATTTTATTTAAATTTCTATACCGCCCTTCTCCAATATAGGACTCAGGGCGGTGCACAGCCAAAGTAAAAACCAGACATAGAAAATCTAAAAACTGATTAAAATAATTAAATAATTTGGCCATAATTAAAAACAATTCCAGTTTAAAATAGTTTAAAAATTTGGCTCAAGCCAGCCCAGCTAGTTGGAATAAATGGGTTTTCAGGGCCCGACGAAAAATCCGGAGGTCTGTTATTGTACGTAACTCTGGGGGGAGGTTGTTCCAGAGGGTGGGCGCCGCCACAGAGAAGGCTCTCCCCCTGGGGGTCGCCAGCCGACATTGTCTGGCGGACGGCACCCTGAGGAGGCCCACTCTGTGCGAGCGTACTGGCCGGTGGGAGGCTATTGGTGGCAGAAGGCGGTCTTGTAAGTACCCCGGCCCTAAGCCATGGAGCGCTTTAAAGGTGGTCACCAACACCTTGAAGAGCACCCGGAAGACCACCGGGAGCCAGTGCAGCTCACGCAGGAGGGGTGTCACATGGGAGCGCCTCATCGCCCCCATAATCCCCCGCGCGGCCGCGTTCTGGACCAGCTGGAGCCTCCGGGTGCACCCCAGAGGGAGCCCCATGTAGAGAGCGTTACAGTAGTCCAGGCGGGAGGTGACGAGTGCTTGAGTGACTGTGCGTAGGGAGTCTCGATCTAGAAAGGGGCGTAACTGGCGTATCAGGTGAACCTGATAAAAAGCCCCCCTGGCCATAGCCGTCAAATGATCTTCTAAAGACAGCCGTGCGTCCAGGAGGACGCCCAAGTTACGAGCCCTCTCCGTGGGGGCGAGTGATTCACCCCCAATAGCCAGCGATGGCATCAGCTGGCTATATCGGGACGCCGGAAGCCACAGCCACTCAGTCTTGGAGGGGTTGAGTCGGAGCCTGTTTCTCCCCATCCAGGCCCGCACGGCCTCCAGGCACTGGGACATCACTTCAAGGGCATCATTGGGGTGGCCTGGGGTGGAGATGTACAGCTGGGTGTCATCAGCGTACTGATGGAACTCCACCCCAAAGCCACGGATGATCTCACCCAGCGGCTTTACATAAATGTTGAACAGAAGGGGCGAAAGGACCGACCCTTGTGGCACCCCACAAGCAAGGTGCCTCGGGGTCGACCGTTGCCCCCCTGTCAACACAGATTGCAACCGGTCAGAGCGGTAGGAGGAGAACCACCGCAGAACGGTGCCTCCCACCCCCAACCCCGCCAACCGGTGCAACATGATACCATGGTCGATGGTATCAAAAGCCGCTGAGAGGTCTAACAGGACCAGGATAGAGGAGCAGCCCCTATCCCGGGCCCTCCAGAGATCATCCACCAATGCGACCAATGCCGTTTCCGTGCTGTGCCCAGGCCGGAAGCCGGACTGGAGCGGGTCTAGATAGACAGCTTCATCCAGGTACCGGGGAAGCTGTTGCGCCACCACACTCTCAACAACCTTCGCAACGAAGCGAAGGTTGGAGACTGGACGATAGTTAGCCAAAACAGCCGGATCCAGAGAGGGCTTCTTGAGGAGGGGCCTCACAACCGCTTCTTTCAAAGCGCCCGGCAGGACCCCCTCACTCAAAGAAGCGTTAACAATCTTCTGGAGCCAGCCTCGTGTCACCTCCCGGGAAGCCAGTACCAACCAGGAGGGACACAGGTCCAATAAACATGTGGTCGCATTCAGCCGTCCCAGGACCCTGTCCATGTCCTCGGGAGCCACAGGATCGAACTCCCCCCAGGTAACACTCTCAAGACCTGCCTCAGTCATCCCGTCCAGACATACCCAGTCAGAGGCCAGCCCTTCCCGAATCTGAGCGATTTTGTCATACAGATACTGCACAAAATCCTCAGCACGGCCCTGCAAGGGGTCATCCCGCACCTCCAGATGGAGGAGGGAGCGGGTCACCCTAAACAGGGCGGCTGGGCGATCTGATGACGCGATAAGAGCGGCAAAATAACTAGTTTTCGCTGCTTTTATCGCCACTAGCTAGGTCTTAATATGAGACATCACCAGTGTTCGGTCAGATTCGGAGAGGCTGGTCCTCCAACTACTCTCCAGGCGTCTTTTCCAGTTCATTAGAGAACTGGACGACGTCTACAGAGTCCAAACAAATTATGCGAGGAGGAATAGGCTCCCCAGAGAAGTCCACATTAGGTTTGCGAGAAAAAAAGTAAAAGACATCCTATACAGTATGGCGAGGGACGGACAAATAACATACAGAGGAAAAGAAGTGATAATATTAAAACAGATCCCAAGAAGAGTGAGGGAGGTGAGAAAAGGCTACAGATTTTTGGCTGTGCAATTGAACAAAAGAAATATACTATTTAGATGGCTCCTGCCAGAGGGGATGTTAATCACCTGGCAGGGGAGAAAAATAGATAGCTTGAGCACAGCACAAGACTTTCTTGATCAGTTAAGGAGTGCTGAAGAAGAACAAAGTAGTAAGGAGGAAATAGAGGCGACAAATTTAGAAGAGGAAGGAACCGCGGAAGAGAAGAAGACCGAAGAAGAAGCTAAGGAAAAAAAAGCAAGACCAGTAAGAGCCGTAAGACTAAACAAGAACTAAGACCGAGCAAGGAAAACAGGAATGAATGATTTGAAATTAATCTCAGTAAATGTCAATGGATTAAACAATAGTAAAAAGAGAAAATTAACACTTACAAAACTAGCAAAACAAAATATGGATATAATCTGCTTACAGGAGGTCCACATAAAAAAGGATGAGGGTAAATGATTGGAGTATAAAAAATATGGTAAACTATTTACCTCATTAGCAGAAAAAAGAAAGAGAGGGGTAGCAATTTATGTTAAAAAAGGAATTGAAGCAGAATTGAAATATAATGATACAAAGGGAAGAACCCTTATGGTTGAAGTCATGAGAGAAAACACTAAAATGTTACTAGTGGGCATTTATGCCCCAAATAAAAAACAAGGAGAATATTTCCAAAAGCTTCGTGAACAATTAGGGAAAATGGAATACAATGAAATTTGCATGATAGGGGATTTCAATGGAATTGTAGACCCAGATAACGATCACAAAAGTAATAAAATGAACAAAAATAAAAGGGCGACCTTACCAAAAGCTTTTTTCGATTTGGTGGAGAAAATGAATCTAATTGACATATGGCGAACTTTACACCCAAGCGAAAGACAATTTACATTCTATTCCAATTCACAACAGTCATGGTCGAGAATAGATATGGTTTGGGTTACCAGGACACTGGGGCTAGAAATAGAGATGCCAGAAATCAGCCCAAACATTTGGGCAGATCACAACCCCCTGGAAATAAAATGGAGAAACATAAAGAGAAAGAAACAACAGAGATGGAGGCTCAATGCAAAATTACTATGTGACAAAGAGTGTGTAGAAAAATTGAAAGGAGAAATAAAGACTTTTTTTATAGAAAATGAGAACCAAGGGACACCCCGCAAAATAGTATGGGGCACAATGAAGGCCTATCTAAGAGGGGTAATAATATCCTACACTGCATATAAAAATAAATTAAAAAGAAAATCCCGGGAAGATCTTATTAAACATCTAGATGAAGCAGAAAGGAAACTCCAGAAAACACCTGGAGATACTGTAGTAAAAGAAAATTGGCTGGTGTGGAGACATAAATTAAACATCTTAGATCAAGAGGAGCTAGCCCAAAAAATAAAAAGAACAAAACAGTACTTCTTTGAGAACGCCAATAAATTGGGCAGGTGGCTGGCCTATAAATTAAAAAAGGAAAATGAAAAAGGGACAATTCAGATACTAGAAGATACTGAGGGAAATCTCTTAAATAAAGAAGAAGACAAATTAGAAAGAGCGAGAGAGTATTATGAATCCCTATACAAAGAAGAGGAGGCCTCGGAAGGAAAAATAGATCAATATCTGGCAAATGCGGAGCTCCCACAAATATCGGAGGAAGAGAAGGAGATGCTAAACGCTAAGATAACAACTGAAGAATTTAAAAAAGCCCTCTCCAAAGTCAAAAACAACAAATCGCCAGGCCCAGATGGATTCCCAGGAGAAATATATAAAAAATTGGAAGAAATTCTACAACCCAAATTAATGGAAATTTTTAACGCAGTTTTGACGGGTTCAAAAATCCCTGACTCGTGGAGGGAAGCACATGTTACACTGCTGCCGAAAGAAGGTGCCGACCCAAAAAAAATCCAAAATTACAGACCGATTTCTCTTCTAAACACTGATTACAAACTATTCATGTGTATAATGGCAGAAAGAACCAAAAAAATACTAAACAACTGGATTCATAAAGATCAAAATGGATTTCTCCCGGGGCGACAAATTAGGGATAATTTGAGAATTGTGTTAGATACTCTAGAATATTATGAAGAACACCCAGAAAAGCAGTTGGCCTTAGTTTTCTTGGATGCCCAAAAGGCATTCGACAACTTAAATTGGAATTTTATGACCAAGCAAATTAAAATAATGGGATTCGGGCAAAACTTCGAAAAGATGATAAAGACTATCTACGACAATCAGAGGGCGAGCATTTTAGTAAATGGAGATAGGACAAGAACATTCCAAATTAAGAAGGGAGTAAGGCAGGGCTGCCCCCTGTCACCGCTATTATTTATCCTGGCTCTAGAAGTTTTGCTATGAAAGATTAGAAATAATGAGGAAATCAAAGGCCTAAAAATTAGAAAAGAGATTTATAAAACGCAAGCCTTTGCGGATGACGTGGCGCTAATACTAGAAGACCCACTAATATCTGGACAAAAAGTATTAGAGGAATTGGGTAAATATGGAGAGATGGCTGGCTTTAAATTGAACAAAACTAAAACCAAAATACTAACTAAGAATGTAACTGAGACGCAGAAGAAAGAGATAGAAGAAACTTTGGGACTACAGGCTGTCCCAAAAATAAAATACTTAGGAATCTGGCTAACCAAAAGGTGTTCATCCCTAAAAGAAGATAACTATACTCCATTAATTAATAAATTAAAACAAGATTTGGACAGATGGAAAAAGATTAAATTATCACTTATAGGCAAAATTGCGGCAATTAAGATGAACATCCTCCCCAAGATCCTATTTCTATATCAAAATTTACCAGTGATTTTAGAGAAAAAATTTTTTTTAGAATTAAATAAGATTATTAGAAATTTGTATGGGAGGGAAAAAAATCGAGGATCTCACTCAAAATCTTACAGGAAAAAAGGAATGTGGGAGGATTTGGTCTCCCAAATTGGGAAATGTATTACAGAGCAGCAAAGTTGATATGGATAAGGGAATGGATCACTTTAGAGAACAAGAGAATCTTAATGTTAGAAGGCCATGATTTACAGAGAGGGTGGCATGCATATCTATGGGACAAAGACAAGAAAAAGAAAACTTACTTCCACAGGCATAAAATCAGGGACTCCCTAATACAAACGTGGGTGGGGATTAGGCAGAGATATTATACAAAAGTCCCAAATTGGCTCTCCACGGTAGAGGCATTGATTTACCCCAACAGGTGGGGAATGGAGAAACTGTGCAGATACAAAGACATCATCGACGGAGGGGGAAACCTCAAATCAAATGATGCCCTGAGAGACCAAGGTATAACCTTAGATTGGTGGACTTATCTGCAAATAAAATCAAGATACCAGAAAGATAAGGATGAGTATGGCTTAGAATTAGGATACAACGGATTAGACAAAATTTTGATGGGATCAGGAAAAAAAGTGTTGGCCAAACTATATAATTATTTCTTAGATGAAGACAGAGATGAGGATACAATCAGAAACCAATTGAGAGCATGGGAGAGAAACATCGGGCACAGCCTGAACTTTAACGAATGGGAAGAGGCGTGGAATAAAAACTACAAATTAACTAGAGCAGCCACGTACAAGGAAAACCATTATAAAATGCTCCATAGGTGGCATTTAGCACCTGCAAAATTAGCAAAGATGTTCCCCAATGTGCACTCAAATTGTTGGAAATGTGGCCATGGTCAAGGCACCTTCTTTCATATGTGGTGGACATGCCCCGAAGCCAAAAGATACTGGAGCAAAATTTGGAGATGGTTGAAAGACATACTTAAAGAAGAAATCGATTTGAATCCAGAAATATTTCTCCTGGGAATGGTAAAGAAAGGGCATGGAAAGGAAAAGGTCCACCTCCTAATACACATAACTACAGCTGCCAGACTGGCATACGCTCAATACTGGAAAAAGAAAGACCTACCACCAGACAACCTTATAATTAGCAAAATATTAGAGTGTGCAGAGATAAGTAAATTAACGCATGAGATAAATGATGATGAAAATTCAGATTATAATACTGTGTGGGGAAGATGGTACGAATGGATAAATGATAGAATCAAGGAAGGAGTAAATGGTGTAGAAATTAATTAGAAATATATAGTATAAATGACACCAGATATTTTTTCATGTATATATGTACAAACACTGCGAATCCGATGTCAAACAGAAATTGTTACTATATTTTATCTGTGTTAAAAAAAAATCAATAAAGTGTAAATAAAAAAAATAAGTAAATTAAAATATGTAACGGTGAAAGTGTTTTGGATGGAGACTACTCAGACTTGATTGCTACTTTAGTATTTAACTAATGCTGACAGAAAGAACTTTGACACTCATTATGGTTTCTTCACCAGATGGTCCAACAGATGGTGACCTCTGTCATTTATCATGACTTTGATCAACTGAGGCCTTCATAAAATTCCTTTGAGCAATGTAGAGAAGGTGTAGACTAAATTGACAACTTGGCCACATCTAGCTTTCCTCACTAATGTTAATGGTAGTGCCAGCCAATTCATGGTATATTTTGGCCACTATGCCACAAATGCAACCAGAGTTCACTTTTTATTCAAAACATGTCGATCTTTTCTCTCTAACGTAGACAATATCTTGCAAGCCAACATATTACTGCCCAAAATCTAATAACTAGGAGGAATTTGCCCTATATTGTTTAATATTTATTATATAACTTTTTTTTTTACAAACTACAGAAGAATATAACTTATTTTACTCTAACAAAGATTATTTTGTAATTTCTCAAAACTTTTCTCTCTAGAAAGCAGTTTCTTATTATCAACTTTATTGCTTGAGAATTTCAAATGTAACTTTGGGCTGCTTCTGAATTTGCTTTGTTGTTCTATTGCTACTGCTACATATTTTCCCTACCTGAGGAAACACAACACAATATTTTCCATTGGGACTTAAGTAGAGGATAGAAAGGCTGCAGACTTGGGAGAAGTGATTGAATAATGAAATCTAGGACCTTTGTATGTATCTGCTGGTCACCTAGTAACAATCTGTTATTGGAAATTTTTGAACAAGAACCAGCAGAAGAAAACCGCAGGGGAAAAAAAAGTTTTTGAATGATGACAATGTTATGGCTACCCACACTTAAAAGAAGCAGCAAAACAAATGCTCTGAATTTAGACAGATAGACAGACATATTTTATCAATTTAAAATGTGTATATTTAAACTTTTATATGTACGTGTTTATGTAGCCCAAACTGAATTATGTATGCTTTGATATGAAGGACTCTCAAGATTTGCAGAAGTACAAAACAACAAATTTTCTGAGGAAAATAAAAACTAGGAGAGGATCAAAACTGACAAACCCCTCCCCCCAAACCAGTGGACAAAACATTAAATTTGGGGTGGGGTGGGAAATGGAACACTTGGTAAAAGGTGGAATAGTGTAAACAGCCAGGAATCCAGAAAGAAATGCTTCAAACTGCATTATTTTCTTGCAGACCATCATTTTCTATACCAGATAGAATTTATTCTTCCCAGAGCATAAGAAGATATAGACAATTGAAAATCTCAAGATTTTGGACTTCCAGTGAGTCATAATGTCGACCTGATGTTCCTCTAAAAAAGAGAAATACATTGCAGCTGAAATGGTACTTGCTTTCAGGAATTGGGCTGAATATTAAAGAGAGATTGTCAGATAACCCAAATGTATTCTGTACAATTGTGGGCTTTTTGTTTTGTTTGGGAAATGGATGCAGGAACTGTATTTTTGCTGCTGGCTTGCAACTGGCTGGGAGTTGCAGGATTCCATCATGCTTAAAGTCACTATTATTGTCTATAAGGACTCTTAAGGACTCTTAAGGTCAACTGGGCACATCTCTTAATCACTTGGGACTTTATGGGGGGTTTTTTTGGCTTTCTTTAAAGATTGAGAACCTTTGACTGCCAAACTTTATTGAAATTACTGGATGAATTTCCTTAAATCTTGAAAAAAATGTTTATCTATAAATTGAAGATTTGTGGATTGTTGTTTTTTTGGAATATACAGAAAAAGGATGATTATTGTTAATTTAGATAGCTTTAACTGGATTAAGGGCTCAGAAAGACTTGATTTCAAGATTTCGAAGTTGATTGAAATGATCTCTCTCATGGGAAAACCCTTTGGTTGCACTCTGAAACCAATAACAAGACTTTGAAGATTAAACATTAGAGGGCACCAGATGGCTACCTTAAAGGAAGTGTGTGATCTATGGTGACAGGAGGTTTTTGAACTATATAAGTCTTTCATGCATTGGTTGGTGTTATTTCAGAAGCATAAGACCCACTGAATAAATTGAAACTGACTTATATATGGAATTAAAAACTGAAGCTTACAACAAGGAGAGAGAAATAATGGATTTACAAATGAAAGATGGTGACTTAAAATTGAAAAAGAAATACAAATGACAAATCAGATGATCAATCTGGATTATTTTCTTATAGTGGATTAACAAAAGGATTTACTAGTTTTGCTGTGTTGGAAGTACAAAGGAGGCTTGGCACCGATGGAGAGGAGACAAAGAGTATAAGAAGTCAGAAGATTCTTTGAGATTTTTAAAGGATTGTTTGCAGGAAGAAGAAAGAATTGGTTTATTCAATCAAGGTTAAAATAATGGGTTGTTATTTTGGAGGATATTTACGGTTTCTTGATTAGGACGGCATCATGATGGTTATTTCTGGAAATGTATAATTGTTCTTTGAGTGGGGCTGAACTTTGATTGAAGAGAGATTATGGGGCGATTTGTTTAAAGAGAAAGGAAGGCGTCAGAAAGTGTAGTAGATATAATCTGTTTTACGTTATTTCTGAAATCCTTACTGGACTTTTGCTGTTTAATAGAGAGAGAAGGACCAAAAAATTAGGATGTGATTTAGAATGCAGAGATATTTGGTTAGATTTTAAGAGGTAGTACTAAGTTATTAGTGCTGATTATACTTACTAGGGATAAAGGGGGGTGCCTATTTTTGATTATTTGTTTTTATTCTCTTCTGCTTTTTTTCTGCATTTTTTAATTTTATTTTTAAAATATATTTCTCTACTTTGTAGTCATGTAAGTTTTAGTTTTTTAATATAGTGCTCTATAAAATTATTGGGAGGAAAATCTCAAA
Organism: Arizona elegans; assembly: GCA_022577455.1. Classification (NCBI taxonomy): domain Eukaryota; kingdom Metazoa; phylum Chordata; class Lepidosauria; order Squamata; family Colubridae; genus Arizona; species Arizona elegans. The sequence continues at coordinate 70,228,975 of JAKOOJ010000003.1, read as the reverse complement.
GTTTGCAGATATATAAACAACAAAAACTCCCAAAATCCAATGAAGCTGAAAATACACAAATAAGGAGCATATTTTTTGCAGTGGGGAAGGGCAGGTCAAGAAACCAGGACAAAAGAGAAATAAAATAGAATCCCACTTATTACAAGAAACCATTTCCAATAAGTTTATTATATACACACAGAAAGCAATCAGTCATGCTAAGCAATTACATTCTTAGAACCACACAACTAATCATCAATAGCAGCCTTGGAGCCTCCACCCTCCCAGTAAAATCAATACAAATCACATTCAAAGAAAACAAAAATCATATTAAAATTGCATGTCATATCTTTCCAATAAAATATATTTTTCCATTTCATTTGAATAGAAGTTATAATTATACTGGACAAATGTAATCTATTTATCTAGCCCTTTATATTTTTAATGAATCTTATCAGTGAATTAATGTTTGTGTAAATTACTACTTTATTAACAAACCCATTACTTTCTCAACACTTGGGGTACAGATGTGGAACAGTGGCTCTTTCTATATAAGTGAAATTTTCAAAATTTAAATGCCTCAAATACTACTACTACTGCACAGGGCTGCGCATGCATACAACTAATGGGCGCTCATTCTTACTATTGCTGTTCTGATATTTGTTTGCTGGCTATTTTATATGGTTCTTCAAAAAAAGACTATATTATGGCTGTAAATCTTCACTGTTAGGAAAATTGTAAATCTATCTTATTAATGACAGTTTTCTCTTATACAGATTCCAATAGATATAGGCCCCTTATGAAAGTTGCATAGAGAAAATATCAGCTAATTCTTTTTAAACCTTTGTTAAATTATACAAAAGTGAATCCTATGATCTAGACAAAAAGATGTTCTATTTTTTGAAACTTCATTCTTCTGCATAATTAAGAATAGGTGCAAAGTTCTTATCTGTAAATTATTAGTTGATAAAGAGCTATTACAAATTATATACAAAAGTTCAGCTATATTACTTAATCAAATGTTCTGTTACAAGCCAACAGAAAATGTGGGATATTATACCAGATATAAACTATGGAAATCAGATAGATAGACAGACAGACAGATAGATAGATAGATAGATAGATAGATAGATAGATAGATAGATAGATAGATAAATACAGACAGACAGACAGACAGGCAGACAGACTGACTCTCTCTCTTTCTCTCTCTCTCACACACACATAAACAATTTACCTCTCTTTTTTATCACACTTTTCATGTGTCTCCTGAGTCACAGGAATCAAAATTTATTCAAAAGTCCCTTCCATTCCATGGCAAAATAACTGGTTGCTAAAATGTGATCTTGCTGTATGAATTTAAGGAAAACTTTGGTTCCTATAAAACTAAGGGTGTGGCTAGGATGAGTTGACTTTAACCTGCAAATGCATGTGAAGTGGCATTATTGCTCATTTTTCTAGCCCTGCCCAGAGAAGATAAACAAGAGAAATATACAGTGGGAAACTACTTACTCACAGAACAATCTCAACCATCATCATTACTGCCAATGAGTGAACTAATAATAACAGCTTTTCAGAAGTATTCCTTAATAATATACTTTTAACTGCTTTTCTTGATCATTTCTATTCTTCTGTCAACATCTGTAGCAGTTGAATAATTGATGCAAAGCTGCACAGGGAGAGGGGAGGGCGCAGAAATACTGAATATACTGTAGGATTGTCTTACACATGTTTACAAAATATAACCCCTTTTATTTCTATTACTGCACCAGTACAAGGAAGAAAGTATGATTTGCCTCCCATTTCCATGCACAGAAAACTATCCCCAACCATTTTGACATACTGTTGGTCTTATTTATCTAAGTGAACTCGCCAACCTTATAAATACTACATGCTTTAAATCAGCAGTAGGTGAAATGGAAAGATCCCAACAACATGCTCCTACAGGAAACAAAGATGTAGGAGGTAGTCCCGGAAGATACATGAAAGCAGCTGACTCACAGTCTGTCCTGTGGCAAATTTGATTTGATTGTCTGAGATCCGACCAAATTCCAAGATGCTGACAGAGAGTAACAGCAGGGATGTCTACAAATGCAAATATCCAGACAATAAGTTATACTGGAAAAAGCTCCATTCTAACTGACAAGGGTAATGAAGTATTCATCACTGTCACACCTTGCTCAAACCATGATTTCATAGCCTTATTGGGAAAAGATCTCCATTAAGGTTAACAGGAAATCCCGTCGTATCTTGTAGAGACATGAACATGAATCTGACAGCGATGAGGGGAAACTGAGCAAGATCTCTAACAATTTGAATATATTCACTTAAGAAACATGTATAAGGTAGAGAAAGAAGACTATAGTCTTATAGATTTGTTCAGAAGCAATCTCTGCTGGTTTATTATCATGTAGTGTAATTAAGTTTTCAGATCTCTGCTGTACCTATATTGTTTCTCTCACATTATTTGATTCCTTGCCTGAATAATCTTCTAAAAGAAAAAGGATTCTTGAGCCAAGGAATAAAAGACTCCGGGAATCCTAGAGACAACAATAATATTTCACAGGAATGCACAGGGGTACCTCATCTTTTATTCTTTGTTCCTGGATGTATCTATTGCATCTCCAGAGCGCACAATTTTCATTACTGTTCATGCTTTTCAGCAACTCATTGGCCTGAATTTATATTAACATCTCTTTTCACTCAGTATACTCTGTACAGATAGTCCTCGACTTTCAGCAGTTTGTTTAGTGGCCATTCGAAGTTACAACTGCACTTGAAAAACTGACTTACGACCATTTTTCACAGTTATAACCATTGCAGCAGTCACATATTCAAGATTCAGACGCTTGACTCATACTTATGATGGTTGCAGTATTCTGAGGTCATGTGATCACCAGTTGTAATTTTCTGACAAGCAAAGGCAATGGGGAAGCCAGTTTCCCTTAACGACCATGTTACCAAACTTAACAACTGCAGTGATATATTTAAGAACTGTGGCAAGAAAGGGCAAAATTCACTTAACATATGTCTCACTTAGCAACAGAAATTTGGGGCTCAATTGTGGTTGTAAATCAAGGACTAATTGTATGGGCATAAGAATATATATTTAATATCTAATCCATGTATGTATGTATAGTAACAGCTAATAATGTATTTATGTATGTTTGTGTGTGTGTAGCATTTGATTTTAAAAATCAAATTTTAATTATATATTAAAATATGTTGGCATATAAAAATAAAACTTAGTATGTTAGGAATCTTGGAATATATAAACAAACCTTTTTGATATATATTTAACCAATATTTCTCATAACTTTGTCTATACCATGTTTCCCTGAAAATACGATGTGTCCTGAAAATAAGGCCAAGCCTGATTTTTGGGGTGGGCGTAAAATTATGCTCTCCTCCAAAAATAAGCCCTAGTGAAGGGATGGGCATGGGCAGCATAGGAGGCAGCCCTTCCCTTCTCTGGTGACCTTATGGAAGCTCGGCACCTTAATTGCGCCCGCGGATCATCTGAGCCAGTAAGGGCCAGGAGCTGCCTCTCTGTCTCTCTGCGGAGGCCTCCTAGTGTAATGCTCTGCCACAGCTTCAGAGCAAACCTCTGCCTTCCCTGCGCAGCATTGCAAGGCTGAAGGCTTTGGAGGGAGCAGTTTTGGGATCTGTGTCTGTGCAGAGCTCCCCAAGCATAGAATGATTGGCAGAGAAAGGGGGGTATTTTCTTGCTGATCGGAACAAGGCAAAGCCTCCAGCCTTGCAATTCTTTGCAGGGAAGGCGAAGTTTTGCTCCAAAGCTGTGGCAGAGCATTGCACTGGGAGGCCTCCGCAGAGAGACAGAATGACAGGCCCGTTCTGGCTCCTGGCCCGTTCTGGCTTAGCTGATGTAGGCTCCCTCATGGGGTACAATCAAACTTCCAACCCCAACGGACCCTGTGGGCATGAGCTACCCCAATCCAGAAAGGGGGGGAATGGAGGGGGGTTGTGGGAAGTTCTGGAAGTTGAAATCCACAAGTCTTTAAATGGCCAAGTGGCTGCCCATGCTGCTGCTGGCCTCTTCACCCTCCTGGCAGCGCTGCACTTGGCAGTGCTGGGGGACTGCTCCTCCCTGGCCGGGTTCAATCATCCCAGATTGAAAACCTCCGAAAATGTGCTGAGCACCACTAGCCTACCAGAGCCCCTTTGGGAGTGGCTGCCTGTGTTGCCTCGGTCGATGCCGCCTTTGGGCAGCTGAGCGCCAACCTGCACGTCTATTCAGTGCTTTACACACTGGGCTTTCTGTTTCTGTTTTTTCTATTGAAAAAAAAATCAATAAAACTTGATTTTTTTAAAAAAAGATTGTTAGAAATGAAAGGAAGGAATACAAAGTTAGTTTGGTAACATCAGGACTGAAAAGTTGATAATTCATAGATTTACATATAGCTAAGAGATGGGTTATGGGAACACGAGATACTTGTTTGTAATCTTACAGGGGTAAAGAGTTATCAAATTTGTTTTTACTTTTGATAAAAGATTAGAAGTCACTTTACAGATTTTTTAAATCTTTCTTTGCATTTTTATACTTTCATTTTTCTGAGTTTAATTTGTATTTGTGTTTACTACTGTAACTACAATATTTAATAAATATAATTTTTTTTTAAAAAAGTAAGATCTCCCCGAAAATAAGGCCGAGTGCTTATTTTGAAGCCCAAAAGAAAATAAGACCCTGTTTTATTTTCGGGAAAACATGATATGCATACAAATGAGTTTATGTACACAGCTCAGCAAAAAATCTGGGATAGAAGAACAAAAGTTAAACTACAATTCTTGCTATTAAATATCTATAAACTGTAGTTATGGTCATACTGTTTATAATTTGTTTTGTGTTTTGCTTCTGGATCTAGTTGATTTTCAGTAAAAATGCCTTTTTTATTACCATAAAAAAGTTGATGTTTGGTTTCACTATATTTATTACCTAGAAACTAACTGTTCAGTATTTGTCAAAAATATTAGTCTTGGTTTGTTATTTATTTGTTACATTTGTAGGATGAAAGTACTAAATTACATGTTATTGAGATATAAGGAACATCTACAGTTCAGATATATAAAATATCAAAAACTAAATTAATCATTCCTGAAGTTAATAAAATACAGTATACTCATATTATGTTAAGCCATATCAATGCAACTATAAATAATTGTAAAAGCTCTACAAAAGAGCTAGATTTTTGACATTTTTCTAAATGAAATGAATGTGGGTATTACAACAAGCTTAACATGCTAAGATGGGGCTGAAGTATACTTGATTTTCTCAAATTTTTGATTTATGCTTCTAAAAATTAGGATTTGATTATATTCCTGTCCAACAAATCTATAATGTGGTTTCAAAAAGACATATGTAGAATATAATTTATTACTCATGTTATAACATTTTTCAGTTATGCATAAAGTAAAAATATATTTCACTATAGTTATAAGGTTCCTTCATTCTGATATAGTATCTTAAAGATTTAAATTGTGTTGATTTATTATGATACATTTCATTTCAACATGAAAACAATTTAAGTTCTAAAAAAATCTTCCATGGAAATGAGAGGTGAGAGGGTGATGGTGAGAACTGATGAAGAAAAGCAAAAGTGTGTGTGTGCATGTGTGTACGTGTGTGTCTCAAATACATCCTAAACTGCCTATATTGTACTGGTCAGTTTTATATTAGGTGTATTTAAAAACAATAAATGACTTTTAATCAAGTGTTTGAAATTAAGTAGATCTGTAAGTAAGTAAAAGAAGTCCTTGTGGATTTTACTCTGCTAATCAATGCCAACTATAGAAGGTGTTGCTCATCTCCAGATCAAGACCATGGAGCCAGCACTTCTGAAGACATTTCCATTGTCATGTGGACACCATTACATCATGGAGTGCTGTTACCTTCCACTGAAGTGATACCTATTTATCTACTCACATTTATATGCTTTTGAACTGCTAGGTTGGCAGGAGCTGGGGCAAGGACGGGAGCTCACCCCGTCATATGACGCTTGGGTCTCAAACCTGGGCTACTGGCTTTTCAGCGAACAAGCCCAGCATCTTAAACACTGAGCCATTGTGCCGCCCTAAGTAATGAACTTATTGTCCTACAATGTATTTTATAAGTAAAAGCAAGGCAACACTTGCCAGCCATACACTGCCACAGTCTCACGGTTTTCTTCCCAGCATTTTCTAAGTTTCATACAAGTTTTATTTTTCTCATTTCTCAGATAGATGGTTTTTCACACTTTTTTTTAAAGTCAACAGCTAGGAAAAACCCTATCTTAAACAACAATTTTTTCACATAGCGGGAAATAGCACAGTAAAAAATTGCTTTGAAAAGTTGTTCTTGGAAATAGATCCAAATTTATCTCTCTTCTGTTTGCTAAGCTTTGGGTGTTTGACTTGGGCTATTATATGAATAAGCTGCTTCTAAATACCTTATATTTAAAAGATACTTATTTGGTCCAAGGCATCAGGCTGATCTCTAGTTTCTTCAATTATGGGCAGATCTTTAAAGATTTGCAGCTTGCACAGCTGCTGCTTTTCTTAAATATTGAAGTACCTTGTCCTGGATAATCTTCTTAGAGACTGATAATCTTATTGGGAATTTCTTTTAGCATACTAAGCTTTTGCTTTATGATCACAAACATTCTATACTCTTTTTAAAAAAAAATTCCAGAAACTTTAATTGCCCAGAAACTTTAATTAATCTACAATTGTGTAGATATATTAGTGCACATTTCTTAGGGAATAAATTTTACTGAACCAGTGTAATTTCCAATGCAGTTTTATTACCTTAAAGTACTACATAGCTTACTCCTGAGTTTTACATGTATGCAGAGATAAAATGTCTTCACTTTTAAACAAAGTGATAATTTCAACACTTCCTTTAGCGTTTATCACTACCTATAAATTATCTAATGTAATTAACAATAAGGTTTAAACAAAGCACAGGTGAAATAATTGCATCTTATTCTCAAAAACAAGAGACTGATCAAAGATTGTTAGCCTCTTAAAACATTTATATTACCGTATTTCTTATTATATCCTCTACGTATAAATGAATGTGGCTGTCCACACTAATACACTTTTCAGTTTCAGACAGAGAATAGTTACAACCTTAAATGGTCTTACTTGTAAGGAATTCCCAACAAATTCACATTTAATGATCATGATTTTGATCTGCAGGCGGAATAGATAGGTGTTCTGATCCATCTCCCCAAACATGACAAACCCTCTGAAGTTAACTCAAATATTCCTTTATTAGGAACACCAGCAGCCCAAACAAAATGTTTGTCTCTCACCACAGGCTAACAAGTACGTCTGGCAGGGAGATAAATAGTTGTCTGCGATATCTATTCATCTTTGCCCCTGCCTTTTATCCCCAGAGCTAGATTGGGGCTTTGCTAACCGCAGTGGCTCTTCCTTCCCAAGGATCGGCCCATGGATTTCCACTGCTCTCCTCTCCTCTGCCTTCTGCACATCTGTGCATCAGGCATTGAACCCAGCTGTTCCTCCTCTTCCTCATCAGCCACCTCCAGACCAGTGGTGGGTTGCTCCCGGTTCGGTCCAGTTCTATAGGACCAGTAGTAAAACTGCCGGGAGGCTCTGCCCACCCACCATGATGTCATCATGGATAATCTGCGCATGCACAGAAGCGTATGTGCTGCCACAGCGAACCGATAGTAAAAGTAAGTAGAACCCACCCCTGCTCCAGACCTGGGGGCTGTTAACTTTCCATCTGAGGGCTGACGGACAGCCCAGGCTCTGCCTCTGCCTCTCTCTCTGCCAGCTCCATTCCCTCTTCCCCCTCAGAGCTCTCAGGTTGCCTTGATGCTGACCCTGACTCCCACGCTTCCTCCTCCTCTGATTCAGCTGCTGGAGGGGCCAGCTGTCGACAAGGCTACAACACTAGGTTTATAAAACATAGTAGTATAAATGTTGTCTTCTTGAATTGTGATATGCTGAAATGGCTAGAAACCAGAGGACTGTAGTTCTAGTCCTGCCATAGGCATGAAAGCCAGCTGAGTGACCTGGGTCAGTCACTCTCCTTTAGTCCAACACACACCTTATTGTTGTGGGGAAAATAGAAGAAAAAGAGAATATTGCGTATGTTCACCACATTGAGTTATTTATAAAAATAAAGGCAAGCTAAAATACCTTTTTTGCCAGAGTTTTCTATACTAAATTCCTTGCTGTCATTGATGCTGGTATAAAACCTTTTGTTGAAAAGCAATGCAATTATACAGTACGGGATGCTATATATTATGGTGTGGGTATGAAATGTTCCTATCTATGATATGTAAACCAATCATTTTTGTAATCTAATTGCTCTAGAGCAGGCTTTCCTGATACTGACCTCCTAAGGGTTGATTGGATTATCCAAAGGATGATCAATAATTGGGTGTAAAAAGGGGTCAATTCATGTTGAAGGTAATAGATGGTCAATAAATAAATTAATAGGCCCCCAAAACCAAATCAGCTAAGTTTTGCCAGGGTTCAACCTGAAGCCTGTTTTTCCCTGTCCATCTCCTCACAGCCTCCAGGCATCGGGATAAGACGGTCATGGAATTGCTTAATTTACCATGGATAAAGATACACAATTAAGTATCACAAGCTATATTGGTGTTACCTCACTCCAGAGTGACAGATGAGCTCACCCATGTAATTTAAAAAGGAGAGGAGAAAGCACCATTTTGGCACCACAAATATAGGGGCCAAAGGCCTTTATGCCTTTAGTTTTCATTATTCTGAACATTTAGCAGTAAAATATATTTATGTTACATTTATTGTATGTAATTTTATTTTATATCTACTTTTTTGTTTTATTAATGATAGCTTTATGAATTTTTATTGCAGTGTTCTCTGGCCTAGAGGCTGTATTAAAGTTTTGATTTGATTTTTTCCATGATGTACACTTATTTCTAATTCAAACATCTAAAGTAGGCCATAAACTGCATAAGTATATGTTGCATTAACACTTGCAATACTCAAAAATGCTTATCACCAGGATTCAAACCTGTTCTATTACATTACTATATATTACATAACTGTATATATTCAAATAATAAACAGTACTGCTTAAATCACATTTGACTATTATTTTGACCAAACAGAACAAGAATAATTTGTTCTGCAGTCTATACAGTGCATATTTTTGTTATCCCATCTTGCTTTCAAAGCAAGATATCTGAAAAGCAAGAAAGAGCACAATTAGTTCAGAAGACTCTTTTTCTTTCCCCAGACCAAATAACTACGCATTAAGGAAATAAACACATGGCCCTAACACTTAGTCTGAGTAAATGTGCGATAAGCATAAGAAAGTAATGAGAACAATAGTGCCAAATTAGAAGATCCTGCTGCTTGTTCTTTTGAGCACAAAAGATAGACTACATGTTGTGACATGTTCTGGAAGATCAGCCTCTTTTTATTAGGTTGACAATGTCACACACATAGTTCACAAGAATCATTTCTCATGCCCTGAGGTGCACAAGCCACACCTTTACTACAACCTGCCAAATACCTTTACTTGGACAACTGAAGGGCATCAAATTATATTTTCAAAAGAGAGAAAACAAAAGGCTTCTTTTTATTATTGCTAGCCTGTTTCCTTTCACAGCAATACACACAGTGGGTATATACAGGCTCTATTGCAGAAATATATCTGTATCTTCAAAACAAAGGGAAACATAACTTTTAATTTGATTTTATTCCATCTCCTTTTCCTAAACCAATCCACATCTATACGTGCATTGAACTTACTGATATTTAATCAATAAATCAGAGTAGAACTGAAGGGGACCTTAGAGGTCATCTAGTCCAACCCCCCTGCTCAAGCAGGAGACCCTATACAATTATATACAGTATATAACTCTGTTCCACTGGTTAATTGTTCTCACTGTTAGGAAGTGTCTCCTTAATTCTAGGTTGCTTTTTTCCTTGATTAGTTTCCATCCATTATTTCTTGTCTTGCCTTCTGCTGCTTTGGGAAAATAAGTTCATGACCTCCCTTGGATCCCAGTTTGGAAGAGGAGGAGGAGTTGGAACTAGGACCACCTGACGGAGATGGCATGTCTCCCTTGGTGTGTGTGTGGAGAGGCCAGGGGCTGAGGACAATGTTATCTCAGGCCCTTCAGGCATTGGGGAAGTGGTCAACTGGATGGAGAGCTACCTGCCTTCATAGACATAGAAGAGGATTAGCTGCTGACAGGAAGCAGATCACCTCTGAGGTGGAACAGATGCCTCTCCCACTCAATCCAAGGGCATCTGGAGTGGACCGATTTAAGGGGAAGGGAGCTAGTCTTTGTCAGGAACATTTCTTTATTTTGGATTATACTCCCCTGGCTTTGACTCGTGCCTTTTGCCTTCCTTCGAGGACTGCCTTTGCCTTGTACCTTGTCTTTGCTTTGAGGACTGCCACTTGACTTACATTAGCCTTGTGGATTTATTTTGCCCTTTGCTTTGCTTTACCTTCAGAACTGTGTTTGCCTTGTAACTTGTCTTTGCCCCAAGGACTGCCATTTGTCTTATGCCTGGACTTTGCCTTGTGGACTTTCCTGGTAATATATTGACTGTTGTTTCGAAGACTGAAAGTGACTGCCTTCAGGGTAGCATGTGATGGAGCCTTACAGATCATTGGGGGGTTCATTTGTTGAGCACTTCTTGAGGGCAATAAAGGACTCTCTAAAGGCCTGCCTTGCCTTGACCATCTGGGTCATAACAATAAGTTGACCTCTTCTTTGTGGCAGCCCCTCAAATACTGAAATACTGCTATCGTGTCACCCCAGTCCTTCTTTTCTCTAGAGTAGCCAGTAAAGGATTGGCATTATTGTTTTTTAATGTATAACAACACTGAAATATATTTCATAGTATTCTAACAAGGAGAAAGAAAGAAAACTTCAAGTAATTCTCCATCAAAAGATGTTAGGTACACCAGAAATGAAAGAGAAAAAAGATCATACATACATACATTAATAAATAGGAAATTTCAAAACACCCCACTTTCTACTCCTGGTTACATTTAGGTTAACAGGTATTAACAAACACCATTTAATTTTTATATAAGGAGAGATTTGAAACAGATGAGAAATGAATCTGTTACAATGCTGAATCAAATGCAGCATCTTTTGCCCTATATAATATATATTCTAGTACAAAAGGAATACCGGATGCAAAACAAGAAAGAAAAGACAATCTCATTTTTTCTTCCCTGTTCCTGTCCCAGAAAAGAAAAGAAAAAATATAATCTTGAATTTCAGGAAATGTTCATAAGCATGCATAATAAAAAATAAAATGGATCAAAATGGCTATTTTGATTATAGTTACAATATTAAAATCTAGTACTAGGAAAGATAATAAATGAATGCATGTATACATACATATACATATAAAAATGTTATGTTAAATACTTTAACATAAACCTAAGAGTTAACCACACAAATGAATTTCACTAATGCAGTACAACCTCCTATATAGAACAAGCAAAAGCACATAAAATTTAAGAACATTAAGCTGGGCAAGTATTATCATCTTTTCTTTCACATACTTGAGTCATAACAATAATTTAGTTTCTAGTAGCAACTAAATATGTGGATCTGCACATGCAAAATACAAACTTAATTAACTAGTAAATAATAAATATTTTGTGTTTTAGTTTATCTTTGCAACATACTAACTTGCCTTATACCCCACAGACTGTAATATCAACTGACTGCAGGACAGACCAGTTTGAGATATGAGTTCTGCATCTGAAAAATAGTAAGCGGCAGGGTTGCCATTCTAACAAGATTCCTGGACGGTGACTTGTCAGTTCCATATATCTAGCAAGAGAGAAAAGTAGATACTGGTTTTAATCTATATGGCGGTTGTGCTGAAAAATGAGATGCTGAGTTCTTATCGTTTCGCTGACAAGGAGCTTTAACAAGGAGCTTCTTCACATATTGTACATTTCTTGGCTGGATGGCCTTCCCTGTAAATATCTTGCAGGCACACCATGAAGTGTGATGAACAGACTCTCAATTATTTATATACTGAGTTCATATAAATATATAAAAAAGTATTTATGCATGGTTCATAAAAATTATCATTCTTTTTCTATAAAGTGAAACTATTAAACTAGTAATTGTTTAATGAGTAAATAAGTAAATACCTTCTACACAATTACATCCTCTCCCTCCCTCTCTCTCTCTCTCTCTCCCAAACACACACACACACACACACACACACGATTCATCCTTCATGGAAAGCTGCTGTTTCATAATAGTCCACCAAAGCACCTGCCCACTTTGTAGGTACCATCTGTCACAATATGCGTCCCAACAGAAAATAATATTTGTAACTCAAGATTGGAGTTCTTGGTGCTTTCTGAGCTAGGTTATATTCTTGCAGATGTTTCATTATCAAACTAGGTAACACCATTTTTTTACTAAATGGTCTCATTGTACATGATTGCATGTTTAGTAAACTTTGATTTAAAACATGGCAGTCAAAACAATACATTTAATAAATCATTTAAGAGCAAAGAAAACTAAGGCATCTATATGAGTCAAACAATTTAAGTGTTCATTCAGTTCAAATGTTGTGACCCCAAATAATTGAAACAGGTTGTGTGTGTGCATGCATAGCTGTATGTGAAATGTATGAAGAATTGTGTCAATAGTTATAGAATCAGTCTCTAAGTATTCATTTTTATTTAGCTTTTCTTCCACCATTCACAGTAGATCTGATGTTCAAGGTTTTGCAGCTATAAAACACAGGCGAAATACAGGTAATCCCCCCCCCCAAAAAAAAAAAAACACTGGCAGGAAAAATAGCACAAACATTCTTGGTGGTCACAGAATGCCTTTTAGTTATTAAACGTTTGAACATCTGGGGAAAATAAAACACACTGTAATATCCTACAAGATACTGAAAACCAGTGGCTGCTCACTTTTCAACAATACTATGCAGATATGAAATCAGTAATAGTTTGTTGCAGGCTATTATTATTCTAACATTTGATAATTTTGTCACTTTTCCAAGATTTAAGCACTTTTAATCCTTAATTAATCCTTAATATTCTTGTCCATATGAAAACAAATACAAACAAAACCCACTAAATTAACTTCATTTGTATTCTCTGACACACGGGAAGTGCAAATAACTTTTGGCAGCAAAATCATCTTTACAAAAACAGAAAGTTGCCATATGCAACCCTGTGGTTTCAGACAGGCAGGCAAAATTAAAGACATTAAACTATACAACTAAATTGCAGGATATAGAATGCAGGAGGCAGGACCCTCTGGAATTGAAGGTAAAAAAGGAAGATTTGATTTTTTTTTATTAATAAGAAACTATTTTCCAGTATTGTACTCTAGAACTGGTCTATGACCACATGTTATATTCATTCTGAAATCTTCTGCTGTAGAAATGTCAGAATTATATTGAGTTATTTCAGTATATTTTATATAGCATAGCATAGCATAGCATAGCATAGCATAGCATAGCATAGCATAGCATAGCATAGCATAGATTAGCACAGATCCCTTAGTTTTCCTGTCTCCTGTAGCTACGGAGGTTCAAAATGGAAATGACTTACTTTCAATGGTCATTTCTAAAACTGTTAGCAAAAACGAGCTTGAAGGATCATTGTACTTGGGATCACATCAAATAAATCAGAACCAAGATAAATATTTGCAGTTTACATGAGAATCTTATGAAATGCAAATAAAGAATAGAGTTCTTCAGAATGTGTCCATAGGATTCTTTTATTCATGGAATTAAGACCAAGTAACTGTTGAGCCCTGCAGAGCAAGCAACTCAGAAAACATGAATGCTTGGATTTTTGGGAGAAACAAAAGCCACTTTTATTGCTAGCAGAGGAATGTAAGAGAATTTGAAAAATACCAAAATAATGATCTTGCACAGCTAATATTTAGTCTAATTAGGGCACAATTACTCAAAGTCTCTTTCTCACATTCCCCTCATTCTCATCTGGACTCAAGAATCTCCTCTGAACTCAAGAATCTCTTCTATGCTGACCCTATTCCCCCCCCTTGATTATTTTTCTACCTATTTCTTTATTTCAAGATATATTAGGCATTCCATCACTCAGCCCTCACACACTGGTACATAATCCCCAGCACCTTGAAAGCTGTGCCAACCTTTCTGCAGCATGCCGTGAGCTGCGTGCTAATCATGAACAGCCTTGGGACCAAAAACTGCCTTAATGGGAGAAAGTTGGAAATCTGAACTGGGGAAATAAGTCCCTCCAACCTCTACTCTTTTTCAAACTTCCCCAGTAAAAAATAGTAGGCCAACATTTTAGCCTCACCCAATTTGGAGCAGATGGTCAAAAGGAGTCCGAGGGCCACATGAGCTGTACCACCAACACTTTCAGTGATGAAACACTTTCTACATTCAAGGCTCTTTCTCAAAACCTGTTTGTATGTACCAGTCGGCCACTGTTGGCTTTACGTTTTTAATAAGACATTTTTGTCATTACAAATTTGGAATGGGGACATTTTCACCCCCACAATCAGACAGAGAGGAAGACAATTCATTTCATGCAATTTCATAAACTACAATACATTTATTTTACAAATATGTGGAAAGAAGTTCAGCTATTGGACAAATAAAACATAATAATTATTTTTGTTATAGTGTAAACTTAACTCAACAAATCCAGTAATTGAATGAATTCAGTGGATACCTGGGGGCAATCCACTGAATTAGGTGAGTTTTGTTTTTAAATAAATATGTGTAGAAATGCTTCAAAAACTTGGGTTTTTCTTTCTTTCTTTTCTTTTCTTTTCTTTTTTTAAGAGTTCATCAGATTCTATCGCTACAAGAATCATAAACCTAAGTACACATTGTCAAGTCTTATTAGGCAAAAATAAAATTATTTTTTTTGTATAAATGAGAAAAACAGAGGAAGAAAATTACTCACAGAGAATTATTAAATAGTGCTGTAGTTGGGTGAATTCTATATATAGCCTGTCCATAGAAACTAATTCTAATAAATGAAATGCCTTATGAGAATTATTTGCTAACAAAATCTTTATTTTTTTAACAGCCTTAGGTTATTCCTAACCTGCTAAAAGACAATTACCAAACTTGTAAACTTCTCTACCAATAAATAAAGAAGGGAGCCATTTATCTTCATCTAAGACAAATATAACAACTCACAAAGAAGGAATTCCCTAGCTGATTTCATTCAGAGATTGGTTTATTTTCATCAGCATTTGGTTCATCAGTTTTTGAACTTCATCTGAAATGTTATGGGGCCAAAGTACTGAGGGAATTCTATTAAGATTTATCTCCACTGGACTTAGACTGTTTTCACAAAAGAATTTTGGCATGATGTAAAGATAAATGTTAGGAAAAAGATAGTGATTGTCAGAATTTTGCTAATGAATACAGAGAATAGAGTGCAAAGGCATATTTGCTTCTATTTTACCAGACAGAAGTTGATACATTTAATGCAAACCAAGCAGATTCCCATAGCTATCTAACTCTGATTTATGGCAATTATCCAAGTGTGCCTTGATTCAAAACTGACATTACTCTAAGGGAAACAGGCTTCTGGCCTTGGCTTAAGAATGGTTCCCTACCAAGGACTCTTCTGAGGTTTCCCTATCTGGCTTAGATACCCTTTTAAGAGCTGTTATTATATTCATCTGTCGTATATTTTGTTTGTAGTGAAGATAATGTGATTAGTTTAAATCTGAAAACATTTCTTGCACTTAATTAAAATTCTTATCATTTGCATATAACCCATCACCTGGGTGCTTTTTTGTGTGCTGGATTTTTGCACTTCCATGGTCTGTCAAGTAAAAATAATTAAATAATGCCCTCCCATTGGTTACTTTGTATTTTGCGATGTAATTTTAGTAATTTATTTCTGATATGACATGCATGCCAAGTCACTGTGACTTTTAAACCTGTTTTAAAAGTAGTCAAAGATTAATGTTATGAAATAAGCATCTATCCAATCTCTTGACAGCAACTTAAATATTATACCGTAAATATAGTTTTTCCACACAGTGATCCAAGAACACTGTGAAGAGAATTTCCTATATTCTTTTGGAATAGCTCTCGTCCTTTGGTGACTGAGGCGTGGGGGGATGTGATTCACATGCTAGTAATAATTGCTATTATTACATGCTAGTAATAATTGAATGGTGTATTACTTTTTCCACAGGCCATTTCCTCAATTGAAATAATCACATTCAACTTTTCAAGTTGTTATTAGCTGTTCAGAATAGGAAGTGTTCTTGTACCCTGCATCCTTTTCTTTCTGAGGCTAAAAGAAAATTCAAGGGTATGTTGATTTTAACTGAAGAAAATGATACATTGAAAATGTATTCAGTTGTATTTCTTCCATCTTGAGAGTTTATCTGCTCACCTAAGTGTAAGGACAGCCCATTTAATGTTTCCTAAAGACAGGAAAAGATGATCTTGTCCTCAGCCTGCCCCTAATGCACTATGAAGACAACTTCTCCCATATCAGCAGCCATGCCATTCTGATGGTCCCGGCAGATTGGGGGAGGGGGGGTTGGGAGTCGTAGAGGATGTTTGGAGAAAGGTGGGACATTCTATAACTGTGATGGTGGGATGGGACAGAAGAAATGGAAGTAGGGGCCGGGAGCATCACACCAGGTGCATTCAGGTGGTGACTTGCTCCCATGCCTCCTGCTCACCCTGCTTTCCTGGGGATGCGAGAGCAAGAGACCCTGGTGTCCGTCTGGTGTATATGAATGCCAGGTCCATGGTGAATAAGGCCCCCCTCATATGAGATCTTATTGATGAGGAGGGTGCGGACCTGGCCTGTATCACAGAGATCTGGTTGGGGCAGGAGGGGGGAATCCCTCTCTCTGATTTATGCCCCCTGGGCTTTCATGTGTTGCACCAGCCATGACACCAGGGAAGGGGCGGAGGGGTGGCGGTGGTTGTTAGAGAAAGTCTTAGTCCTAAGGAGGTCTAAGGAGGTCTAAGGAGGTCTGTCTCTCAGATAGGCAGGTGTGAGTCTCTTCTATTGAAGTGGGACCCTGGAATTCAGTCGGGCTTGTTGGTCACATACCTATCTCCCAGCTATGTTGTCACAGCACTGCCCGCACTGCTCGATGTCTTGACTGAAGTGGCACTTGAACTCTCCAACCTTTTAGTTGTGGGAGATTTTAATCTGCCTTCGATTGGCGAGTCATCTGAGATAGTCCAGGAGTTCATGGCTTCCATGGCAGCCATGGACCTGACTCAGGTTATTCAGGGCCCAACTCATAGGGGAGGACACACACTTGACCTAGTTTTTCTCTCTGGGCGGTGGATAAATGGTCGTGGTAGGGGGGAACTTTCCATCGCCCCCCTGTCATGGACCAACCATTCCCTCCTTAGACTGGACTTTCAATCTGCCAACTCTTGCCGCTGGGAGGCGGGACCCATAAAATGGTTCCGCTCCAGGTGCCTGATGGACCCAGAAAGGTTCTTGACGGAGCTTGGGACATTCCCCACCTCTCAATCCTGTGATTTGGCTGAGGCTCTGGTGGCATCCTGGGAATGGGCGGCTGCCGACGCCTTGGACCGAATTGCACCTTTGCGGCCTCTGACCCGACGCAGATCCCGGGTCGCTCCTTGGTTTTCCATGGAGCTTCAGGAAATGAAATGTCATAAAAGACCCCTAGAGGAGAGTTGGAGGTCCTCCTGGTCTGAATCTGATCAAACACAGTTAAGAACCCATATTAGGTCTTATCTAGTGGCGATGGAAGCGGCAAAGTGAGATTACTTCACTGCTCTCATTGCATCTGCAGAAAACTGCCCAGCAGCCCTGTTTCGTGTGACCCTCTCCCTCCTCAATCAGGGAGCAAGGGAAGACCTTTTACAGGGCAGAGCTGAGGATTTTGTACAGTTTCTGCATGATAAAATCACTCAGATCCGGATCAGATTGGACTCTGACTGGGCAGAATCCAATGGAGAGACTAGGGTAGGTCTTGAGAGTAATATCTGGGTTGAGTTTGACTCTGTTTCTGTCAAGGAAGTGGACAGGATTATGGGTAAACTTGGTTCCTCCACTTGCTTATTGGATCCTTGTCCCTCCTGGTTGGTTTCGGCTGCCAGGGAGGTGACTAGAGTCTGGATCCAGGCAATTGTCAACACTTCATTGAAGGAGGGGGTCTTCCCCATCTCTCTTAAGGAAGCGGTGGTTCGACTTCTCCTCAAAAAGCCTTCCCTGGATCCAGACTCACTTAATAACTATCGTCCCATCTCCAATCTTTGTTTCATTGCGAAGGTTGTTGAGACTGTGGTGGTGCAACAGCTCCCACAGTTCCTGGAGGAAACAGAATACCTAGACCCGTATCAATTGGGCTTCCGAGTGGGCACAGCACGTAAATGGCATTGGTCGCTCTGGTGAATGATCTCTGGCGGGCTCAGGATGGTGGTTGTTCCTCCATCCTGGTCCTACTTGACCTCTCAGTGGCTTTTGATACCATCGACCATGGTATCCTACTGCAGCGACTTGTGGGGTTGGGGGTGGGAGGCACTGTTTTACAGTGGTTCTCGTCCTACCTCTCAGGTCGCTTGCAGTTTATATGGGCGGAGGGGGCAGAGGTCCACCCTGAGACCCCTAAATTGTGGAGTGCCTCAGGGGTTGGTTCTCTCCCCCCTGCTCTTTAACATCTATATGAAGCCGCTGGGTGAGATCATTTGTGGCTTCGGGGTGAGATATCATCAATATGCTGATGATACCCAGTTATACATCTCCACCCCAAACCACCCCAGAGATGCCCTTTCCGTGATGTCCCATTGCCTGGAGGCGGTGCGGGCCTGGATGGGTAGAAACAGACTCAGACTCAACCCCTCCAAGACTGAGTGGCTGTGGATGCCGGCATCTCGGGTTTCAGAGACCCCATCACTTTTGATGGGTGGGGAAAAACTTGGCCCTGTTGATAGGGTTTGCAAACTTGGGTGTCCTCCTGGATGCTTGGCTGTCCCTAGAAGACCACCTGACAGCCGTGACCAGGGGGGCCTTCGCACAGGTTCGCCTGGTGCGCCAGTTGCACCCTTTCCTGGTCTGAGATGACCTTTGCACTGTCACTCATGCCCTGGTTACTTCCCACTTGGATTACTGCAATTCCCTCTACATGGGCCTGCCCCTGAGATGCACCCAGAGACTCCAGCTGATCCAGAATGCAGCCACATGGGTTGTTACGGGAACCCCATATAACACCTCTTCTGCGTGAGCTGCACTGGTTACCAGTGGTTCTCCGGGTCTGCTTCAAGGTGCTGGTTCTCACCTATAAGGCCCTACATGACCTAGGTCTGGGATATTTGCAGGACCTTCTGCTGCCTGCCTCTCACCGTCCTGTTCGCTCACATAGGGCTGCTCTCCTCAGGGTTCCGACAGCGAGCCAATGTCATCTGGCGGCGCCCAGGGATAGGGCAATCTCTGTGGGTGCTCCCACCCTCTGGAATGAGTTGCCTACCGAGCTCCGGACGGCTCCTGATCTCCGCTCCTTCCATTGGGACCTGAAGACTTGGCTGTTCAAGCAAATAGGCTGACTCTGATTCTGGGTTTTATTATTTATTAGTTAATTTGGTTTAAAATGGGATTTTTGTTGTATATGTTTTTAACTTGTGTTCGCCGCCCTGAGTCCTTCTGGAGAAGGGTGGCATATAATTACATGGAATAAATAAATAAATAAATAAATAAATAAATGAATGAATGAATGAATGAATGAATGAATAAATAAATAAATAAATAAATATTGCCTTAATATTCATGTCCTTGACGTATGACCACAATTGAACCCAAAATTTTTGTTGCTAAGTGAGACAGTTGTTAAGTGAATTTTGACACATTTTTTGACCTTTCTTTCCACAGTTTTTACATGCAGTTATTACGTTAGAAACACAGTTGTTAAGTAAATCTGGTTTCCACATTGACTTTGCTTGTCTGAAGGTTGCAAAAGATGATCGCATGATCCTGGGACATTGCAACCATCATAAATATGAGTCAGTTGGCAGGTGTCTGGGAAGCTGCAACCATTGTAAGAATGAAAAATGGTCATAAGCCATTTTTTTTCACCGCCATTGCATCTTTGAATGGTCACTAAATGAACCGTTGTAAGATGAGGACTACCTGTACATCAAAGGTACTGTTTTCTGATTTCTTCCAATACAAGCAGCAATATATTGTTTGTCTGCTAAGCTTAATTTTCTCATACATAAATGCTTAGTTGCTTACTGTGCACTGTAGCAGGAATATTTGATCTAGTCCCTGCTCACTGCTCTCAGGGTCATTTAGTGGCGAGCTGTCTGCCTTGTTCTGAAGGGACTTTCACAAGATAGATTGGTTAAACACTACGTTTTTTTCCTCCTTTTTAAAATAATTCAATAGTGGACTGGATGACTTTTTTCATTACTAGACCAGGAAAGTAGATCTTTTTTAATACCTTAAAGTGATTAAAATATAGACTTTATTTTATAGACCGTGAATGATAGAGTAGTTCTTTATCAGAGGAAACTGACAAAAGTTCTTCCAGTTTCCTCTTCTGTTCCAAATGACAGAAAGGAAAACAAAATTCTGTTTTCTTTTTTCCCTACCATCAAGGAAGATATTGGATGGAAAATATCAAGTACATGGGACTCTAGAAGGATGAGCTGTGGTGGCTCAGTGGTTAGAATGCAGTACTGCAGGCTCTTCTGCTGACTGCTGGCTGCTGGCAGTTCGAATCTCACCGGCTCCATTGTTGCTATGAGTGCTATTTCGTATTTGTCTTCTTTCATCAGTCACAGAAATGAAAAGACATTTTATATCTAACACATCAGGCCTTCCCTTTTTCCCAGGTCAGTTTATTAGTCAACAAGTCAATATCCCTGTTTCTACCAAGGTGGCACAGTGGTTAGAGCGTAGCACTGCAGGCTACTTCAGCTGACTGCTAGCTGCAATTCGGTAGTTCAAATCTCACCGGCTCAAGGTTGACACACCTATCGTCCTTCTGAGGTCAGTAAAATGAGGACCTATATTGTTGGGGGCAATAGGCTGACTCTGTAAACCACTTACAGAAAGCTGTAAAGAGATATATAAGTCTGTGCTAATGCAAAAGAGAAATCAAGTCTTCAAAAGCACAATCCTGGAAAGAAAATAAATTCTTCATTTTCTCAGTATGGGTGGGAGAGATAAAGAAGACTGGGAATCTCCAATCAGGGCCTTGATAAATACTACCTGAATGTAACACCTGACCAGGATCTTTGCTCAAAAAGGAAGAATGGACTGAAAGCTGGCTTAAGTCTTAAATTGGCTTAATTTCTCCTCCCAAGCATTTTGTTTCAGTCCGGGTGTCAAGAAAAAACCAGAATTGGCCATGTCTGCATAGGAAGATTCATTCATAGAATTTTGTTACATATCTGTTCTTCCTCACTTTTTTATACCTTTGCTAAAGCAGCAATATTTACCAATAAAGGAGAATATTTCTAGCTCAGGATTGACATGATGGTTCCTTAGTGCTCTCTGAGCTGGGTTGTTTTCTTTCATGTGTTTCATTACTCAAACTAGGTAACATCTCCCCAAACTAGGTCATCAGAACTAGAACTGATGATATTACCTAGTTTGGATAATGAAACTTCTTCAAAAAAGCAACCGAGCCCAAAGAGTATCAAGGAACCTTCACAACAATATTTCCTATAGAATGATGAGGTGGAAATTATATTGCATACATGTAGTCCTTGACTTACAGATATAAGAAGGATCAATTGTTAAGTGATTTTTTTTCAGTGCCACTATAACGTTGAACAGTCACTAATCAAATGTACAAACACACACACACACACACACACACACACACACGCACACATATGTATATACATATACACACACACACACATACATACATACATACATACATACATACATATATACATACATATATATGAGAGAGAGAGAGGGAGGGAGGGAGAGAGATCATATTTTGTGTATGTGTTAGTTTTGTTTACTCATTGCTAACAATGCTACCTAAATTAGGAAAAGAAATGTACTTCTTCATATTCTCCATATAATCTTCCCTTTAATCTTAAATTATCTAATTTAAAAGCAATCATCTCAAGACAAAGACCCCCCATTTATTTATTTATAAATACTATTGACACTCATGCTGCCAGATGAATAATTGATAGTCATAGGGCGGAAAAAAAGTAAAAACAAGATACAGTTACTAATGCTGATGGGAGTGTGATGCCCCGGTACATCAGGGAATTTATTCAAAGTTCAAAGCTATTTTGGTCTTGTCACATTTTAAAAACATCAATTTTAAACATGAACTAATGGGATTTTTTTCACTTGTTAACTATTCTGGAAAGCTACTTACTGAAATTCTGTTCTTTTAAAAACCATTTATTCAACTTATTTCCTTTATATAATCACCTCCAGCTTCATAAAAGCAGAATAAACCATCCATATGAAGCTGAAAAGGAACGACATAAATCTGGCAGGCAAGAGAGTGGAGAATTTCTCTTCTATATCAGTTAAAATGAGCTAACACTTGGAATACAACTTTTGTGCTTAATGAGGGTACGATACCTATATTATATAAACTGAGATCAGAATATTTACATTAATTTTCTAACTGCTGAGTATCAAAAATATTTTTATATATCATTTGATGGAAGCTTTGCACATCCAATATTTGATATTTCAACTCAGATCTCAAATTGCAAATGTTTATGATTTGAAGACATTTCTGTAATATAATTGATGATGTACTGCTATGTGTTCTGGATAAAAAAATAATAACAAACTGAATTGTCACAGAATAACAGTTGATAGGATGCCTGTTTCAGTCATCATTAGCTTCACTAAGATATCCCTATATTTTTAAGTTGGTTTTATATCATGCAAAGATATAGGAGAACATTGGCAAGTGCAGCAGGTAGACAGGACATTAGTGATTATTTCAAAAGTAAAACAAACAAAAGGAAAGGAAAAAAAATAATTATTCTTATATGATAGCATTCTTTTTACTTTCTAGTTTAGAAAAGTCAAATGAATAAGCCTAAATAACTCTAATAAATCAAGAATTTGTTTTCTATCCAAATTAATTCAATGCTTTTTTCTCTCTCTCCTTTGAACACGCAACACTGGCAATTTACAACAGAAAGACCTCTCAAGTCTTTTGCTTGCCAACAGAATACTCCAAGGAGGAGTTCAAAATATGTCATCATTAATTATTGTACATTCTGAACATTTTGGGGAACCTGTTATGCTTACTGAGTCTCTCCCTCTTTTCAGAAATATTTCCAGACATAATTGTGGACAGACACAGAAATTGGCAGAGAATTCTTATTTGCTTTTAAATGCACCATCTCTGACATCTTACATTTTTCCTCTGGCTAGAGGAATCCACACAATTGTAGTGTATACATTCCAAGCAAATTTCGGGCCAGGAGGGTCCTTTTATTGGAAAAAAAGACAATATTTTACAAAAGCCTTAAGAATGTCTATTATTACTTTATTACCTCATTTTTTTAAAAAAAAACCCAATATACATCTTGAATCACTATTTTATAGTTTGCCCTGCCTACAAACACTGGAGATATAATGTGCTTGATTTATAGAAACATGGAATGACAAAAATAACTAAAGTTAGGGTAGAATTCAGAACTTTGCTTACTGTGTGGAATTGGCATGGATTTTCAAAAAGTCAGCTCTACTAAAATACTATCCAATAAAGAAATAACAACTTGCAAAAAAAATGGTATGGCTTGGAAAAAATT
The DNA here is from genome assembly GCA_022577455.1 of Arizona elegans. Classification (NCBI taxonomy): domain Eukaryota; kingdom Metazoa; phylum Chordata; class Lepidosauria; order Squamata; family Colubridae; genus Arizona; species Arizona elegans. Next base: position 70,205,251 of record JAKOOJ010000003.1, on the reverse strand, counting down.
TCAAGGAGCAAAGAATCTATTCTGTTGCCTTTTTAATTGAGAGCAGCTTTCCAGGGCTTGATTTATCAGGCAAGGCCCATCTGCATTACATCACCAACATCAAGTGTTCTTTTTCTTACTCCATTGTTGTTATGACAACTATCTCCTATTTCTCTTCTTTCATCAGTCATAGAAATGAAAAGACATTTTATCTCTAACACATCAGGGCTTTCTCCTTTTCCCAGGTCAGTTTACTGGTCAACAAGTTAATATCCCTGGTTTTACCGAGGTGGTGCAGTAGTTAGAGTGCAGCACTGCAGGCTACTTCAGCTGACTGCTAGCTGCAGTATGGCAGTTCAAATCTCACCGGCTCAAGGTTGATTCAGTCTTCCATCCTTCTGAGGTGGGTAAAATGAGGACCCAGATTGTTGGAGAGAATATGCTGGCTCTGTAAACCGCTTAGAAAGGGATGTAAAAGCACTATGAAGCAGTATATAAGTCTAAGTCCTATTACTGTTCACTGGTCTAGCAAGTTCACAAATTTTAATGGCTCTGAAATGGTATATCTCCCATAAGGGAAGCAAATAATTATTAGTGCAGATGATTGTGAAGACACCTATACCCCACCACAAGTCATTGTCATGACTTGGGGTTTGAGAAAGCTAGTGGCCACTTCAGTTAACATTTATTTAACTATGCACTATTATAATCATGCCCAAACTAAACAATTGTGTTCCAATTCATATCAGTTATACAGAGATTGTTTCATGTGATGAGTTCTTAGACTCTTAGACACTTCAATGGGATCCTCTTTTCATGGTGACTTGTATTAAAAAAAAACGTAGGCGCGTGATTGGCAAAGCAATAATTTCAATCCTGTAAAAATTTGGTCCTGTGTAATATGTATTAATTATAGCATGTCCTGTCCTTTAGCCAATGTTATCAAAATACACATGGACTTCCGGTTTGCTTTCTGTTGCTGCCAGATGGTCCCTTGGGACCGCCAGCCCCGTCGCCTGTAAAGAGTCGCCTTTACAGCTGAAAGGCGGCTCGAAAAACTCCATTTCCATAAGGAAATGTGAGACAGAGCAGGTGAGGGCAGAAAGAGCTCTCTGCAAAGCCCCCAGAGTTTTTTTTTTACTCTCGGGGATGAAGCAGATGAGGCTCCCTATTTCCATCGCCGCCGCTCCGGGCTTCGGGAGACCTCTGCCTTTTTGCAGAGCCAGGCGACGAGAACAAGCCTTTTAAAGAAAATTAACAGATCGTTTATTGAAAGAGGATGAGATCTGGACCTGGGACCCTAAATCGCAAGTATTTTCATTGACTTTATAAATGATATTGAAGAAAGGGAAAAAAAATTAAAATGGCGACTGCTGAGGCTTGAGAAGGGAAAGCTGAAAGAGAAAGTCCTTCCGTTTCAATTTAACAAGCCACAAAGTAGCGGAATAAATACTGCTGGCTACAATTGAGAAGAAAAAGTTCTACTCTTATGTTTCTTTTTTCCTGGAGATCTGATACTGATCTTGTTTGGAAAGAGGCTTTCTTTTCTTAAAAAAGAGTTTGTCTGTGTGGAAGGATGGCGTTTAAATTAACAAAGCCAGACAAACAAGCAGCGTGGGGGATTCCCCCATTTATAAACTACGTGAACAAGTTTTAAACCTACAGACTCAGAAAAATGATTTTAACTTAATTGAATTTCTCTTGGAGGAGATGGTAAGAAGGGATGAGATTGTGAACCAGAATCTTAAAAAATTCAAGCAGGAAATTAAAGAATTGATACAATTAAAGTATGACAATTTGAAACAAAAGATTATAACAGTGGCTGATGCCTTTACAGAATTATTTATAAAGATGGATAATAATATTAAGTTATTAGAGTCTAAAATGGAGGAAGTTGATGACAAAATTTATAATTTGGATAATAAAATACAAAGAATTGAAAATGATTTGATAAATACTCAAGACAATAGCTCAGAAGAAAAATTTAAAATGGAAGCTAATCATAAGACTTGCAATGTAGAAAATATAAAACAACGGATTGAAAAAGAAGTTTTAATGATGCAACACAGGTTCACAGAATTTGCGATCAGAATGAGAGGATTACAGGAAAATAATAGAGATGATTTAAGGAAAATATCTGCTGAAATTCTGGCTGGGATTTTAAAGGTTCATCCTGAGGAAGTATTTTGCAGGATTGATACAGTCTACAGAGTAAATTCTTGGATTGCAAAGCAAAGACAACTGCCTAGAGATGTAGTGATTTATTTTACAGACAAAGAAATAAGAAATGATATTGTGCAAAAATCCTTTAATTCTACTCCACAACTGTATGGGAGAAAAATCTGGATATATAAAGAATTGCCACCTAAGATGTTAAAAGATAGAAAGAAATTTGCATTTTTGGTGACTGAGTTAAAAAAACAAAATATTTTATTTAGGTGGGATGTTCCAGTGGGTATAATATTGAGATATCAAGAAGAAAGATACCAATTAAATACTGTTGAAAAAGCGGAAGAATTTTATTATAAGATTTTGAAAATGAGTTCAACATCTTCATGCATAACACAGGATAAGCAGAAGGAGTTGGAAATAATGGAAAAACATCAAGCTACAGAGGTCTTTGTAGATGAATCGCTTTTGGATCCTTTAGATGTCTCAGTTGGATTACTTATAAATACGAGAGAAGCGGCGTTGGATTCTAATGTGATGACTCATCAAGTCACAGACAAGCATGGAAATCAATCAGTTGATATACAACTTATAGAAAAGAAACCTGAATGGCGATCTAAGCTACAAAAGCAAAACCAACAAGATCAAGTTACAGATCAGAACGAAAATCGAACAGTTGATATACAACTCATAGAAAGGAAATCAGGATGGAGATCAAATCCACAAAAAGTCAAGAAAAAAAAGAAATAGGTCTCACAAAAACAAAATTTTTTAAACTAGGCAACAGCGAAGCCAGTTATCTAAAAGATGATTGAATATATGAAAAGACAGTGGAGGTGAAGTATTGGTTAATATTATCCTGAGGAGAGTGACAGACCTCTGCAATGCCGTATTTTTGGGATGTGAAGAGGGCCTTAAACTGTTGGATTGGAATTATCTATTTTGGATCCTTTGATAAATGTATTACGTTTATGTTGAGTTATATGGCAAGAGAGCTACGTTGGGGCACGCAGAAGATCTGGTTGTTACCCCATTATGATGGTTGGAATTAATAATCTTGAAGAAAGCCACTACTACAGATACTATATGGAATACAATTATAATGTCACTCGGGTGGTTGTTCTCTTTTTTATATATACATACATGAAGATATTTATTACTGATGGGACAGATGATAACTGAGGATTCCGAACATTCTGTTGGAATTAGGATGTGATGTTACCCTAATATGGGTGATGGAGTTAACAATCCAGTTGAAAGACATTATAGAAGACATTATATGGATTACAAGTTTAAAGTCATTGATTTTATCTATATAAGGGAATATTTTTTTAGCAGGATGGGCAGAAGAATAAAGATATTAAGAATTGTTATTTTGTAGGAAGTGGGTGGAGACAGGCTAGTTTATTGTTTGTTTATTTATGGGAGTGGAGGAAATGGATAGACTATGAGTTGAATAAATGTTAAATTAGGATCTATTATATAGTTTTAAAGTGGAAGGTTGTTTTGAAATGTTGTATTAATATACATAAAAGGTTTGATTTAAGAGATATATGTATGGGGGAGGAGAAAAAGGGCAGATTATTGCTAAATTGGGTGTTATAATAATATTACTATGCTAAATTAGAAGTTATTACACAATGTTATAGTAGAATGTTATTTTGAAATGTATAGTAAAAGGGGGATATAATAATATTATTAGAAAGAAAGGGTCAGTATTTGGGGGATGGAGTAAGGGGATGCTAAAGTATTATATAATGTGTTATGAATTTGGATTTTACTTTGAAGAAGTCATAGGGGGAAGGGTGGTGAGGGGGGGTTAGGGAGGAGGGGGGGAGAAAAAAAGGGGGAAAATCTGTATTTGAAAAACTTTTTCAATAAAAAAAATACACATTTTAGTCATAAAAGTTCTCCTCTCAACAATTCTGTAAACAAGTTAGATTGAAAATCGCCTATTAGGACTAGAGGTGTTTTGCAGGAGTAGGTAAAAAAATTCTTTTTTTAAAATATTTGTAACATTCATGAACGGTGGGTGAAACTCTAGTTCTATGACTGTGCTCATATCTCATCTCCTGCAAATAAAGAGCATCTTTTTGAGTAATTAAAACACAATATTTTACAAGAGTCCCATAGCTGCTACAGGAACTATTTCAGACTGCCCTACCCTTACATGTTCATGCAGAGCCACTTAGAGATTTTAGTGAAGTTTTCCCAATATTATGTGATCATGAAGATGAGAAATTTGCTGTAATTATTCAAGGAGAAGTGTCATATTATATATTATGTATGTATTACATACATATCATGTAGCCATGCTAAGTGGAATCCAGAAGTTAAAATCCATTTATGTGAAGGGATGAAGTTTCCGACTCTTAAAATTGCTGTAATAAAAAATTAGAATTTTTCTGGAGAGACATGCAGCTGATTGGAACAATTACAATGTTTTTTAATCTTAGTCTCTCTCTCTCTCTCTCTCTCTCTCTCTCTCTCTCTCTCTCTCTCTCTCTCTCTCTCTCTCTCTCTCTCTCTCTCTCATAAGCAGGGCATGAAAAGAAAGAAATGCCTTTCTAGTCACTTCCCATTAGCCAGTATAAAAGCTATTGCTTGAAATACATGGTTCAAACCTTTGTCCTTCATAAATATTTTTTTCTAAAATCATTGCCACTGTATGTAAGATTATTATCAGATGTACTCTTGAAATAGCAAGTAACACAAAGAAAAACATGACTCTTAACCTTAATAATCAAAACCAGAATTTAGGTTGGATTTCAGGTATTTAAACAAAGCTTATATTAAAGAATGGAACATAATCAGAATAAGTATTCATTTGTTGTTAACCTACACTTATCTGATTATCTTGAGCAGTCATGCATAGGATTATATCTCTGATTCAAAGAAAAATAAAGAAGAGATTTATGAATTGACTTAGTGTAATGATCCTTTACAAGTTATTCAACTACAGAGTTCTCTCTCTCTGTGTTCTTGTCATCCTCCTTATCCCAGTTTCTCTTTGATTATGGATTATTTTTATTTTCTTAGGTTGTCTATAGATTCCATGGGAGGTCCAAATTTATTTAAAATTGCTTCTACAAGTTGAAGCTTTTCTTTACTATACAATAACTTTCCTTTTTTTTTAATCAGATGGAAATCGTATGAATGTTAAGACAGGACTAGTGTGATATTTATAGGTATTACATTGAAGTTATTTTTGATACAGAAAGTAAATATTTATCATCATATACAGTGGAGCTGGCTATCATCAGGATCGTTCAAAAAACAAAGAAGAGACTTCTGTCCTGATTGCTGTTGTTAAGAATAATTTGTGGCTTGACAGAAGCAAAAGGGCAGTATTTATTGATTTTTCAGTCTATAATGCAAATATCAATCTGTTCTACATTGTCAGGAGGGCCTGGAATGTCTGAATATTAACACAACATTAACTCTAGATTTGTAAAGCGTACACCACCCCAATCTGAATCATGTGGATGTCATCCCCACTGATTCAAAATAAGTCTACATACAAAGATAATCAGATGCTGATCAGCTAAATTCACCCTTGCAAGGTACCACTGAAAGCAATGGGATCTAAACTACTCAAAATTAAATTGCATCAATATTTCTGGAGGACTTATTAGATATCTAGTTCAGGGTCTATTTTTTTAAAGTGTGATTTTGACAGGGTTGTATTCAGATTCCATTTTAATTATTAGATCATACAATTGCTTAATGCATTGTAAGCCGCCCTGAGTCTCTGGAGAAGGGCGGCATATAAATCAAATTAAAAATAAAATAAAATAAAAAATAAAAAATTAGCTTTAACTCAAAACTCCCCAAATATCCTACCCATGTCAAATAATAATTTGGTCCATTTTTGGATCTTTTTCCATTGTAGAAGCTCCACCTTCTGTTCTGGTTTGAACTCTCTCTATATATATTCTGCCAAACATTTCAGCTGGAGGGCATCAACCACCATCCTTGTCCCTACCCCAGTCCTCCAACCTATAAATCTGAACAGTGGAATCTGGAATTTTTCTATGGTAGCTAAAACAATGGGAGTAAGTCTACTTTTGCTTTCAGCAAGAAGTGTCTGTGTAGAAGTTTTCAAATCAGGACAGAGGAACTATAAACTAAATTTGACCTGAACTTAGCAAAGCTGGGACTAAAATATTGCAAACAAGCATGTTGTTGTTGAGGCAAGAGGAAGATGAATTGCAGGAAATTGTACTCCAGAAATGTTTATGCAAACTCATTTCCAACTATGTATTTATTCATATTTATGGGATGTCAAATCTTGAAAAAGTTATTCAACACCAGCATAATCAGAACAAAATAAATATTCATACCAGCAGTAAATTGAAGTTACAGAAAATGATAGAGAATTGAGAATTGATGTCTAGAGCCTCCTATTGCTGTATCATTAGAAACAATTCCAGAGGTCTCTCAAGGCCTCCTGGGATATTTTTACATATATTTAACATTAGATTTTTTAGAGTTCAAGACCTACTAGCTACCAAACCAAACCGATGGCTACCCATGATAGAAGCTTGCATTTTTTTCTACCTAGAAGCAACAAATTAATGATGTTTGACAAATATGCCTAGAATGCACAATTTTCAATCATTTCTCTTTTTTCCATTTTCAGGAATAGAAGTCTTCAGACCAAATTTCTTTTATTCTCTTTTATACTCTATCAATAAACTATTCAATAAACATCTTAGTGGTCCTTTAGGGATTAATACAAATACAATAGTCATAACAAAAAGTGTTCTTTATCTTGCAGCCATCACAACATTTGATTCCCAGCATGTTGAGCAGAACCAATGCCGCCGCCGCCATCATCATCATCATCATCCTTTTTCTAGACAAAGTCATGGATCAGCCATAATAATATTAGAAAGCTACATTATATTAATATCTATTTTATTATTCCTAGAAACAAAATAAACATATCTAAGATGGATTTTACTACTTGAAGTGCTTGGTTGCTTTAGGTAGCCTTATAATATCAGAGTAAACAAGGCATCTGCTTTCTTTGCAAACCAAATGAAAAAAAAATCTATATAGCAGTAACCCTGAAACACAAATTAAAGCTTTTAGGAGAGACTTATTTATTACCAATGCTACTATGCAAAGCCAGACTTGCCTTTCAGATATAGTGTTTTATAGAAGAACTGAGTGCAGGTTTTCTACAAAGTTAGTCCTTCAAAAGTCATTAAACGTTATTCATGAATAAATCTCTTTGGCATTGCACCTCTGTGCAATCCCATAGACATTTTATAATAAGACTTCTGATGAATAAATGTACATGCTAGTAGGCAATGAGGACTTTGATTTATTTGTATTATAGTTGGCATACACAAAGTTTAGAAAAAGACGGATTCAAGCTATGAATTATTTGATCAATAATGGAAGGTGAATTAAAAGTACTCTATTCACAATATTACATGAAGATGAAAATAAGAAACAACCTTTGAAAACTTGATGCTTTTGATGGAATAATTAGAGTAACTATTTCATGCCACAAGTATTAGTTAGCACTAATCTCAGTACCTCATAAGCATTTGATAGCAAAATTAACAGGGAATTTTAATTCTATTTCAAATCAGAAAGGATACCTTATATCACCATAAAGTACATGAACACAACTCTCCTGCTCAAAAAACAAAACAAAAAAACTTTACATCCCCAAATTGTCCATTTTTAATGACTGCTGAGAATTCTAGTTTATATACTGAAGAAAAAGTAAGCATAAAAAACAAGAAATCATTAACTGTAGTAAAAATAAAAAGAGACTGTATAATAGAGGTTGTCTTCCAGTATATCAAACATTAAAAGAAAATGGTTTCAGAGATAACACAAGCCTGAAAACGGGGGAAAACAAGGCTCATTATACATCACTGAAACACAATTTCATTTCCTAAATCTGAAATACTATCTGCCCCTTTTTAAATATAATTTTAATGGATTTCTGAAATCTCAAATGGTTTTTGAGATTTCTAAGTAAACCTCAAAAACCATTGGATCATAATCATTTTATGTATTATGTATGAAAACATTAGGAACCATTTCATAATAATTTCCAATTTTTCTTAAACATAAATATAATCTAGAAAATCTAGCACAAAAATGGGAAAAAAATATTTCTGATGTCCCTCATGGACTCCTTCATATATGTCATGGTGTACTTTTTTACAATATAAGGAAAGTTTTGAGCGATAAAAGAGCAATTCATTACACATAATATCAGCCACTGACTTCTAAGAAACAAATGCCATTTAGATAATAAAATCAATTCACACACACAAATAAAGTAGGAACTCCTTTGAATAGTAAGATTCATGCCTCTTTAATAAGGACCTGGAAGCAATTGCCTTCTGAATGAAGCAGACATGAGGAGACTTTCTACCTAATTGTGAGCTCATCGGAAACAATGTAATGATTGTTAGCTGGATTTAGCAGGTGTTCCTACTTCTCTTGTTTCATGAATTTCAGCACCTGGTATAGCAGTATTAACTTTTCAGTTTAAAAAGTATTTATTGTCTGAAAGCAGATTGGCACAAGTTCTTGGCTGAAGGTTTCATTTAGTCTTTGAGTGAAATGCTGCTGGGCTAACTCAAAAAACTAAAGGAACCTCATTTTGCATGATCTGTTTTCCATTGGGTCACATAAGCAACTGATAAAGATCTGAACTTGTTATCTGTGGAAAACTGTACATTGGTTTTGGTACCATGTTTGATTTATCCATCACTGTATTTGCAAATATATTGCAAAGATTCACATTCAAAGGTTATTGTCTTCCTGTTCCAACTTAACTGAATGAACTTTAATGAACTTACTCTCTCCAGAAAAGACAGTACACTAAGCATATCTCCTATTTGGTGGAACATGGGTAAGATTATGTTGGCTTGCAAGGCATTTTTCTAGATTATTAATTCTATTTTACATAGACTAGCATGAGTATGTTAGGGTAGACTTAAGTGGTACTTGTGGCATATTGCCTAAAATGTAACATGTCTTTCCCATTAATAAATAATGCTGCATCTGGCATGGAAACTTAGGCTTAGTCTATTGTCCTTATATTTTAATAAAAAACATTATGTGAAATTCTAAATTGTCCAGAGCCATAATGGCTAATAATGTGGGACAATCTGATAATGGCCTTAAAGAAGGAATAAGGAAGATTGTGACTTGAAATATAAGAAGAGTCAAAGAACAAGAATAAACCAAAAAAAAAAAAAAGATGGACAGAAACACAGTTTTGAAACTAAGAAAAAGATGAAGATTACAATAAGGCTGATTGAAGGTGTTACAATCTTAAGTAACAGAACGCACCCAGAAATGACATGTATGAATTGGTATCACCTAGATGCTTGTGGGAATGTATAAAAATAGGAATTCTTAGGTTAGCAGCAGCTTTGTGTTATCATTTAATCAATTAAGATAATTGGAATGAATTTGTAGGAAATTGGCAACATTTATAATTAATGTTATTTAAGGGAAAATCACTTGTGACATTGATAGTTCAGAACAAGATAATCTGTGATGTATACAAATGAATGCAACTATTTTTAAAGCTTTCTGTATTTTTAGTATGATATCTTTATAAAGAATCTCTTGCACCCTTTGGTACATTTTCATGACATCCAAAACCCCAAGAAAAGAGCAAATATGAGTATTGAAGGCTATGAAGTTGCTATGTAACATAACATTCCTATAATGATTGCAATGGTGGAAAAATTATATTTTTCTCTTACTCAAAAGAGAAATAACAAGTATAAATATAAAAACAATGGGAAAATTATTAATATTTTTGTAAGATGTTGGACAGAATTGATTGAAAGAATATAAGAACTGACAATGAGTTAAACAGACAGACCAAATTCTTGCTTTTCTTCAGATAAAAGCACATCATTGAAGTAGAACACGTGATATATGATAAAAATTTGTTAAAAAGTTATATGTAAATAGCAAAAACTTAGAACAAGTAGATCAATAGGTGTATCTTTGCTGAAACTTGGAAAAGTTAAGAAATTTTAAGACATACAAATATTGGTAGAAAGGTAATCTGTGATGAGAAATAAATGTTTATTGAAAGTGAAAATGAGTAAAAGAAATGAAAATGGAAAAGAGTTTATTGAAAGGAGCTTATACAAGCAAGCATCTACCCACTTTGTAATATGAAAGTAAGAACTGAGTACAGGTAGTCCTCCGCTTAATAACTATTTGAAGTTACAATAGAACTTCCAAGAGCTACTTATTTCCCATTTCAAAGTTACAATGACTATAACCTACCCACATCACATAATTTAATTTTGAGTGCTTGGCTCACCTTTATGGCCATTTGCAGCATTCCATGGCCACATGGCTACAATTCGTGATGTGTTTTGCTGGTTTTTAGCATTTACTGCCAGTTTCTGCAGTCCATAGAGGAAAATGGATTCACTTAATGACTACTCACTTAACAACTGCAGCATTCATTTGACAATCACAAAAAAGCCAAAAATTGGAGCAAGTGATGCAATGCCTTTACTTGTGATTGCAGTGACTTACTACCTCAATTTCTGGCTCAATTATAGTCATAAGTCCAGGACTACCTGTATGTCAGTAAAAATATAGAAGTAAATTAAATGCAAAGGAACAAATTGTTCCATGGAACAAATAGATGTATGATAAATCAAGAAGAGATTAGAATCAGTAATGAATGGATGCTTTCCACTGCTCCTTTCTCCTAAATTTACTTTTAAATAACTCCAATTAAGATGATCATTCCTATGCAGGTATCTAGAATAGATAATTTTTTTTTTTTTGTTGTTGTTGTAAGATTGTAGAACTTACTATTCCATGGCTAGCCCTGTTTCTGGATCTGGCAGATTTTTATAGCAATATAAACCATTTAATCACCATTTGGAAGAAGTTAAAACCTGATTTAGTAAAATGAACATAAGCTAGATATTAAAAACACAAATAAAAATAAGGAATAATTAAAAATATTTTTTTTATATTTCTCTTTCCTTAGCAGTGTAAACAGTGAACATCCATTCTGGCCCATGCAAAGTGAAAGTGATAAAGTGATAAATTCTCTTCTCAAGAACTACTTTATGACTCCTGCTTATGGTATGAAAAATATGGATAGCAGAGATCTATCCTCTAGTGGTCATTTGGATTCTTGTAATCCAGATATGGTAGTCCCAATTTGAACAAGTCAGAATGTGACAACTTTCTGTTAATTGATCTCTGTACAGTAAAAAACATACTCAAGTAAAGCATGAGCACTTTCTTCAGATATTTTTTTTCTGGTGAGGGCTATAAAAAGCAGAACTACACCTACAGTTTGTGTTTGAATAGACTTCCCTGGAATGAAGTATTTTCGACTTTTATATGATTTAGGCTATATCCATTACTGACAGTTTTATTGTACTAAAGGTCTTCTGCAAGGGATCCTTAACACTTATAAAAGAATAGATTCTAATAGATGTGTCTAAAAGATTTGAATGATCCATGTGCTTTCCTTCTCTCCTAATCATTCTCATTAGTGAGGTGAATAGAGGTTCTTTGATTGTCTGTTTAGAGTTACAGTTTACCCACACCACGGAATAGTGACAAACTGAAAACTTTTGTGAATTTGTTAGGTTCAATTGATGAATTAGGCCCTTCCTTTTCCAAGACAATGTATAATCTCATTGCAGCAATTTCCCAACTGTACTGATACCTGTTTTGTATACATATACAAACATTTAAGGAAAATATCATGTTGAAGAAATTAAAAAAGGCTTTTTCTTCCATGCCAAAGATGGAATCGCTTTTAGTGACCCATCAACCTGAATACTAGTCTGATTTCTATCAAATAATAATAATAGCTCTCTCTGCAAAAAAACTATACCCTCCAAACACAACATTTAACGGGTTGCAACTTCTTAAGGGCTCAGTTGTGTCCTTGAGGTTCTTTTCATGTTCTCTGATCATCCGTGTCCATGTTTATGGTGACACGTCTGCCAAAGCAAACTGTGATGTTTAACCAATGTTACTTTGTCTGGAATCTGCTGTGTCTGTTCAATAGCAATCTTGTCGATTTGTGAACCCTGCCTGATGATTGCCCACCATTACAATATTTCTCCTACAGATATTTTAAACTGACCTTTTCTACTTGTATGTGGGTCACCTGTTTCTCCTAAAGTGTCCTTATATTAGTAATGTGTTACCTTGCTAGAATCACAGTTGAAAACCCTTCAGCTTTGCTTTGCGGCAATAAATTCAACTGACAGCTGAAATTTGGAACGCTCACTTAATATTGATTCTGAATGAAATAACAAGCGACATGACCTTTTGGAGAGTGTAAAATATGGCTGCCACAACATCTGTGCCACATTTCTTGCTGTTTAGTAATATGCTGTAACAGCATGGAGCTGGCATTAAAGCTAAGCTTTATTATCAAGCAGATCACTCCATCTCTCTGCTTTCATTAAAAAAAAAATGTTTTAAGCTTTCAAGGGTTGGTACAGCAGGCAATACACAGGCATAATTTGGAGGCCTAATTTAGAGTCTGGTAGGAAAAGGTAAAGGTACCTGTGAATTCAAAAATATATCTGCTTAATTAAGCAATGGGCACAGAGGTTTGTCAAAAAGGAACATGCCTTATTATAAAATCTAGTAATAGTTTTTATTTTATTTTGCCAAATAGGGGTGATCTGCGATAATTTACTTTTCACTTTCCAGGGGTAAAAAAAAAAAATGAAGGTAACTGTTTATAGTTTCCGGGACACAAGAAATACATTCTAATTTAGCATAGCCCCAAGATAGCCTGAATTTATTCAGCTATGCTAGACTACGAAACGTTTGCATCTGATTATTTTATTTTCTCTTTGAAGTGCAAGTATCTTTTAAAATATCCTCCGAAATAGCACAACATCAATTTCTTCACTTTTGGAAATCCAATTTAAGCGGGGTAAAGTTGTCAAAACAGTCTAATTCACTCCAATACTATGGCTCTCAGTCACAGAATGCACGATATATATATATATATATATATATATATATATATATATATATATATATATATATATATATGTAGGTCTTTGGTTATTCGGGTCTTCTCCCACGTAAAATTGGAAGTGTCTTGGCGACGTTGCTCCTGGAAGCACGAAGCCGAGAACACCAGCCTGAAGATGACGAATGAGACTTCGTCGAAACGTCGCCAAGACACTTCCAATTTTACGTGGGAGAAGACCTGAATAACCAAAGACCTACATACAAACACCCGCGAAAACCTGAGAAAACATATATATATATATATATATATATATATATATATATATATATATATATATATATATACACACACACACACACACACACACACACACATATATACAAAAGTGTCATGAATTGAGGACTATTTTATGTAACTTTTGGCTTCACCTCCCACTATTGTTCTTCTATTGCACTAATTTATTCCATTATTTTTTCCACTTGGTGAAAAAGGAGAGAGAGAACCACACATATTATTACTGCATTTTAATGTTATATATTAGGATCACAAACATGTCTTCAAGGCAAAACTATTTCCATCTTTCATAGTTTATAGTTAAATATAATTTATAACTAAAATGCCTAAAATGTCTGCACTTTAAGTTGAAGTATAACTTATGGAATAAGAAAAATGCCTCTATTCATTTATCATCTTAATAACCAATATATTGCAAGTCTTGTTTCTGCCTATATTTGAGTGGTCTGAAACTGGGGTATTTTATTAATAGTCCACCTTAATGTATTGGGAATTGTAGACACTGGGTCTGATTTAGTTAGCTCCTCTTGCAAAGACACAAATACACACAGAACAGATAACCAACATCACTTTTTATCCACCTGCTGGCATTCAGGAATCTAGTATCAAATAATTATTTTAAAGTGCCAGTCAGTTGTAATTAATAGGCACAGATATATGACAACCAGCATAATACTGGTATATATTTAGTAGCTTAAATATCTTGTCACTGGAGAATGCAGTGATATGTGTATTAGCCCCAGGTTTCCACAGAGAGCAACATATGATCAGCTTTATCTGTGTTAGAAACCAAAGGAACAGTAGCGAAGTAAGTGCTCAGACAAGTGTTCTCTAGAAAATATTAAAACTACAGATTAGACTGGTAATTCCAAAAAATAATTCCTTTTTCAAGGAAGCTACCTGAGTCCATGAACCACCACGAGACATGCTACAATTGAAATAAACTTTAAAGCAGGAATGAGAATGCAAACTCAATTTCATATGCACCCAAATATTATATCACTCAATATCCAAGGAAAGTAGCCATACTATTTGCAAATTATTTTTGTAATATACAGACACATACAAATTCCATTCACAACATCTCTTTCTCCCAGACTCTTCTAAGATATTTTATGTTTTTAAATACTTTATGAATATGTTTACCTGGATGCATTTACAACTTTCCAGATGTCTTACTGCTAAATATATGAAGATCTTTGAGAAATTTGAGGAAGTGAATTTGTGCAAAATATATCTTTGCCTTAGGCCAAAAACACAAATCTAAACATATGCTTCAGTATATCCAACAAAGAATCAACCTAACTTCAAGTAATGAAAATTAGAGATTTGAGTCAAAACTATGAAGATCCATAATCTTCTCCAGTAGTGTTCATTAAGCTAAAACTCATTATAATTTAACCAGATTTTACTCATTATACCTTTCTGGCTCTCACCGTACTAGTGGCTTAAATATAAATCCTGTAGAATCCTAATATAATATTCTCCCCCACCATACAGCAATATATCGCCTTTCAAACCTGATGGTTGCTGGTTATTATATTTGGTCCTTTTACAGGTTACAGTATTCATTATTTTTAATATTATTGCTATTCCCAGTTTGTCTTGAATCGAAAGGAAGACAGTTAGTTGAAGGCATAGACTATTAAATGCAAGCCATGATGTTAAAAGATTACATATGGAAGCAAATTTGAACTATATATCAATGATGAACATTGCTGTATTAACTTGGGCAGTAAAACAGATTGATTAAATTGATCTATATTTCCTGATTTCCAATAGGAAGTAGTAATTAATGAAAGGGAAAATATTATTTCTTGAATATAGTTTATAGACTTTATAATAACTGAAAGTGCATATAAAAGGGACATATATGCCACCACTGCTCATATGAATTATTTAAAAATGGAAATACAGTAGATATATTAAAACCTTAGTATATTCAGTAGATCAATGGCTCTTAACCAAGCTTCAGTATTTCTTAAAAAGTCATTACTTATTATTGAAGGTTAGACTTATCTGCTATTCCATCTGATTTCTGTTCTAAGAAAATAGATGGCCTTGAAAAAATGTGGACCACAAATTCAGCTTACTAAATTTTCATTAAAAAATGACAGGATGAAAAAGTGTAATAACGAAAATAGAAGTTATCATTATTATGGCTAGAGAGAAGTTGTCTGAAGATAGGCTCCAGCACGAGTCCAAAAGCTTGGAAGACAAAATCTCTGGTCCCGGTGACCGATCCAGATTGGATCCTGCAACAATACCCTGGGACATGTATATTTGCTTTCATTTGTGAGAAGAACTATCGTTTGTTATTATTCCTGAAATTCATGATAGTATTCATGATAATAGAAATAACAACAATAAAAATAACAAAGTATTAATTAGACAATTATAAAGTATATAGATGCCACAGAATAGGAAAAACAAAGATGTCCATCTTCAGAAGCTTAGCTGGCTGTAAGTATTGTTGAATTCAGAAAAAAAGTGTTTCCAAGTACCGTATTTTCTGGCGTATAAGACGACTGGGCGTATAAGACGACCCCAAAATTTTCCTGTTAAAATATAGGGTTTGGGCTATACTCGCCGAATAGGACTACCCCTCTTCTAACGCACACCAAATAAAAATTAAAAAACATCAACTGGCTCACCCACAATGTAAAAGCAGCTGTGCTAGACCCAAAATGGCCCCTGCAACAAGCAGGAACCTCACACAGCCACAAAAAGTCCAAAAACCCAACTTTCACACTTTATACACACAAAATTCCACATACAGCTTTGTGAGATTTTGTGTGTTTGTGTAGTTAGAGTGAAACACTACAGAAACACACTAAATCTCAGAAAGCTGCACAAATATTATTTTATTTTATTTTAATTTTTATATGAAAGCTAAATTTAAAACTTCCTAAACTTTAAATGGCTAGGTCTAAAAAAAATCCCAATTAACTATTTTTTTTAAAGATCCCAAAGGGGAAAAAAACTTACCCAATAGAACAGGGGTCTCCAACCTTGGCAACTTTAAGACTTGTAGACTTCAACTCCCAGAATTCCTCAGCCAGCTTTGTTTTGCTGGCTGAGGAATTCTGGGAGTTGAAGTCCACAACTCCCTGCCTTCTTGATTGCAGGCAGGGAGTTGCTTGCTGATGGAATGGATTCAGGCAAGCAAAGCAAGGCAAGCGAAGCAAGGCAAGCAGCTAAGGTAAGCAAGCTGGAGGGGGAAAACTTTTTTCCTTCTCCATGGCTCTGGTGATCCCAGCTGTGTTGCCTGATTAGCAGATCGTCAGAGCTTGGATTGCCAGGGCCATTTAAGGCTCGTCAGAGCCTTTCGGGCTGGTCTGCCTGGTTACAGGAGAACGACACCCGGCGTATAAGATGACCCCCGACTTTTGAGAAGATTTTCATGTGTTAAAAAGTCGTCTTATACGCCGGAAAATGCAGTATATTTGTGTTTGTGTATGTGTGTGCATCTCTCTCTCTCTCTCTCTCTCTCTGTGTGTGTGTGTGTGTGTGTGTGCGTGTGTGTGTGTGTGTGCATGTGTGTGTGCGTGTGTGTGTATGTGTGTGTGTGTGTATATAAATATATTTAGTGTGTATATTTATATATATATATATATATATATATATATATATATATATAAACCTGGCTAGAAGAAAAACATATATATATATATATATATATATATATATATATATATATATGCATATTCTTTCTAGCCAGGTTTTACCTACGTAAGCTAGGTTGTTCTGCAGCTTACGTAGGTAAAACCTGGCTAGAAAGAATATGCACATAAAAGCCTACGAAAAACAGAAAAAGACATATATATATATATATATATATATATATATATATATATATATATATATATTTGTGTGTGTGTGTATGATGTATATGTATATGTGCATGAAATACGTGTTTCAATTTTTAGATATTAATACTAGTAATAAAAAAGATACTAAAAGGGTTCAGGCATCATGTAACAACCACAATGGATATGTCTTCTGACTTGCTAAGCCCACCAATCCTATTATAATTTTCTGTGATTTATGAACCCAGACTTCATATTACTTTACAACTTGGCTTATGTCTCATAATTATTCTCATAGTTACATTGTTAAGAATTGTTATACAGAGAATGTTTTGAAATTTTAATGGTTTCATATATTTCACTTTTGTTCTTTTCCATTTCCAATTCAACTATACACTGCCTTCAAAAGAGATGTTAAAATAACACATGGCAAAATCAATTAAAGGATCAGAGATGGTCATGGCCCCAAAGTCTGAAAGGGGATTTTGCCAGTTTTATCTCTTTCTAGAATGTAAGTGTACGAGCCAGTTTTTATTACTAAATGGCATATCCAGAACATAAAATTATTAGCCCTTAAAAATCTTCAGAAGATTAAAGTCTCGTTTCCTGGGATATTAAAAATTTACCTGCTCTACTTCCTGTAATAGTTGCGGTTAGCGTTTTTTGAGGACAGCAAAAAAGAGATTTTTTTTTTAAAAAAAATCATACTAAAATATTCACAAATTGAATGATTTGTACATTCTCAGCTCAGGTAAGATTCAAAACTTATCTGATTATATGTATATTATGAACAACTAAGCATCTTTCTGCAGCAATTATAAAGCTTTCATGCATAAAAGAGGGCATTTTCTTTAGCATTGGGCTAATCCATCAAGGGTTTAGCTTCAAAGAAGAAACAGGGAAATGGCGGAGGGAAGAATAATAAAGAAAGAATGACTGAAGTGGGCTTATAAAGTAGTGATATTTCTTTTTCCATTAAACTACAGCGGATTATTTTCAATTCTTGAAAATCCTGAAGTAATTTTAGAATATAATCATTTTTCTTTCTTTCCATAACAGGCCACCCCTCCCCTTACTACACAAATGCATTGTGGGGAGATTTTAGACCATGAGATAGAGCTTCTTGAAATAGAAGCTCTGCTTTGAAAAATTCTGCACCTTCCTGACATTATATAAAGGCTTCAGCTCTGCTGGGAACATTTAAACTGGCAGCATCTTTCACCAATATATACTACTTTCCAGACATTATGAGCTGATCATTATTTTTAAAGGAAAGATGCATTCTGATGCACAACAGGCAAGTTATAAGGAACGTCTGTCAGTAAATGGAAATATGGAACAGTTACTGTTGAAGTGCTTAAATTTGCTGGATTGTTCCAATCATAATTGTAATACAGACACAGAGTAAAAAGTGATGTCTCCCTCTCCTTAAGACACTATTCTGTTTCGTTTACTACTTATCCATGACTCTCCCATCCTTTATCATTGCCACAATGATACTATGATGTGTCACTATGATATGATCCACAGCATGCCTACCTGCCTCTCTCTCTCTATCCCTCCCTCTCTCTTTCCCTCTCATCTCTCATCTATCAGATTTGTATAGCTGTCCATATCCTTAAAAAGAAATAAATACTTCTAGCATTTACTTTGTTTGTCCCAGTCCTGTCCTGTTTTACCTTGACCAGATATTTTCCCCTTATTTTTTAAAATGACCCAGATCATGTCTTCTAGGATTTATCTTATTACAGTATATACTCTATCTCTTCTCTCTCTGGTTGAGCTTCCTACTTTTGGTGTTGTACTGGTTCTTTTGTACTGCTCCAACTCAGTATAGACTGAATGATATATCACAGACATACAGATAGAAGCTTAAATCCCAATTGAAACAAAAAATAAAATGGCTGGTAAAATGATAATCAACCTAGCTCATAATGCTGGGGGACTTGCTTTATTGCTTTAGCCTATATACATAGTATTCTTCTTCTTGAGCCATATCCGTCATCGGATGTTGGTGATCATGTTGATGATCCTATTTTTATCAACAGCCACACGAAAAAGTGCTGTTGACTTTTGTCCAAACCAGTCCCTTATATTTTGAAGCCATGTTGTTCTTCTTCTGCCTGGACCTTCAATCTTTTCTTGGAGGATTAAGTAAAGTATGCTGTATTTTTCTGGGTATCGCATCACATGTCCAAAATATTCTAACTTTCACTTTTTTATGGTTTTGATGATTTCCTTGACTTTCCCAGGGGCTTATCAACTCCTCATTTTTCCTCATATATAGTATTACCATACTGCAAATCTTTTTTCCTGGATCCAAATTTCATATGTAAGCAAGGTACAAGTATACACTGTTTAACCAATTAAGGTCATCTAAATACTTCACTGTTTTATTACACAATACATATACCCTTAACCAGTGGTGGGATTCTACCGGTTTGCACCGGTTTGGTAGAACCGGTTGTTAAGTAGTTAAGCAGTTCGGAGAACCGGTTGTTAAAAGAAATCTTTTGTTTTTTTCCACTTTACAGGGTTAATCCTGTAAGGAATTACAACATTTGGTGTTGTTTCCTAGCCTAATCTTTATTGCCCTGCTTACAGAAACTGCCTCTCCAGCAATATGCCTAGACTTACTGTCACTTCCAGTTCCGGAGGTTCTCAGAGATTTTTTTTTTGCTTGACTTTCTTAAAAGGAAAGGGTTGTTTTAAGCTTTTTACACTGCTGTTGGGAGGAAATACTCCCCTGTTGAGTTCTTCCAGCCTGGATGCAATGATCAGCACTTTGAAGAAATAATTGAATAACAGAGCAGAAGCTTTCAATGACAAGGAACTAAGATGAGTGACATTCAGCAAGGCTTCTTGGCTAGCTAGAAAGATTGACATTCCAACATGAGTTTACATACTCTTTCTGACTTTTGGTCTAAAACTGGTTTTTGGTGAAGTTTAATTCTGTGCTTGGTGATGTTTAATTCTGTGTTTAGTGATGAGATAATTTTCCCTATTCAGCTTTGTTTGGGAGGAAAAACATTATTCTCTGTTCCTGAAAAGAAGCGGCTTTGGAAATCTGACTAGTTCTGTGTCTATTTGTTCTGGTAATTGGTTTAACAAGCAACAGATACTCAGCTCCTTTGCTTCATTCTGGAGATCTTAAATGACCTCTCTGCTAAAGGGTTTCACTTTATGAGCAAGAGTTGGCTGCTGAAAGTTATCATAGCATTTTAACTATTTTAATTCCTCAAAGTGCTTTGGAACCCTCCCTGATTTGTAACTCCAGTTTGCAGGTATTTCTAATCTAATGATTGGTATTTAGGGATTGGTATTCTTTGCTTTGTAAGCAAAGAAGTTTTTTGTATTTTTGTACAGGTAATCCTTGACTTACAACAATTACAATAGCACTAGAAAAAGTGACTTATGACCGTTTTTCACACTTATGATCATTGCAGCAAACTGTCATTAGGGCAAAGAAGCATGCCACATGACCACCTGGCCACGGTCACCCAGTCACATGAAACACCGCAGTTGTGAAATGAGTGACACAACTGTTAAGAATGCTGCAACGGGCATAAATGTGAGGATGGTCATAAGTGTGAGTACCAGTCAAAAGTGCAAGGACTGGTCAGAAATGATTTTTTTTCAGCCCTCTGAGTAGTCCCTATACACATAGCCACGGTCACATGATCAGCTAGCCACGTCCACCCAGTCACATGACCACGAAGCCATGCCCACCAAATAAGCCACGCCCACAGAACCGGTTGTTAAAAAAATTGAATCCCACCACTGCCCTTAACTCTGAAATTCTATTTATGTATTGTTTCACCAGTACAAACACACAGTGATGCTAAAATTTGCAACTCCATCCAGGATGAAATATACTTTCTACAATAATTTTAACATTAAAGAAAAGGAAAAAAATGTTTCCAAAGCTATGCACAGATAAAATTGGTTTTCTTCCATTTAGTCATGTCCAATCCCAGAAACTGCCTGGACAAGTCTCTGCAGTTTTCCTGGCAAGGTTTTTCAGAAGTAGTTTGCCTCCTTCCTAGGGCTGACTGAAAGTGATTGGCTCCCAAGGTCACCATGTTTGTTTTGTGCTTAATTTAGGACTAGAACTCATAATCTCCCTGTTTCTAAACTGGTCCTTTAATAATTACCCCAAACCATCAAACAAATGATAAACTCCCAGATAAATATGGAATAAGCATTTTTATCTACTTACTTATTTTAAGGTGTCAGATACCCAGCATGATTGACTATAAAAAAAACCCAAGATTTTCATCCATGCTTTTCAATTAATTTAATCTATCTATAAATATGTTATTATTCTATGTCTAAACTAAGACATATTCAGTGAAAGCATTTGTTCAGGGTGCTATGACTTGATCAGCATATGTATTTGCACATGCATATTCATCAGTCAAAAAAGAGTGTAGGTGCACAGTAGGTATGGCAAAGCACCCCATTGATAAAGAGAATGAACATTTATCTTGAAATTATAAATATTCATTTTAGAAGTTTTCATCCCAGTGTGTGGGTAATAGACTAGAGCTGGATGAAACTAGTTAAACTCAATCTTCACAAATCTATATGTTATTCATGACTAAAAAAAACTCGGTTTGGAATGAAAAGTAAATGTAATCTGTTCACTAGAGAACATCATGTAAACATTACTTCTCATGTACCGAAAAACAGTCAGACTGTCAAAAAGAAAACCCTAATAATTTATTTCTTACAAGTATGAAACAAAAATGATAAAACAGCTAAATACCTTTATCACATGTTGCAATGAAGTCTAGAAGTAAATTGAGAAGGACTCAATTAAAAATGACCCCAATACATATGTGGCATTATATTACTATATTAAATTTGTGGAATACATTAAGATGGAAACGTCAGTTTACAACAATTATTTGTTATATTAATTTCATTTATTGCATTTCTATTCCATCTTCCACCAAGGAAAACCAGGTAGTCAACATCTGCAGAACAGCCAGATTCACTATTTGATATTAAGAATGTTATTTTTATATATTGTCATGTTTTGATTTTGTGTTTGGATGGATAATGTTAGAATTTTAGCTGGAAAGAATAGAGAAGAAGAGTCTCACACAGACAACATGGTATATATAGACTCTTTGGCTTAATATGTGCTGAAAATTCTGAAACACACAATATGGCATGGCTAGATAAGAGTGTTTACTACATTTCAGCATAAACCACTTAACACAGTCTCTTCTTATACCACTGTTATTTAATTCTGGCACTTCTCATTCTTTCCGTGCTTCTACCGACATTGTCTCTTGTGCTTTTCAACTTTGAAGTTGGGTGATTGTTGGCACCTGACAAAACTGTAGTCTGAGCTGAGAAATTCTGGTTTCAACCTTACTCCAGGGTTACAAACTTCATGCTCTAGCCTACATACACTGCCACCACAGATACATAATACATATTCCATTCTCCTGAGTGAGAAATGGCTCTGGGTGTCGAGTGTCAGCCATTCCCTCGACACATGATCCCGGGGACTGTGACAAGCCAGAAGAACAGAGACACGGTGAAGGGGGGTGTTGTAGCATTTAGCAGGGCACGGTGATATCAGGTGGTGGACGGGATAGGGAATCTGGGGGCAGGGTCAATAAAACGATGTCAAAGGAAACAAACGCCCTTCAATGCGAGGGACAGCGCGATCCGGAAGTAACTGAAGGATTAAATAGTGCGGTCACTTTAAATGCACAATTGAGCAACGGAGGGGCGCTTGGGGGCGTTCTATAAAGCCAGTTAAGTGGAGGAATCGGGCGTCTCCGACTTTGTTTTTCCTCAGAAATCTTCAGCGCTTACTGTATGACCACCGTGTAAGCTACGATTAAACCGGATAGCTCCACCTTTGAGTGTGTGCGTGTGGTGTTTGTTCAGCGGAGCACAGGTGGTTCCAGAGGAGGCTGACAGAAAGTCGGAGACCCTTTATTCTTCTGTCTGAGGACTGCAAGCAGATGTGATGGCAGAGGGCGTGATGGATGATGCCACGGTGTTGGATTTGGGGACAGAGCTGGAGGCAGAGGAGGAGAACGTGGAGACAGAGGAGCGTTGCGAACAGCCAGTGGTACGCCCCAAACAGAGAGTGGTGTCGCCCCCCCCCGAAGACAAGCAGGGAAAACAGGATTCATTGGGGACTGAAGCTGCTCGAAAACCATCTGGAAATTGGTGGCAAAGTACCGCTACACTAGGGAAGTTGGGGTTTCAGACGTCAGCTAACCCCCCTCCAGCCCCTCAATTCCAAGGATGGCAGGAAAGGCAATGGATGGAGGAGGAGGAAGAGGGGGAATGGGATTATTCTTCTGGCCCCGGTGTGACCACCATGGATATGTTGAGGGAGAGATTTGGGGAAGCTAGCTTCCGGGATGCCCCTTCTTGCCAGCCCTGGGCGCCCGGGGCAGACCAGTCAAACACGTGGCAGAGTGGGGTGGGAGCATCAACGGGCGGAATATCCGAATCCAGGGTGCGTTTGGCCAGTCCAAAGCTGCGAGTAGACCATAGTCGATATAGGGACAGAAGGGATGAGGACCCTGCTCCCCAGGGGAGAGGTTCCTTGTCAAGCGAGGGGATACATGGTACACAATGACAGCAACCTAGTCAGGGGCATCGTGAGGAGCAGGAAGGTGAGCCTGCTGCTAGACGGTCCCGCTCACTGGAACGAAGAGCCCCTCGGGGTGGAGAGCGGTCCAGGCGTGCACGGGATCCAGCACCTGCATGGATCCCAGGGTCTTGGAGACAGCAAATACCATGGGGTCTCCCTCCCTTACAAGCCACGTTCGATGGGAATCCAGACCGTGTAGCCCTCTTTCTAAGCCAGGTGATCAGCTATATGGATGCTTACGGGCACTATTATTCCTCTCAGTGGGCCAGAGTAGTAGTGGTTACGACGGTTTTGACAGGTGAGGCAGCTGACTGGGTGGCCAGTTTACACACCATGCATGCTCGAGAACTGGCAGATTTGGGACTGTTCCTGGAAGCGTTACGAAGTCGATTTGAGGACGATGCCAGCACCCAGGCCATTGTTGAAAGTGATCTAGTTTCACTAAAACAAAATGGACGAGCGGCTAAAGACTATGTAAAGGAATTCCGTACCTTGGCTAATCGGTTGAGGGGCTGGCCCGAACGTTTATTAGTTCACCATTTCCATAAGGGGCTGGATAGAGACCTACGTCAGGCCTGCGTTTATAGGGGCCTTGGTCCTTACATAACGGCCTGGTATAAAGCGGCTGTCGAATTGGATGTAGGCCTGAAGGAGTTCCAGATGCGAAGCGACACCGTGACCCCACCACGGAAAGTGTTGGAGAAGCCACCAATAGGGCAGGGAGGCATTCGAACATATATGCCTATAGGAGTAAGAGGTGGTATTGCCTCACGAAGACCATTCCGATGTTACCGGTGTGACCAGGAGGGCCACAGAGCGCTTGATTGCCCAGTCCCGCCTCTCCGGGCCCCAGACATCCAGGCATCAGGTTCCGGTAGGCAGGCGGGTTTCCGTTCCAGACTATCGGAGCGCTCTCGTATCGCGGCTCAAACAAGAGGTGGCGAGGCCAATGGTCGTGATGGCAATGGTGGATCTCCTGACATCATCCGAACACCGACGGAGGAGGGGAACATTGAGGAGGAAACGGAACACACGGATCCTATGGTATGTGATCCTGTTCGACCGTTCGTTATCCAGGTGACACTAAAACACCCTGGGTCGGGTAGATTGGAACAGCAAGGGGCCTTAGTAGATACCGGTTGCACCCGTTGCCTTTTACGAAGGGCGATAGCAGACAGTCTTGGACTCCATGTAGTGAAATTGCAAAAACCTATTTATTTTGAGCAAATGGATGGTTCAACGCTAGGAGGACAACCAGCTACCCATGTTACAGAACCTGTGACACTTGAGATCGGGAATCATTGGGAAGTAATACGATTTGTGGTTGTAGAAAAAATGATTGAACCCATCATTCTAGGCCTATCATGGTTAGATAAGTGGAAATCTACCATTTGGTGGGAAGGGGTTTTTCGCAAATTACGCTTGGCAGTAGGCCCTGATCCACCTGAAGACAGTAGAGATATAGGAGCGACTGGAAAGGAGATGCCCTGTCTAGAAAAAGTCCCACATGTATACAGAGATCTATGGCGTGTGTTTAGTGAGAAGGAATGTGAGGCCCTTCCGCCCCACCGTCCTACAGACTGTGCGATAGAGTTAAAACCAGGTGTTAGTTTACCTAAACCTTGCATGTATTCCATGACTCCCCTTGAATTAGAGGAATTGCGGTGTTATATAGATCAGAACCTAGCCAGGGGTTTTATCTCGCCCAGTCGTGCGCATATGGCGGCGCCAGTTCTGTTTAAGGAGAAGAAAGATGGAGGGCTAAGATTGTGTGTTGATTTTCGGGGATTAAACGCTGTCTGTATGGAACCCCTTTACCCCTTACCCCTTATGACGGATTTGCTTTCCACTCTCACGACAGGGGAGATCTTTACTAAGTTGGACCTCCGAGAAGCGTATTACAGGGTCCGGGTAAAAGCGGGTGATGAGTGGAAGACCACATTTAACTGCCCTTTGGGCAGCTATAAGTTCCGGGTCATGCCATTTGGTCTACAGGGGGCCCCTGCAGTTTTTATGCAGTTTATTAATAGTATACTCTATGATCACCTGTATCGTGGAGTTCTCGTTTATCTAGACGATATTCTAATATACTCCAATACCCTAGAAGAACACGTTCGTCTGGTACGGCAAATATTACTGAAGTTGTTGAAGGCTCAGTTGTATGTAAAGCTATCGAAATGTGAATTTCACAAGACAGAGATAGATTACTTGGGGTTTAGGATTTCAGGAAAAGGGATTGAAATGGACCCAAATAAGGTTAAGACAGTGTTGGAATGGCAGGCTCCAAAGACCCGAAAACAGTTACAAAGTTTTCTGGGCTTTGCAAATTTTTACAGAAGATTTATCCCCTCATTTGCTAAGGTGGCTTTACCGTTGACTGATCTCTTAAAGACGAGAAAAAGTGCAGTTGGGAAAGGCAACCCACAACAAAAAATAAATTGGACGATATCATGTCAACGTGCATTTGACACGTTGAAAACCCTCTTCGCTAATGAACCCATACTAAGACATCCTAACACTTCGAAACTCTTTGTAATCCAGGCGGATGCAAGTGATGTGGCGGTAGGGGGTGTTCTCCTACAAAGAAATGAACATGGGGTTCTTCAACCATGCGCCTACACCTCCCGAAAACTAACCGATACAGAACGAAATTGGACGGTTTGGGAAAAAGAGGCGTATGCCATAAAATGGGCCTTGCAAACGTGGAGGCATTTGCTAGAAGGGACTAAGGTAGAGTCTGAGGTATGGACGGATCACAAAAATCTAGAGGCACTTCAATCGCCACGTAAACTGTCCCCGAAACAGGCACGTTGGGCGCAGTATTTCCGCAGATTTACCATCAAGCTGAAAGCGATACCAGGGGGAAAGAACTATTTAGCTGATGCCCTATCACGCATGCCACAATTTGAGAGCCAAAAAGAGGAGATAACACAAGCCTTAATACCTTATAAACAGACAGGAAAGCAAGGAAGGGACATATTCCCGCTCCCCACAACCTGGATAGTGGAGTTGAGGAAAAAATTAGCAACAGACAGTTGGCTGAAGACCAATCCCCAGATAGTGACACAGAAAAGAGGACTAATGTGGAAAGGAGATAAATTATATATCCCCGAAGGATTGAGAGATAAGGTGTTACGACAATGCCACAATGTAAAAACAGCAGGGCATTTCGGTTTCGTGAAAACATTGCATCTAGTGAGGAGACAGTTCTGGTGGCCACATATGCGAAAACAGGTAGAGACATATGTACAAGGCTGTCCCATCTGTATAAGAGCTAAACCCTTGTCAGGGAAACCGTCTGGTTTGTTACAGTCGGTGGCTGAACCACAGAGACCTTGGGAAGATATAGCCATGGATTTCATAGTCGAATTACCTCCCAGCAAAGGACACAATGTAATATGGACTATTATTGACCTGTTTTCCAAACAGGCGCATTTTGTCCGCTGTAAAGGACTACCGTCCGCAAGGCGTCTAACGAAACTGTTTGTCCAACATGTATATTGACTTCATGGCACACCCAAACGTATAATCTCAGACAGAGGTCCCCAATTTACCGCCCGGTTCTGGAGACGTTTCCTAGGACAATTAGGAACAGAACAGGGACTGAGCTCTGCGTTCCACCCAAATACCAACGGAGCCGCTGAAAGAGCCAATGCCATGGTAGAAAGGTATCTACGTTCTTATGTGTCATACCAACAAACAGACTGGTACGAACTCTTACCTTTCGCAGAATCAGCATATAATAACACCGTGCACAACAGTACTGGTTATACACCCTTCCTAGTAGTTTCTGGAAAAGAGTTCCCAGCCATCCCCGATCTAGATGTACAAATGACTAGTTCCCATAGTCCAAAAGAATGGACAGAGAAGGTTAAACAGAGTTGGCCACACATCAAAAATGCATTAGAAAAAGCCTCTGAAGTGTACAAAACCCAAGTTAACAAACGGAGACGAGATAACCTACCCTTCAAAATAGGAGAAAAGGTGTATTTGTCCACAAAATATATCAATCTGCGTATGCCCAGTAAAAAATTAGGCCCAAAGTATATAGGTCCCTTTCCCATCACCAAAATAATAAATCCCGTAACGGTATCTTTAAAACTACCCCCCTTACTGAGAAGAATACACCCAGTATTCCACAGTAGTCTCCTAAAACCAGCAGCCAAAATAAGAGAGATAGGAACACGTCCAGGGCCTGTGACAGGAAATTCATACGAAATTAAAAAGATCCTCGATTCTAAAATATATCATGGGAAGCTTAGGTATTTAGTACACTGGAAGGGATACCCTATATCAGAAGCAACATGGGTGAAAACGAAGGATATAGATGCTCCACAATTACTAAAACAATTCCATGAAACATATCCAAACAAACCAGGTGGACACTTTCCCACTTAATGAGAATAACCGAATGCTTTTATGTCCCTACAGGAAGAGACCTGGTAGGGGGGGGCCGCATGTCGAATGTCAGCCATTCCCTCGACACATGATCCCGGGGACTGTGACAAGCCAGAAGAACAGAGACACGGTGAAGGGGGGTGTTGTAGCGTTTAGCAGGGCACGGTGATATCAGGTGGTGGACGGGATAGGGAATCTGGGGGCAGGGTCAATAAAACGATGTCAAAGGAAACAAACGCCCTTCAATGCGAGGGACAGCGCGATCCGGAAGTAACTGAAGGATTAAATAGCGCGGTCACTTTAAATGCACAATTGAGCAAGGGAGGGGCGCTTGGGGGCGTTCTATAAAGCCAGTTAAGTGGAGGAATCGGGCGTCTCCGACTCTGTTTTTCATCAGAAAACTTCAGCGCTTACTGTATGACCACCGTGTAAGCTACGATTAAAACGGATAGCTCCACCTTTGAGTGTGTGCGTGTGGTGTTTGTTCGGCGGAGCACAGGTGGTTCCAGAGGAGGCTGACACTGGGTCATGTGCAGAGTCATTTTATCCCACCCCCTTCTTTCTTGAGCACAAGAGAAATCCATTATTTTATAAATAATAAATATTAAATAAATAAATATTTAAATAAAAAATATAAAATAAATTATAAAATAAAAATATTTATTTATTTATTAAATAAATTATTTAATAAATAAATAACGTTTTTGAATTATTATTATTAATAGTATTATTAAGTAAATTGACCTTGATTCTAAACAACAATGCTATTTTAAATAACCTATTTTAAATACTCAGTAAAACTGATAAATCCAAAAGTGGTAAGGCTTGCTTTTTATAGTCACTGATTAAAAATGGAATTTCCAAGAAGCTAGCAAATTGAGGAAAATGGAAGCAGATTTAATTTCAGGGTATTTTTGGTGTTTCCTGCGTCATACCTAATCATTTCTGTATATGTCTATATGTGATATTTTTTAATTAAGCCTTCATCCATCAGGCTATAAATAAAGCTATAAAATGTTCTGGGTTTTGGTGTTGTTGCTGGAGTTTACAATATTTATTTGAAACATCTAACCAATCTTTTTTTAGATAGATTGGGGTGAAAAGACAATATTTGTCTTTTGTAGCTATCTCATGGTCTACTTTTTGTGTTAGTTTTAATCTTGTCTAAAAGTTTCAGAAAAAAATATGTGTGTATGTGTGTGTGTTAATTCTGTCTTAAACATCCAGAACAGACATAGATTCAGAACACAGAGGGCAGAACTCACAGCAACGAGGCCCCTGTCCAAGTTTCAGGACTGACTCTTCAAACCCTTCCCAGATGACTGAACTGAGCTGAGCTGAGCTCAGATCATTCAGGTGCTTTCGCAGTATTGACCCAGCAAGAATACAGTTCTGAGAAAAACCCTTTGTGTTGAATATTTCTTATAGCAGCCCTGGAACTATCCCCCAGCTATTCTTTATTGAGAAGTGATGTTGTCACCTGAAACAGGGCCAGACACAATAAAACCAGGGAAGCACGGTAAGTTCTAATAAAGGTTTTCATTTTTGCCTAGTTGTATTTGCTCTTTTTTTTTTTTTTAGTAGCACTCTAGGTGTCTTATGAATCATTACATCTCCCCTGATCTCCTCTATAAACCAGGAGTTAAAGTGCAATAGAACAGGCAAACTCTGCCCAAGCCAGGAGTTCAATCCTGACTGGCTGATTGACTCAGCTTTCCATCCTTCCAAGGTTAGTAAAATGAAGACCTAGATTGTTGGGGATAATATTCTGACTCTGTAAACCGCTTAGAGCAGAGGTGCCAACTTCAAGGCCCATGTGGTGCTTAGATCTGGACCATGCCCCCCCACCCCGGGACCAGTATAGAACTGGCCCACAGTGCCTCTGCCAGTGAAAACAGAGCTCAGGAGGGCCATGCAAGTCACCCCCAAGCTCCATTTTTGCTGGGAGAAGGTTGAAGGAGGTAGTCGCAGCCAAAAACAGACCTCTACCATTTTCATTGGTAGAGCAATTGATCTACCACAGATGCCCCCGACATGAGTCATGTTGAACTGGATACACCCACCCTAGCCCCCTGAGGTTAAACACAACCCTTATGCAGCCCTCAATGAAATCCAGTTTGACACCCCTTAGAGAGTGCTATAATCCACTATGGAATGCTATATAAGTTTATATAAGTCTAAGTTCTATTGCTATTTTCTATGGGTTCCATTATCACAAAGTCTGCATAATTCAAGGCCTTGTCAAATGCCCATGCCAAGCTATGATTAAGGCTTCAAACAATGCACCAAAGTTTTGGGAATATTTATAAATTCCCTTTAAAACCTCACTCGGTTTCACTCAGAATTTCAGGTTTCAACTGAATAAGGCCCTTCCTCTATGCAGCAAGTTATAGAGAAATCCAAGGACACGAGGAAGTGATTTTCTATAACAAATGATTGATGTTGACAACCCATATCATGTCACAATCATCCATGTGCAAAAACCAAATCAGGTATCAAACCTCTGCTGCAAGTTGGTAGCTGTATGGATTTGCACTTTGGGCCAAGCTGGAGAAAACAAACAATCACAGGTCCTTCCCTTGAAAAATGTGCATCTTACAAATCAGAATTCTTCTAAGTTCTCCAAGGGATGTTTCTCTTGGGTCTAATTCTAGAGAAAATTGTTATGCATGCTAATATTGCAAAATTGCAAAAAAAAAAAAAAAAAAAAGATTCTGATTGCATTTATGAATAGAAAAGTATTTCCACATATCTTTGAACTACATTTTACCTAACAGGTGCTTTTGCCTCCACATTTTGGTTCTGGCAGCTTCTTATAACAGCTTTTAATATTTCCCGTAGAAGACCTGATGCTCAATGTATGGAGTAAAATTGGTTTTGTTCTCAAAAGTACTGCAAATTTGGAAGCTAGGTATTTTTAACAGAATAATTCCATTCAAAACCTAGAACATACTTTAGCTTAGTGTCTCATTACTTCCTTAAAAAAGATATAACAAGGTTAAGCTTGCTTCTTTAAGTGTCTTATTAGTATTCCTTTAGTTTGACCCTTAATCAGGAGATAACTGACTATTTTTTGTTGTTATGGAGCTGACAGGTAGTTATGTATATATGACAGGTTTTAAAATAATGGTAACGATAGATTGGCTAGGCTGAAGGAAAAGGTCGACAAGGAAGTATAAAACAAATTATGTAATACTGAACACCTGCTCTAATATAAGTGAAAATGAAGGTTAGTCAAAAATTGATATCAGGCTGTGAATCCTTTAAAAAAGATCCATCTGGTTCTTAAATGCAAGTTGATGAATAAATATTCCCTTTCACTGAAAAAATACAGAGAAAAATCCCATGGCAATGGGATTTTGATTGTCTTGCAGTATCACTATAAACTTAATGAACCATTTCTAGCAGAATGTTTTGAAATTGGGTCAGAACTAAAGCAGAATAGAAATGACAATATAATTCACAAAAGATGCAATTCACAGAAGACACAGGAAAAAATAGTGCCATTGAGTAGGAAGCTTAAAGTCTCTCTTACAATCCTTCATTCACTGATGAGACTATTTCTCCGAACAGAGACCCATATAAAGAAACTAATACCAACTTCCAAGACCCATAATTTTTAACAATCGACTTAAGTACTTGCTTAATTTTCCCATGGTTGGATTGCATTCTAGAATTTCCGTATGTCGAGTAGCCTGGTTTTGAGTGCAACTGGTTATGTTTTCACACTGAAGCACAATTATCAGCAGGCTAAATGGACTCAAAGTTTATATACTTTGCAGAAGTATATAAAAAAAATACTCCTTATTCTTTAAAAAAAAAAGGAACATGAAATGATAGCCCAAGATGACTGAGCTGATTCATGACTCCAGCATTGGCTGCCAAGCTCCAGATGTTGGGGAGCTACAATTGTCAATATCCCTAAAATGCATGGGTAATAATGAGGTATGTTTGGAGGTATTTAGGAATGACACAGGTTGCTCACCTCAGACAACAAAATGACTGAGAATTAAAAATCCAGTAACATCACCGTGTCATTGATTTTACAGTCATACTCTATGCCTAGGGATATACAACTTGGACAAAGTCATGGCTGGCAAGCTGACACTCTAAACTCACATCTGCACATAGTATGAAGTATCATGAACTCCCAATTATACAAAGATATTCACACTGCTCAAGCACCTAAACTTCACCAAGTCCTTATTTTGTGATTCCGATCTAAGTATGTTGTGTAAATCAGTAATCAATTATTAAATCAGAGTTGAAATAAGAGGTCTTGGGTGCTCTCTGAGTGCAGTAGTTTTCCTGCAGACATTTCATTATCCAAACTAGGTATCATCATCACAAATTAGTCTGGGTAAATGAAACACCAAGCTCAGAGGGGACCAAGGACCCTCATTATTCATACATAATTATTTATGTGCTAGTACACGTGAAAAGCCAGACAATCTTGGTTTATTTAGTAATCCATCATTAAATAAGGCATGTCTAAGCGCATAAAAATTCAGTCAGTATGACTATTTTGATAATTATGAAATGTCCATTGCATATTTAGTCAGTTAGTCAGTTAGTTTACTTTATTGATTAGCCCATGGGCCATATCAAGTATATTTAGTCATAAAATATGCCAGCTCAATAGAAGTAAAGTAAGTCTAACAATGAAAGTAACAATAGCAATGGGCGAGATGTTTTACTGAGCATGTAAAGATATCCTTACATTTCTCTTTTATTTTTATCTTCCTTAACTACTTTATTCAAATATTTATGCTGGTATATTTTAGGATTACTGTAAACTAGACATAATATAATGTTTAATTATGCCGTCAGTACTATCCAACTGATACGCTTATACCTGAATCCTTATTTGGTTGCACAGCAAGTTTCAGGATTAGAATAAAATTCTCTAAGTAAATATGGATCATCTCAATATAAGGTTCCCCATGGCTGGTATGCTCAGTATTCAAAAGAACACAAAAAGACTCAGTTGGTTGATGCCTAGCGATTTGCAAAAGCAATAATTCTTGTATCTTCCCCATGTTCTGCCTATTCCCACCCTCCTTTGAAAATTAAGGTATTTGATAGCCATAGTGCCTTGTATTTCACAGCTCAACAGATAATGTGGGAATCAAGCCACTATTCTTAAGAACAGCATGATCCTCCGGCTAGCCTCAAGCATGTTGGGACAATACAACTGTTAATTTATTTCCTGAATATTTTGCTGCTTGCTGCTTATAGCACAAAAATAATAACAGAAAACTCTGTTCCATAGATAAACTTAGAAAGAAATACCATTTGTATTCTCGGGACACTAAAGAAATGTGTAATTGCAAATTATGCTGAGAACTATTAAATGCATCAGTATACTGACAAAGCTAATGAGGTAAATACCATTGATAAACATAATTAAGATAACATGAGATACACCAAAGCTGGTTAGGCTAGTTTTATGTTTGAAGATTCAATAAAACAGAATTAAGCTACCAAGCCTAACAAAGCTTATATGTATGTTCAAATATGGCATATTTTGGGCATCGAAAGAAATGTGATGTTCTACAATATCACAATACAGCATTCTAATACAAACTGGAATTATATTTTGAATTACTGTTAGTCAATTATGTAAATTTGAAAAAGCAACAATAAGGAAAATAAGAAAAGCTGAATTAATTGACTCTCAATTAATGTGTGTAATAACTATCTTGTAAAGCTGAATATTAATTTTAATAATGAAATAGTATTTTCCCATTCTTTGTGAAAATGGAAATTTTTATATAGCCATTAACTTTATGGCTATATAAGAATGCATGCATCACAAAAAGGCGCAATCCAATAAAACTGCTAAAACATCTCTCTTTTTTATTTTTTTTTTATTTTTTAAACAAAACAAAATATAAAATAACCATCATCCATTGCAATTACAGAAAGTGTATCGATCAATTACAACTCTTTTGTGCTTAATCCCATATCCAAAATTTACAGGTTATTTAATTTCTCTTATTTGACAATTTATTATATCCCTTTATATTATTATTCTCATTTAACAATTATTTAACAATGGCTTATCTCCCGTAAAAAACTGTTGCTAAAACATCTTATTGATAACTTCTCAAGGCATTTAGAAAATTATTTATTTGTATAGGTCCATCACATTTTACGTGTAACAGAATAAACAACAAGAAATAATATATAACTTTGCATGTTATTGGCATGTGTATAGCTGAAATTTACACATTATACTCATTCTTTGACAGTTAAGCTACTGTAGAAATGTTACTATGCTGGGATCCTAACCATTTTTTGCCCCTTTCCTGATTATTCTTCCTTTGGCAACATCTTGAATATTTGCAACTTTCAATTGAGAGACTCTGAACACAGAAGAGAAATAGGCAGTCCAAAATACGCCCTAGTGTATTTGGTATCATATATTAAGCTAGATAAATCCATGCTTCCTAAAAAAAATTACTAAAAGAATAACCTTTTTCCAAAATATTTTTTTTAAAAATAATCCATATCTATTACTATAATAATATTAAATATACAAATAATATAGAAATTCTCATCTCATACTTAAAATTTTTGTGTGCATGATAGGTTGACTTCAGACCTGTGGACCACATTTGTTCAGAATACCACAATTGGTCAAAGATCTTTTTTGTTTAATCCAATTAAAAAATGGAAAGTGCACACATTTATTTCTGTACCCCACAGTTATAGTTAGAATCATACTCTGTTCCAGGACACCAAGTTATACAACTTGTTATAGTTATAATTAAGAGAGTAGGGAAAGTATAATTTTATTTTGGGGGCATTATTTCTGACAAGGGATATCATGATCAGTCTTCAATAAATTATCTCAAGATACATTCATAAACCCAGATCCACCAACTGCCAACCTTTATTTTAGGTCAACCCATCAGAAATGAACAAGAGGAGGACTGATTTGAGAAACAAGACAAGTCAATGGGGCCAAAATTGAAACAGTCTTAAGGAAATATAAATTTAAAGTAAGGAAGTAAGAAAAAAGAAATAAAATGAACTTGGGAAATAAGGAATAAGAGAGACAGGGAAAAAGAAGGGAAGAGGCCCCAAATGTGCTTTTTCAAGAGGCAACTAGACTTTCTTGTTTTTTGTTTTTGTTTTTAATGTTTCATTTCAAAAGTGAAAGAGAGGCGAAACAAGTCCAGTTGCCTCTTGAAAAAACATATTTCGGACAACTATAACCTGAAAG
Organism: Arizona elegans; assembly: GCA_022577455.1. Taxonomy (NCBI): domain Eukaryota; kingdom Metazoa; phylum Chordata; class Lepidosauria; order Squamata; family Colubridae; genus Arizona; species Arizona elegans. The sequence continues at coordinate 70,169,753 of JAKOOJ010000003.1, read as the reverse complement.
ACTGAGAATCTCCATAGACAGAAGGGAAGAGGGATAATCTGAGAAAAGGAATAAAATGAAGAGATAAAAGAGACAAAGGTAGGAAATACTGGTATGAAAAAAAACAAGGTGGTGTTTTTATCATAACGGTCCAATCATTATCATGTAAGTAATGATAATAAAAAATATCATTTGTAGAGAGCTGTGGTAGTATAGTGGTTAAGACATCATTCTAGAAAGCAAAAGACGATGTGCTTTAGTCCTACCTTGGGCATTAGTTAGCTAGGTAATCTTGGATCAACCTTGGATCTCTCTCAGTCCTACGATGGAAGACATGGCAAAAACCATTTCTAAAATATTGTCAAGAAAACTGCAGGGACTTGTCCAGGCAATCTTTGAGAATTGGATATGACTAAATAAAATATATCAATATATTAAACTTTGTATATATCAAACTTCTTAATCGCCCATCTCCCTCATAGAAAAGAATTTGGCAGTGTATATTTTAATTAATGCAATAAAATATTAAAAACTGAATAATTTAAATTAAAAAGTCTAAAAAATATAAAACAAAATCATAAAATTGCAAAAAAGTAGAGAGTTCCAAAATGGAGAGATTAGGAATTGTTAATACAGGTGAATGGGTTCTCTTGGGAACAATCAGGCCCATGGCTGTGTGGGCCCCTGTGTCCCCACACAAAGCTACACACACAGTCAGGTTTTGATCCCTTTGCAAGAAGCAAAGAGATTGGGGGGGGGGGTGTTTCCTCAACTCTGAGGGCAAGATGTTCCACAAAGCAGGGCCAGTAGAAGAGAAGGCCGTCTTCCTTGACACTGCCAGTCGAAATCCTTTGATTGATGAGGTCTGTAGCATAGCTTATCTGCCTGAACAATGGAACAGGCTGATGTGATGGGGCAAAGCTGGTTCTGTTGTAGCCTGCCTGTCACACATACGCACGCACGCACACACACACATTTTTTTCTCTTATCATTTGTGTCAACAGTTCTCTTCTTTTGCAATGAAATCTTCTACCTTTCTCACCAGAGTATAAATGTCCCTGAAGAAAAGCTTTTCCCAGTGTACCTCCCCAACCCTTGTGTGTCTATTAGGCCAGGTATTAATTAGTGCATAAAAATATAAGCCAATTTAAAATATATTAAAGTGGAATAAAAACATAGCATCTTAATGCAAAAAAATAAAAGCAGCAGCGAAACAAAGAAAATGAATTCAGGTGAAATAAAAATTAACAACAAAATCCATTTTTAAAATACCTATGATTTTTAAGTCATAATGTGCTATTAGTAACATAGACTAGGCAGACATTCCACAACAACTTTCATGGGGGGGGGGTGGTTTGACACTGGGATTTATAACCATTACAACAATGATATTTCATAGAGAGGATAGTCCTTATTCATCTCCTACAAAATAAAAATCACGTAGGTGTTGCCAGCTATCTGGACAGCTGCTAAATGGAATCCCAACAATTACCAGAAACAGACTATCTTTCCCTGTGGTGATAGTACCTAGCCAATCCTTTCAGGGATCAAAAGCTAAGCAGGGTTGCATCTGTTTAGTACTTGGGAGACACAATAATTTTTCAGCATAAATTAGACTGTCAGGTGATTAGAGACTTAATACTTTGCTTTGATATAAAATGCAAGTCATATAGTATCTCTGCTTGGGTTTTCCATAGAGATGAAATTATGGAATAATTTCAAGGAGATAAAGGACATGTTTTCTTACTACTTGATATATGAACACGCATTTTCTTTTGATATTGAACAAGTTATGGAATAGCCTTTGTTTAAATATCTGATTTCTTAAATATTCCTCCAGATGCCACAGACAACTTGTTTCTATAATTTTCCAATTAATGGAAAAACCATTGTCAAATCTGATCTTCTTCCCCTCAGCAGGTAAACTACAAATTAAAAGTTCTTTGCCTAATAAATGACAGAAGAATTATTTAAATGCAGGTTACTTAATCAGCCTGCTAGCTCTTCCTCCTTTTAGCAGCACTGTGAGTTTGGCAGTTGCACTTTCACTAAATTTATTAAACTGATGGCTGTTCTAATTTTACTTTATTACTTCCTTTTTAACCACAATAGCACAGTCAATTTTCAAAGTCAAAGGATATACTGCTTTTCCTTCTTTGAGGCTTACTTCAAACAAGAGTCTTTCTCTTTAATGAGAATCACCCATATATTGACTGTGGCATCTTGTGCACAATAAAGAGGAAGTTTTTCAAATGTTACCTAATAAAAACAATGACCCACCATTCTTTCCCCTCCTCCCGTTTGTTGTGTCTGTCCTGCAGAATTCGTGCTTCAGTATTAAATTTATTATGTGTAATAGCACAATTTACTTCTGCAGAGGGACTGTTCCCCAAGATTAACCCAATGTATCCACTGTACTGAACAGGGATACTTTACCGCCACACACACTTCGACATGACTTTGATCAGAATCTATATAGTGAAGCGTTCTACATTAACTGATAAATGATTCTACTGCTCTATTACAGGGGTGGGCAACTGTGGCCCTTTTACAACCTGTGGACTTCAACTCCAGAATTCCTGAGACAGCCAAGCTGGTGCGGGAATTCTGATAGTTGAAGTCCCCAGGTTGTAAAAGGGCCCACCCCTGCTCTACTATGATGAGGGAGATGATGGATAATTGTTTAAGTAACAATTAAATCATTAAAAAAAACCTCTGACACTCCTATTCTCCATAAAACCAGTCCCACATTATTAACTAGAGAAATAAAATTACTATTATTTACATTGTCCGAAACCAATGAACCAAAGCTTTTGGGATACAAAATTATGGAAGATTCAAACTTAACTCATAAGCATGTTTTAATAAAAAGTTAACAAAAGAAGTAATAGAGTTTATGGTATCTAAATAGTGTCCTGGAAGCTCAAGGCTTCTCCTATATACAGCTGGGGCATTGTGATAGTGAGGCTGTTCATGAAAAATACCACCTTCTTCTTTCCCTGATGTTTTGTAGCACAGTTCTTACACAACTTTGTAAATGGTTGCACGGTGTTTCCAACTGCTACATGTAGAATTTGATGACCCACAGTGTTTACATAGATGTTGCATAGGTCCATAGTAAAAGGAACCAAATGTCTACCATCTGTGGGTTTTGGTGGTTGTTTTTTGTTTTTTGTTTTGTAACCAAGAACAGTCAAAAGTCAGCCACAGATAATTAGATAGGAGATGAGGAATGAGGAGGCGGCAAAATGTTAATATTCATAAAAGACTTGCTTACATGTGTGGTTATTGTTATAATTTTCTTCAAATCTTAATTCAAAAAGTATATTATAAATACAGAAAAAAATGATTGGCTTTAATTCTGCTGTGGATACTTCATCAAGTATCTTCCAATAATACTTGAAAAAACAGATATATATTTCTCTTGAGTTTCCATGTTTTTACACTGTGTTACAAATGAGTACCCTCATTTATAAATTGTTGTCCGTGTATTTGAAAGCAAAAACCAAAATGTTGAACTCTCTACTCATTTGTTGTTCATTCAGCAGCACATTTGTTCTTTAACACCATTAGTTAAATACTCCAGGTTTATTTTTATGAGTCTCTCCTATGGGGACAGTCCTCAAATGCATAGCTGCACCTGCTATTCCTGCTAAAAGATCCCATGAGATCAATCTGTATGAAGTGGTTTCTTTTTCTTTTTTTTGTATATAGAAAAAATAAACTAGCACAGGTTATTCTTGGAGTCTATATTTTGCACAGAAATATTGTTCATTGAAAACTTTTAATAACAAAGGAGAACAAAGTACCTGCTATATTAGTATGGCATCGTTTATATTCAGGGATATTCCACCGAGACGCATTAAGCAGATTCAAAGTCATCTTCTTGTATTCACTCAGTACAGACTCTACGGCACTTGCTGATTAGACAACTTGGTATATTTTAAATAAATGCTAATGACACTGCATAGTAATATATTTTTTTTAAATAAATGTTTCTAAATTGCAGGGCTTGCTAGGGTTATCCTTCTAAATCTGGTAACTACCAGTCACAAAAATAGTTATTGGACTGGTGTGATCTTTTGGTAATAGAAAAATAAATCCTGCTCAAAAAAATAAATCCTTTTTTCTAGAACTGATTATTTTAAATGTGGAAAAGTGCCATCCAGCTCTGTATAAATAGAAGACAGATATTTAGTTATTTTTCTTTCTCTTTCTCAATAGGTTTCCTTAAACGAGAAAGTTCAGGAGTGAAATAGAAAGGGGCACTCAGGGGCCCAAAATTGAACAGAGTGTCAGGCCTGGAAGCCATCTTTTTTGTTGGATCTTCAGGCCTGCCACATTTATTACTGTGGAAAACTGGGAGGCAGGATTGTATGGAGCCAGGGTGATATATAGTCATAATAACATTCCTTTCTCAGAAAGTCAAAGACATCTTGCCCTGCACCTGGATGGCTGAAACTGGGAGGCATCTACAGTTGGGACGGTGCTTTGATTGGACCATGTGATTGACATGGGGGTGTTGAGCAGGGACTTGAACTTTCCTTTGGATGGGGAAAACCTGGAAGCTTTCAGACTTGGGTTTTCCCAGATGTGCCAATATGACATCTCTAATAAAATGGAACTTTGAGGAAACTCAAGCCTTGGAGGTTTCTTTCGTTAGGGCTGTTACTTGGAACCTGACACAGAGATCCTTACACCAACTAATATGAATACTTAACTTGCCAGGCTCAGGGCCCATCCCCTCTCCACTCTGGTCTATAATCTCCTCTCAGTCTTTTGATTTTCAAAAGATCTGGACAATGGAGGAGAAAGAGAAGAGAAAGATAAATTGTATAAGTTGACTTCTTTTTTGTAACAAACAATTTTCAATAACCTTGCAAGAATGTTTGCAAAAAAAAAAAAAAGTATATTTGGCTGCCTTTATTATACGAAACAATCCTGTCTGATATTTTCTACATACAAATAGATAGCAGACCCTAACTCTACTGTCTTTTAAGATCAGTAACATTAAACACAAGAAAGGTGTGCAAAATAATAGGTGGAAAAAAAAAAGTCATGAGATAATAATGGGAGAACTAGTTAAATTACTTCATACCGACACACTTCACCTCTCCCAACCTTTTTTTCCCATGCAAACTATCATTGCTTCCATCCCATCCATTTACTGCTTTATGCAGTGCCCTTTGCTCATTAACTAATCTTTTTCTATTCCAATAAATGAGGAGATACAGATAGAGATAGAATTAGAGATGTTCCTGAATATGTATATCATACAAATTCAGAATCTGGGACAGAATTTTTTACTTTCTAATCAAGTCTCAGTTCAGCCTAACTACTGCAAAGAACTGAATCAGCACTGAAGTGTGTGTGTGTGTGTGTGTGTGTGTGTGTGTGTGTGGTATTTTTAAAGGCACCATTTTTCCTTTGAAGACACTACTCAAGCTATTCTGCCCTCCGGTAACTGTCAAGACTTCTTGTTGTGTCATTATACAGCAGTAAATTATATTAACCAAGTGTGACTGAGTAAATCAAAATACAGTGGTGAGAGCTCAAAAAGAAGAAGAGGCAGAGAGCTATGAGATATAGAGACAAGATTCAGAAATGAAAATGGAAATAGTATTTGCAGTACTTTAGATGAATTTTTACCTTTATACTGAATTTCTTTCTTAATAGAATGAATACAGGTAATTGAATCTGAAACCATTTTTGTATTACTTTGAATATTAAATTATCAGAAAGGTTTTATATGCAAGTTAAGTCTTAATAGGGGAAATCTTGCTGAATTCAACATGTTGTATTTAATTCTATTTGTCATTCACTGCCCTACTCTCCCCATCTCCTTGGGGATTCTGCATCAGAAATGTAAGATGAATCTCAGGAACCACCTGCAGGCAAACCAATACATCAACTGAGTTTCTATATACAATGAAACATCTACTTAGCGATCTGGGTATGGAACACCTGAACGCTGGACAGATTGATTTAATTTTTATGCTACCAATTTAATACAGCGACTTTGGATAACTTACGATATAATAAAAAGTAAAAAGTGCTAGAAAACAATTAAAATCAGAAAAAAAAATAGAATAGAAAAGCTAAAAACCAAGATAATGGGCACATTTACTGATACCATGGAAGTAGATTCATCTTCAAGCCTGCAGTTCTTTATATAGAGGTGATTGGCAATCTAGGTAACACCCAAGGACTTGTATTATACTTTATAGCCATTCTCATTTGCCAATAAATGAGGTGCTGCAGTCAGAGGCAACACCAGGTAGTTACTATTGCTTAGAGGTCTTGGTTGACTAGCTGAACATCCTGTGTATCCAGTGGAGGCTATGGCTCCAGGAGGTATCTGTCCAGGAAATCTATTATTTCAGGAAAAGTGCCCCTTCTCATGATTTACAACCAAAACCAAAAAATAATCTTTCTGAGCTAAATAACATAGCTAAGGTTTCACTTCATCCAGTCTCCAGCAATTTTAGCTTGGCCGAAAGGGAGATGTAAAGCTGGGTAATATTAGTGTATTGATGATATTTCAGTCAATTGATGTAATAGTATGTGGGAATGCTTTGGAACAGAGGATAACAAAAGGTCAGATAAAAGGTAGCTTAGTCCGTAGCAGGAATGTAGATAGGGTAAGAGGTTCAAAGGAGACCATCCCTGGTTTCTTGGGCTGACAAAAAGAGATGAGGGGAGTGAAGTACTTTCAGATTTGCAAATTCTATTAATGTAACCTTACAATAAAATACAATTAGCTGATTTGGTTGTGTTTCCTGTCTATATTCTTCCTGATAAGGCTAACAAATCTTGAAAGTCTCCTCCTCTTTTTTAATCAGAGGAATTTCAGAAACGGCCTCCAATCACCAGGAACTCTTTTATTTACAAGCACCTCACAGCAACATTGCTGCAACACCTACAGCTAGTTGTGACCAATTTGTAGAATGCCATGATACAATTAACACAGTGATGAAATGCTTCAGGGTCTGCTACCAGTTCACTTCGCTATCAGTACTCTGCGTGCACACGTGTGGTGCACACCAAATGCAGTACACGTCAAACATGTGCTTCATGCACATGCACTTTGTGCACATGCACACGGCAGGTGTTACCATGCAGCGCTGAAAAAAGAGGCTTAAGAAGCCTTTTCTAAGGTAAGTAGAACAACGATGAGGGGAACAGCTGTGCCGTGTGGTTTAGATTCGCTAGAAAGCAGGATTTCCTGCTTTCTAGTGAGTATAAATTGCACGGCACAGGTAATCATCGGAAATACCAGTTCCTCTGAACCGGAACCTTTTTTTTTACTACCTGTTCGCCCAAACCGGTAGCTTTTATTACTACTGGTTCAGGCGAACAGCTTCAAACTGGTAGCATTTCACCCCTGAATTAACACAACATCTGGGACACAAGTTGCTGTTCAGCTGATGCCCTGGGTTCCCATAGGAGCTTGCTGAGGAATTTCAGAGAGCACCAAGATCAATTTTGGACATTCATAGTTCAATGTGTCTGGCAGGACAGTGGAGTTTCCCACTGATCACACCAAAGTGACTTTTGAGATAAGACAGTTAAAGGAATCAGCAGTTATATAAACCACAATGTTCATTGAAGGGAATGATCCAGATCTAATTGCATAATTTCAGAGGACACTTCAGAAATCTCAAATAATGCATTACTGCTTGTTGAGAGATCTGAAAGCTCAATCAGGGCCAGAGAACAATAAGATAATATATTTTGAACATTAAATTGCCCATTAAAAATGTAAGGTGGAATGACCTGGCCCTGACTGTGACCAGTTCAGAGATGAGCTGGCTGAAATTCTGAGAAATGAGCTAGCAAAGCAAGATACCCCAAATATCCTGGAAGATCTATATCAACATTGTATAATAATAGACACTCTACTGTGGCAGTTAAGTAAGGGGAAAAGTATCTACAACCTGTCTTCCCTCATATACTTCCCCAATAGCTCCTCAGAATCCAGCATGGAAGAACTCACGCAAATTGGATAATCATCAGGAGACAAACAAAGAAGAGAAGATTAGAAGAAGGGACTGTGGTGCAGGAACCCTGGGTGAAAAGGGTCAAACATCTGCAATGAAGTGCAGAATTTATTCATCAATGGAGCAGATAATCAGCAAGTGCCCAGCTTGCTTAAAAGCAGCAAAGCAAAGAAACTGTCCCTGTCCCTTCTCCTATATGATCAAAGATGACACTCTTGCCCTTTAAGTTATCAAGGCCAATCTCCCTGTAATGCTCTTATTCAGAAGCAATGTTTACATTTTACTAAAAGAAACTGTAACAACTTTGTCAAAAACTAACTTGGCAGCTGCCAGTCCATTTGCTTCATGGGGCAGCCCAATGGCCTTCTAGGCACTTTAATTTCCCACTATGCTGAGGTTATCCTCTCACTACCAACATTCTTTCACATGGATTACACTCCTTCAACCCCACCCGTGGTTTCGGGATGAAGTGTCATCTGTACGCTGATGATATTCAGCTGTACATCTCCACCCCAGACCACCCCAATGATGCCCTTGATGTGATGTCTTGCTGCCTGGAGGCCGTGCGGGTCTGGATGGGGAGGAACAGGCTCAGACTCAACCCCTCCAAGACCGAGTGGCTGTGGCTTCCAGTGCCCCGATATAGTCAGCAGGTGCCATCGCTGACTATTGGGGGTGAATCTTTGCCCCCCACAGAGAGGGCTCGCAATCTGGGTGTCCTCCTGGACGCACGGCTGTCTTTAGAAGAGCATATGATGGCCGTGGCCAGGGGGGCCTTTTATCAGGTTCGCCTGATTCGCCAGTTGCAGCCCTTTCTGGACCGGGATGCCCTGCGCACGGTCACTCACACCCTTGTTTCCTCCCGGTTGGACTAGTGTAATGCTCTCTACATGGGGCTCCCCTTGAAGAGCACTCGGAGCTCCAACTGGTCCAGAATGTGGCCGCGCGGGTGGTTATGGGCACAACTTGTTGTGCCCACGTGACACCCCTCCTGCGCGAGCTGCACTGGCTCCCAGTGGTCTTCCGGGTGCGATTCAAGGTGTTGGTTACCACCTTGAAAGCGCTCCATGGCATAGGACCCGGGTACCTCCGAGACTGTCTTCTGCCGCCAACAGCCTCCCACCGGCCAGTTCGCTCCCACAGAGAGGGTCTCCTCAGGGTGCCATCGGCCAAGTTATGTGGGCTGTCAACACCCAGGGTGAGGGCCTTCTCTGTGGGAGCCCCAGCCCTATGGAATGAAGTGGCCCCGGAAATACATAGGATCTCCGACCTCCAGGTGTTTCGATGTGCACTGAAGACCCTGTTGTTCCGCCAGGCTGGGCTATCAACATAATAATTTTAAATTGGGGTATTTTAAATTTCTGGGGTTTTAAATTGAGCCAAATCTATTTAATTATTTTAAAATTTTTAATCATTGTTTTGTCTTGTGTTTTTAAATAGGCTGAAATAAAATAATAATAATAATAATAATAATAATAATAATAATAATAATAATAATCATAATAATTATTATGATTATTATTATTGACTAGGATTTAATAGTAGTCACCACACAATCTATTCTTCACTTTCCCCCATTTTGTCTGATCCACTGATCTCATGTCAGCTTCTCTAAATTTCTCTGCTTGGCCACCTCTAATTCCTACAAATGTCTTCTTTTTTTTTCTTTTACTACTTTATATTCACATAAACCTATTCTGCATACACTTCAATCAGGGTTCTACTTATCTTTACTACCGGTTTGCACCGCGCATGTGCAGATCACCTATGATGATGTCCGGGTCAGTGGGCAGAGCCTTCCGCCGGTTTTACTACTGGTTATTGTGAACTGGTCTGAACCGGGGGCAACCAACCACTGTCTTCAATGTACTAAATAATTAAAAATCCAACCTTTGTCCCCAGCAAAGCTTCTTTTTCTTTTTCTTTTTCTTTCTTTTTCTCCTTCTCCTTCTCCTTCAGACTTCACTATCTGTATTAGCACCTTTTTATTTCTGACTTGCAGAAAAAAAAAAAAAAACCAAGGGAACAGTGGAGTATTCCTTTTCTTTCATCTCAAACCCATGAAAAGTCTTGATGTCATTTTCTGAAGATGACCAAGTGCTGAATGCCTTGCTGTCTTGTCTCATGGTAGAAGACTTTGGCAAACTGAAACCAAAATCTTTCTTGTTTGCTGAAGACATACATCTATCAGCATTGAAAACATGTTCTGGCTGCTATTTTGCAAAATCACTTGGCCAATGGATCTCAGCCTGTGCTATGTCAGAGTCCCCCATAGGGGTGGGTTCTATTTACCTTTACCACCGGTTCGCAACGGGATCGCTGATAACTGATGATGACATCCAGTTTAACTACCGGTTCTTGTGAACCGGTCTGAACCGGGGACAACCCACCACTCGTCCCCCAGTCCAATTTCTCTTATCATCTAATATTGTTAGGGCTGCAGTGTTGCTCAAGTTTAGTTCCTGCTGACCTGAAAATAATGCCTTCTATGTCTTCGGCAGATTTCTATTGGTTTAGTTCTGTATTTACAGCATTTTCCTTGCTTGTTGTGTAGCGATTATGTATACGGAATACATAATCATGTATGATTATGTATACTTTGAGACATTTCCAACACCATACTTGTATATGTATTGGATTTGATTTCATTTATGGAATAAGCAGTATATTCATGGGTGATATAATGCCATGCCACCTTATCTTCCCAAGTCAGCAAGTTCAGCAGCTTCACATTTTTGCTTATTTTTCTCAAATATTTACCACTTCTCTCAACTGCTTCATTACATATTTCTTGTTTATCATTTCTAAGCATACTGCAGATTAGTATAAAATGAAAGGTGTGGATGATGTAATGTTAGGAACAGAATGATCATACATGGTAAGAAATTGGTGGATGGAAGCTGGATCCATACTTCTGCACATGTATAAAATAATGGACTCTAAACAGCATGCCAAAAGCCAAGGATACCCAAAATGCATTACTGTGGAAAGGAGTTTAGATTAATGTTAATCAACTGCAGATATGTGAATCCATGAATAATGAGATTGTGAATAAAAGGGCAATTGTCTAGGTGTAGGTGTCATGCTACTCTGTATAATATTTTTTTTCTTACTAGACATGTTTAGGATGGCAGTGTGCTCTGCTTCTATAAATGAACCTGAAATAATGGATCTTCCTCAGCCAAGACAATCTTACTTTGCTTTTCTCTTACATTTTCACAGCTAAGATGAACTTTCAGTCTAAAATAACAACATTGAAAAGCTTCTGCTTGATATCATGTGTGTTTCTGAAAGAAAGTCGGAGGCTGTCAGCTGGCACATCCATAACTATGCTTGTTTCAAAGCTCTTCCTTTCAGAGATGGAAATGCAATTTCTTGGGAACTCCAAGTACAATCCTCTATCCCTGTCAGAAAGCCACTGGTGAATAATAAAGGAAAGTGCCACCACATGTCATTAATGAAAATACTCCAGTCTTCAAATCAAGTTAAGACAAGAGAGTGGCAGAAAGAGCTAACAAGTATAAAGAAATAATCATGTGAAATTGGTACTAAAGAAAATTGTTGACATTCAGACAACAGAATGAAGCAGAAAAACACCAGGAAATTGGAATTTAAAACAAAGAAATGCCTTTCTACTCGTACTGAAAAGCATTTAAAGGCAATTTTTCCGTCACTTCAACTGTTAGGAACATGTCCTGGGAATACAGATTATATTTATCCTGGATGACATGAATTTATAGTGATGGGAACTCAGGGCTTTTTGACAATATATTTGTTATTTAGTTTAGAAAAATATTGGAGAAATAATTAGAGAAGTAAGTAACTTTGAGACTGTATGACACATCTCAACCTTCACAACCAGCTGATAATCTAGTATCAGTTGTGTAAGAAAAATATAAGCAAAAATTGTATTGATATCCATTAAAAACAAGGGCATACAGTTTTACCAAAAGTCATTTATAACCTTAAGGAAAACTGCTACAAAAGAAAATCTGCCTAAATTAATTAGGAGTTCAGCTACGGTCATAACCAATCGAATCCTTAAAGAACAGCATCATGTAATTCAGTTAAAACTCTCCCACAACCAAGGGTAGTGGCACACTAGAAATACTGTACACCAACTTAAAGAACATAAGTATTAATGTGTAGAAATAAAATTGTTAAATGAGATTAAGACAGAAATCTTGAAAGTGTTAATATGTGGATTAGTATTTAAATCATGTAAAAGGATGCACTAGCAGGACAACTTCCAGGTTACAGGTCACTTGCTACTTACATGATTCTAGTTTCATATTTATAGCTTCTGTAAAACCCTGTTGCATATATTACAGAATTCTGAATCCAATGTCTAATACAATTCATGAAGAAATTCTAAAGATATCAGTTCTAAAGATATCAAGTGCAACATGCAGAGGGATACAGAATTTTGCATCTGCTGATTTGTCATAATTAATAGCACCATTTGTTATCATGAGGGAAGCACGAAAATGAATGTACTGGACAAATTGGATTTTCTTCCTCCATTATGTCTAATCATTGTGAGATAAATAAACTATAGTAATCCCAGCATTCTTATATTAAAAAAGACTAACATAACAAGTAGAGGGGGGAGGGGAAATCACACAGTTTAGTTGCTAAGCATTTAGATGTAAACAATTAGAGAAAATAGCTAGACAGCTAAAAGTTTAAATACCAGGTAAACAAACCCATTCTCACATTTCTCCAATCAAAATATCAGTAAATACAAAAAGAACCACACCGAATAACATGTCCCATTTTACCTATGATTTAAAAAGTTCATTTTGTCTTCCTTTTTCTAAAAAAAAAAAAAAAAAGTCTGTAATCCTTTCTTATAGTTTTTGATACTTGTCATGTTTTTCTTCCATGTTCTTTAAAAACTAAGAAGGAAATAAACGAAATTACTCTAGAGAGTAATGGGAATAATTCTTCTTCTGTTGGTTTTACAAAATAGATTGAATGTATGGAAGAAAAAAAAACAAGTATCAACAATTATAAGAATTTTTGCTACCCATCTTGTAGTTCAGGTGAGACAGATACCTTTAAATGCCATGATAATTTATTTCCAACAAATGTGTATTCATTCTTTTAAAATAGTATCCAAGTTGTAATATTTAAAATACAATACTCCAATGTTTCCTTTATTTTTTTTTTAAAAAAACTTGCAGTGGCCAAAAGTTTGTCTTGCTTTTTTCTGTTTATTTTAAGTTCTTAAAAGTTATAAAAGTAAACCTTCATTTTTCTTATATTAAGGTTTGAAGGCAGTTACTCACCAAGTATTTCGACCGTGTCCCTTTGAAGGTGTCTAACTCCTTTGCAGCGATTAATAAGCAATTTTCAAAGGTAGTTAGAAGAGAACTGTCCAGATTTAGTGTTCTTTGATAGGCTCCATTTGTATCTTGGACAATTTAATTGCATTAGATCCCTTCATCTTTAGTTCCTTCCCACCCAAGAAATTCTGCGGTCTCTTCATGAGAAAAAAGGAACAACTCTAAGGAAAAATAGTTTAGGCAATCTTGCATTTCTCTCTTTTGTTCCAGAGAAGATCAAAGAAGTTAATCTACTGACCAGCCCCTAGAAAAGTCTACAAATGTTGGCACTATGAAAAAGCTTTTTCTCTGGAAGTTGTAAATATGTGCTGATTGTGAATTACTAGTGCAGGATGCTGCAATGGTCAGAAATGGGAAGAATGGTTGCAAAGCTGGATATTTTTTTTACATCATTTTCCCAAGTAGAATGGGTCTAGACATCTACATCAATAATAAAACAGAATGATCCATATTAAGTAACACTAAGATTGTAAATGCATAGGCAAAAAGCAATGAATTACCAGGAGGTGGGCTAAAGTTAGACTACAATACAGCTAATAACAGTCGAAATCAGATAGAGAAAATGCAAGAGGAAAAATGAAAACCAGCTGGGAGATGATTAGAGCTGGATGGGGGTAACAGAGACAGAAGGAAGAAAATTCAGAATTAGCTCAGATATAGGACTAAATCGTAGGGCAGATGCTAAATGTTAGGATAAATGAAAATAAGTTTGCAGAAAGCAAAAAAGGTGCAATATATAACCACACCCTTCACTATTCATTTAATAAGCAAAGTTCATTTGCTGTAGTGCACATTGCTTATAAACACAATTATTCACAACAGCAACAATTAACTTGCCTGAAGCTATTCTATTGCAGACCTGGTGAGAGCATGCATATGCAGTGCACACAGACATATTTGTGAGTTTTTGTTTTTTGTTTCTAAAGCACAAATTATGCATACATTGTTTTTTCTTTCTTTCTTTCTGGGTTCTTTTACGCTGCTCAAATCAACAAGATGCTTCAAAAAGAAAATTGAAATCATTCTAAAGAATTAGTGCAGAAGTCAAGGTATTATGGCAAATGATAGCCATTAAAGGCTCCTTTGTGTTAAATCACAGAAAGGGCAAAATGAGAGAATGGATGATAGATGGGAAGTGAACAATGGCAGATGCACTAGGATCTGAACTGAAAATTCAGCATTTCCTAAGGATCCCCTGGATATAAAACCCTACCCAAACCTAATTACCACAACAAAAGTCATTACATATACCTGTTCTCAAGGTGAAAAGGAGAAATAGTGCTGAACTCACTAAGTCATATATTAATTCAATATCCTCTCCCAAGCACTATGATTGGAGTGCCCAACTAAAATAATTCACAATAAGTACAGTCATAAAGTTGTAAATTACAAACATATCTCTGTTCAACTTTTCACTTCCCACCCTTCTGGAGTTTTCATTATACAAAAGGGTTGAGGATCCATTTTTGCAGAAGAATGTATCTGTGTCCTTATAAATATACATTTTTTAAAAAGTTATTTAAAAGATTTATAACTTGCTAGGATATCAACAAGCACTAATAAATAATGAAGCTTTGGACAAATTCAAATTCCATATAATTTGTAAGAGCCCTACTTCAGACATTTTCCACAAAACTATCTGTATGAGTCTAATTCAAAATGCACAATTCTTCAAAATCCAAAATACACTTTCTCAAACTCCTATTATATTTATATGCTCCCAAAATTCTGCATAGTCTGAAAATAAACTACAATTAAATATATCAAAATCACATGAGGCATCCATCATAAGAACACCTCAAATCCAGGTCTCCAAATAAAACTCCAAATGGAAATTTTACACCAAGATCTTCACTAGAATTCAAAATGATCCCTAAGCAAGATAATCAGAATCAGCTTCTGTGATGTTGTTAGAGGAGCACGGAGGGGCAGTGACATCACTGGGGAAAAGTATCCTAAAGAGATAGGATAGCCATGATAAACACTGCCTTTGAGTCTGTGCTTTTCTTAGAGGCTGAGTCTCTCCCTTTGATGATCACACATAAAACATAGAATCTGTAGATGAGAGAGTTCCTAAACTAACCCAGAATTGCATTATCAAGTCTTTATAAGTTAACATCAGCCATTTGAATCAGATTCAGGAAGCTATTGGCAACCAATATTGCAGCAACTGAAGAATAGGCAAGATAATGTAGTCAGCATGCCTGGTGCAGGAGCCCTGGTGGGCAGTGGTTAAAATGCAGTATTGCAAACAAACTCTGCCCATAGCCTGTTGTACCATCCTGATAGAGGCAAGTTTGACTCAGACTTCCATCCATCCAAGGTCGGTAAAATGGGGACTCAGATTGTTGGGAGCAATATGCAAATAATGCTTACATTGTAAACTATCCAGAGTGTGCTATAAAGAGCTATGGGCTTAAAAGCTATCGCTATTGCTATCCACTATCAGTCTGGATTCCGCAATTTAGAACAGCAGTAATTTCTGAATCACTTGCAAAAGCAGAGCCTTGCATACAGGATTTGAAGCAAATAGTGTTTAGGCTTGTTATCATAGTATCCCAGTCTAGAAAGAGACTCAATTGGCTGTTGGAAGTTAGAAAGCAGAATAGGAACTTTACAGACAGATTTACACAACAACATCTAGTCCTTATGAAAAGCAGTTGGGTGATTTGGGGCTAAGAATTCTTTCTCTCAGCCCAACTTCATGGGGTTGCTGTGGAAAACAGGAAAATAGGAGGAGTATTAGGTGGTTTATTTGTAAAAAATAATAAAGGGTTTTTTAAAATACCCTCACGGGGTGCCATGACATATTTAAATGTTTGTGACATCCATATGTGCATCTGGGTTATTTTGGCAGTCTTTTTTTTACTGAGACACTGAGTGCACTGAAAAAGTTCAGGAACTTTGGATTTAACAGATTTGCCCTTTGGTATATTTTATCCAAAAAAAAGATGTACCAGTTCACATGTATTTTAAGTAGCAAAAATAACAGAACAGCAAAATTAGAAGGGACTTCGGAGGTCTTCTAGCCCAATCTCCTGCTCAAGCAGTAGAGTCTATACCATTTCAGACAAATGGCTGTATATTCTCTTCTTAAAAACCTCCAGTTGTGGAGCACCCTCAATTTTTGAAGGCATGCAGTTCTACTGGTTTATTGTTCTCAATGTCAGGAAGTCTCTCCTTAGTTCTAGGCCCATGATGGCGAACTTATGGCATGCGAAGCCCTATTGATGGGTATGGCAGCTGATTTTTGGGCCCACCGGAACTCGGGAATGGGCAGTTTACGGCCTCCAGAGGGCCTCCAGGAGGGTGGGGAAGGCCGTTTTCGCCCTC
Organism: Arizona elegans; assembly: GCA_022577455.1. Classification (NCBI taxonomy): domain Eukaryota; kingdom Metazoa; phylum Chordata; class Lepidosauria; order Squamata; family Colubridae; genus Arizona; species Arizona elegans. The sequence goes on along the minus strand of JAKOOJ010000003.1, from coordinate 70,153,093 downwards.
CCTAGACTCCTAGAAAGCCTCTGGAACCTGGAAGGGCGAAAAATGGGCCTACCGGGCCCACCGTGCCATTGCGTGCCAAAAGTGGAGGGAGCTCAGGGGGGTTGCATACACATGCGCAGGGTGGCAGGGTGCATTGAATTATGGGTGTGGGGACACGCATGCGTGCCCCCTGCACTCCCCCCGCTTTTGGCACGCGACGGCAAAAAGGTTAGCCATCACTGTTCTAGGCTGATCCTCTTCTTGATTAGTTACCATTGTTTCTTGTTCTGCCTTCAGGTGCTTCGGAAAATGAGTTTGAGACCACTTTTTGTAACACTCATATTATTCAGGGCAACTCACCCTACCATACTGGCATATAAATCCAATCTGGACAAAGACTTAGTTTTGCTTCTGTCTGTTGTTCCAGCAGAGATCAGTAGAATACACAGACTCCACCACCCCAAGTCATGTACTCGCTCTTTCAGGAAGAGAGTGATCAGTCCCACTCAGAGCAATATCCAAAATACAACTGGAGCCAAGATGTTTTTAGACCATTAGAATAGAAGTGCGAAGTTTTAATCTGACTGGTGTTATCCGTTCCACTTCTTCATAGCCGCCAGCCTTTAATCAAGATGAATAACTGAGTTTCATCAGCATATTAATATCTCACTTCAAATAGATAGATGACTTCTTTAAGTATTTTCAAGACTTCTTACAGTGTTTCAGAGTGCAAGGCAGAGATTGAGCCCTGTGGGACTCTACATTAAAAGAACTGAGGCCTTGATTGCCTTTTTCTCACTATAAACTGGAATCATCTACTCTTTTTCTTTGATCCTAGCTATACACACTGGAAAATACTCCAGTGCTCTGAAATAATGTAAACTAATATTAAACACTGCAAGGTGGAGAGAGGTAGAAAGACATTTAAAAAAATGCAGCCTCTGGCTCTTTTCGTCCAATTGCAGTAGAATATATGGACACATTTATGATAGGAGAGCAATCAGCAGAAACTCGCTGGAAAATTCCTTAACATGCATGAGGGTGGTTAATACACTTTCCTATAGATGGTTTTTTTATTGTTATCTAGGCTTAATTGGTGACACAAAAACAGTGAGGTACTCCAAAGGAGTATCTTTTTTTTATTTCTATCATATCTGAAGTGTTGGGAAGTTTTAATGGAAGTTGATAGAATATTACAATACATTGGCCTGTTTCTATTTAATTGGCATGTTTATGTAGCAAAATTCATTTAAATGTTGATCCATGTTTCATATTTTGCATATCAGAATGACTTAAAATATAGTCTCATTCTTGTAGGTTTTTTTTTTCTCAGACCAATGTTATCTAGGTCTAATCAAAGCATGTTAATGTATTTTTGGCAACAAATTCTGCTAGTATCAGGATTCTCTGTGCGAAGGAAAATAAAGTTGCCATTAGTTTTTGTAGTAGCATTTTAGCATTTTACATCAATAGAAAAAAAAAATTCAGCAGCTGATAGCCTTTATAGTTATTTCCATTTGATAAATACGACATACAGAAGATTCCGTCTTATTTATATTTTATTAAATCTTTTCACCTTTTCTAAAATGCAGTTAGGATTTTTTCTTAGCTGTTTAAAATCATAAAAATGATTCACATTAAGGTTATAAAAGGATATAAAAGCTACACATGGAAGGTACATGTATTCTTAGGCTTGTGCATTTTTCATTAATTATAACACCAACCAGTAACTAAAACAGACAAAATCTTACTTAAAACCAGTGGTGAAATCCAATTTATTTTACTACCGGTTCTGGTGGGCATGGCTTGGCAGGGGAATGATACTGCAAAATCTCCATTCCCACCCTATTCCAAGGGAAGGATACTGCAAAATCCCCATTTTCTCCCCACTCCTGGGGGAAGGATATTGCAAAATATCCATTCCCACTGTTAGATATTAACACAATACCCACCCCACTCTGGGGCAAGCCAGAGATGGTATTTGCTGATTCTCCAAACTACTCAAAATTTCCTTTATCGGTTCTCTGAACTGCTCAAAATTTCCGCTACTGCTTCTCCAGAACCTGTTTTAAAAATAGCCAGGTTTTTTTTTAGAGATCAAGGTACAGGAATAAAATTAAGAAAAGGACTATTTGGTTTTTCCATTCCTTTTTTTCTTAGATACCAGCCTATATAGAAGGTGGAAGGAAACCTGCTGGTTTGTTTTTATTTTGTTTGGGTTTTTTTCCAGCTCATTGCTTTGAAAGTAAACTTCCCTGGTCACAGAAATAATAGAGAAACCACAGGGGCAGACTGCAATAAATTGCAACTGCAAGCTTTGACTACATGTTATTTGATCTGTGAAGGGGTCATCTTGCTCGAAACATAAAACGGTACCTCTGAAACAAAACACATGACTGACAATAGTCAAGGTCATTGCTAGAATCCAATGGCACAACAATATAAGTAACTAGTGAGAACAAGGGGCAACAAATGATGAAATAGCCTTTGTGGCATTGCACCGCATGTTCAGTATACATGTCATAACATATGTAATAAGAAACTTGCACCATGACACTGCAAAGCTTACATATGTCATTCTAAAGCCCTGGTCAGGTTCTGTGGAAAATTCGGAACATGAACAGGCAATATGTCAAGAACAAACTGTCTTTTGAAATTAAAACTTGAGAAAATAAAATGTCAATTTTTGTTTTGTTTCTGAAAGAGTTCTGAACTAGAACAGGGTGAAACTCGGATTTCAATGAAAATCTTGTATTTTAGATAAAAGAATATTTACCTACACAGTTACTATGACTTTAGAAATTCCAGAAATTCTGTTTCAAATAGCCTCTCAACTATCTGAAAGCTTCAATAATATATTTTTTTAAAAAAATTGTTACTGCTGTTCCACTTGAAAGTCATCACAGATCCGTTGATTGACCCCTTGCAGTTTGCCTGTCAAGCAAATAGGTTGGCAGACATTGCTGTAAATATATCATTACATTACATTCTGCCATATCTTGAATCTCTGGGGACCAATGCATGGACCCATTTATGGACTTCAGCTCAGCATTCAATACCATCATTCCAGAAATTCTTGAGTTTAAATTGATTCAGCTAACTGTGCCTGCTCATACTAGTAGATGGATAATCAGTTTTTTGACAGTTAGGACACAACAGGTGAGACTAGAGAAAATTCCATCCAGTATATGGGCAATGAGCATAGGTGATCCTCAGGGCTGTGTGCTCTCTCTATTGTTCTTTTCTCTATATATACCAATGACTGCACCTCAAAGGAACCCTCTGTTAAAGTACTTCAAGTTTGCAGACAATACAGCAGCCTCATTCTCATTTTAGAAGATGATGAATCTGCATAAAGACAGGAGGTTGAACAACTGGCCCTGAGGTGCAGTTGTAACAATCTGGAGCTGAATATGCTTAAAACTGTAGAGAATGGTGTTTAGGAGGAGCCCTTCTACTTTACCACTTCATCATATTTGACAGTATACTATCCAAGTGGAGTCTTTAAATTTTGGCTATTATTTTCCAGGACTTGAAATGGACACATAACATTAGAATCATCATTAAAAGGGCACAACAAAGAATGCACCAACTCAGGAAGTTCAGACTGCCCTAGGAGCTGTTGATACAGGGATTATTGAGTCTGTCATATCTTCTTTTATAACTGTCTGGTTTGGTATAGCAATCCAACAGGCAAATACAGACTCCAATAAATAAGTAAGACTGCAGAAAGAATAACTGCAACCAGCCTGCTTCCACAGAAGGCCTTATATTGTGTGGGTCAGAAGTAGGGCTGAGAAGATATCTGCAGACCCCTCCCGTCCTGGACATAAATTGTTTCAACTCCTTCCCAGCGCTAATGTCTATGAATATTTATCCAAGTAGTATGGCTGTGGCTGGATACCCCAGACTATCACTGATCACCTGTATTAAACCAGCATGGAAGATTATGGTCTATTTCTTCCACATGCCAAAATAACCTCAAAAACAGCCCTGATTCCCCAGAGGCTCTAGTTGGCAGCATGGAACTCACAGATTCGGGTTTTCCTAGATGTGCCAGTACACCTACCGTAATAAATGGAACTTTGGGGAAATGGTTGCTTCAGAGTTTTTAATTGGAGTTGGGGTTTTCTGGAACGCTGATACTAGGGCAACTACCCACAGCAACAGGAAGATCTGCCCAAAGGCAGAGGGTGCTAAGAATCACCAAGTTAAATCAGGCTGCATTTAGACTTTAGACATAAGAATGGTCAACATTTGTACAATGAAAATGCATGTACAATTAGAAGAACTGCTGACTGAATTCAACAATATGTAATGGGATATCATTGGATTATGTGAAACATGATGAAAAGGCAAACATTTAGTTGAACTTGATAGGACTCGGCATTTACTCTACACTAGAGGTACTGAAGATGGATGATGTGGCAGAGTTGATTTTCTCATCAACCAAAAGCTGGAAGACTCTGTAGTAAGATTTGAAAGTATATCAGACAGAGTAGCCTAATGCATCATTCAATTGAACAAACAATACAAGCTTCAAATAATACAAATTTACGGGACAACAATAAGCTATAGTGATAATGGGGTCAAAGAATTTTATGATGATGTGCCCACCTTCAAGACAAAGAAAAATGCTGATACAAAATACTAATGGTGACTTTAGTGCAAGAATAGGAAAAACAATACCTGGAGAAAAAGCAACTGGCCCGCATGGAAGTGCTAAACGAGATAATAGAGGCAAGAGACTAGTAAAGTTTGCTGAAGGACATGAACTTTATATCATTAACTCATTTTACAAGAAAAAAGCTAGCAGAAAATGGACAGGGAAGAGTCCATCTGAATATACAAGTGGAATTGACCACATCATGTCAAGTGATAAAACCATATTCTGCAATTAGTTAATCATTTTAACATTGGAAGTGCCCATAGAATGGTATGAGCTAAAGTGAAGATAGACTGTTGAAAAAAGCATATAAAAATGATAAAGACATCACAAAAAACAAAAAGAATGATAAGCTATTAGAGGAGAACAGCAATTTTGAAATTAATCTACCAAATTGCTTCACTCTATTGCAAGATTTGGAAGAGATAAAAATTATGGACCAAAATGAACAAATAGTCAAAAACATTGTTGAATCTGCTATATCTATAGCACCACTAAGAAAACATTTTGTACAGTCAAAAATCTCTAATGAAACTATTGATTTAATATAAAAATGACAGACAAGGAAGAATACCGAAGTTTCACTAGTAAACTGGAGTATATTAAACTTTGCAAGACCATAAGAAAATGTATCCAAGAAGAAACACATCAGTTTAATGTGAAGCTTAGTTTAATGTAGAGCCTGATAGTACAGTGGACTAAAGCACTGTTATTAACATCTGTTGCTTGCAATTACTGCAAGTTCAAATCTCACCAGGCTCAAGGTTGACTCAGCCTTCCATCCTTTCAAAGGTAGGTAAAATGAGGAGCCAGATTGTGGGGGCAATAAACTGACTTTGTATAAATATACAAAAATATGAAGGCTATTGCTTAACACATTGTAAGCTGCCCTGAGTCTCCGGAGAAGGGCGGCATATAAATTAAAGCAAAAAAAAAAGCTTGTGAAAAAGCCAATTGAAGAAAACAAAGGGATTAATAGAGCCAAATGCAAGCTTATAAATACAAGAGAGAAGGTTTTTGCATTAAACATGAAGATAGCTCTGTGTGTATAGCTGTTCAGAGCTATACAAAGATCAAGATCACTCAAAAGTAACAACACCCATGAAAGCGGAAATGCCAGATATCCTAGTGAGGAAAGTATCAAGAGCCATAAATGAATCAAAATGAAAAATGGCAATGCTTCAATAAATGACTGTGTTATGGTTGAAATAACACAGCTGACAGTAATAGTTTGCACAAGATACTAGCAAAACTATACTTGAGATACCTCAGAGAAGATACAATACCCAATGCATGAAAAAATGCTGAAGTGATTCTTATACACAAAAAAGGTACCCATGATTATTTAAAGAACTATCATCCAACAAGCCTTCTTTCAGTCATCCACAAGGTTTTCACCAAGATAATAGCAAAAAGAATATTGGGAACATTAAATGATGCACAGCCAAAGATGCAGGCAGGGTTCAGAAGTGGCTACAGCACAATGGATCATATCCAAGTTGTTCAGCAAGTCATTGAAAGACACAACAATTTCACCATGCCTCTGTACATGGCTTTCATTGACTACAAAAAGATGTCTGACTCAACATTCCAACAAGCAATAATTAATGCATTGTTCAACCAAGGTATAGACACGGCTTACATAAACTTACTACAGTCAATATATGAAAAAAATGTGCTCGGCATTACAAGGCAAGATAGAAAGATCTTCACGTGGATTAGAAAGTATACAATATCATCAAGAAAGTAAAAGAATTGAAATGGAAATGGGCTGATTGCATAGCAAGAGAAACTGATTTCAGGTGGACCAAGGCAGTCATAGAATGGATCCCACTTGATGAAAAGCAGCCACAAAAGAGACCTAAAGCAAGATGGATCGATGACATCAGCAAGTTTTATGGGCCCAATTGACAAAAGAAAGCTAAGGACTGTATTGGTTGGAAACATGTGGAAGAAGCCTTAATCCTGCAGTGGATAGACAATGGCTAACATAATGATGATAATGGGTATGGCTGTAGCGTTTTTATTCTTCTTACTCCCCCCTACTCTTGATGTTGTTATTATGACTATCAATCTTTTGTTGCTTTGCATATATGCTGACAGCTTCTGCACAACAGACAAATTCCTTGTGTGTCTAATCACACTTGGCCAAATAAGGTATTTATGAAACAGAACAGAACTGTTCTGTTCCATAAAACATACCTTTAGATTTTCCTTTAATTTGAAAAGTTAGAAAAACATATAAAATTGCTGTTCATTTTTTGAAGCTAGCCCATTAGGATTTCCTAAATTATCTAGGAATACTGTGTGCTTCATATTTCAGCTTTTCTATGGCAAAGGCAATGAACATATTATATCCTGCCAAAGATAAACTATTCCAATAACATTCCAAAAATTTTGCCTGTGTGAACTCCATTTAGGAATAATGTGCAAAATGTTTGGGGATTTTACCACAGTGAAATTTGTGGTGTTTTTTTTTAATTAAAAAAGCGCTAATGATTGATGGTTTTCTTAGTCAGTAACATTTGAGAACTTTGTAGTATGGCAGTTAAACATGTAACCTGTCTAATTTAATACCAGTCTGAGCCACAAATTCACTATGACTTTATTCACATCTACATTCAATAAAGCCCATCCACTATCTCAATGAAAAATACTGCTGTAATAAAACTGTTGCAATAGCAACCTAATTGAGCCAGTTTAAACATCTGAAATGTAAATGAAAATTACCTGTAAAAATCTGCCAAGTGGGTATTGCTTAAAATGCTTATACACAAACACACACACACACACACACACACACACACACACACACATATATATATGTATATGTATATGTATATGTATATGTATATGTATATGTATAAGCAAAAACCACTCATGTATTAATCACGAAATTTCCAGAACTGTAAAGCCTATAAAATTGAAATTTGCCATATTATGTTCCTCTTGGTTTCTAGGTGCTCACTAAGAAAGGATTTTTCGAAATGACCATCAGAGCATTAGTATTTCCTATATTATTATTAACATGCTCTGACGCTAACGAGTTCTACCTCCCACAACACAAGCCAAGGAGTTTCAGTTTCAGTTTTATTTTCACAGCAGGAAGCAGCTGCAATACAGAACACTTGAGCTAAGCCACACCCAGCCTCCATCCTGTCTCCTTCTTGCTCACACAGCAAATACTGTTTGAGTTTCCAAACACCCCTCAACTCTCTCTCCCACTGACAGGATGCTAGCCAGATGAATACTGATGGATGTTGCAGACTGGGACATTCTACTCCCCCCGCCCCGCCTCATTCCAATTGCCAGTTGCATTATATTAACACACTCTGATGCTACGGAGTTACACATTCTACATTACGTTTCAAGCTGTAAGTGTCAATTTATCAAGCCCGAGCACATAGTTTCATAGTGAAGCACGGGCATCCAGCTAGTTCATTCATATTTGTGTTTGGGAAAAAGGCTGCCTAAAAACAGGTCTGAATAGAAATATTTTCAAGTTTTCATAGACAACTCTCATGGCCAGTTATATAATTCCTTCATCAAATGTTAAGGCCAGCTTTCTCTTCCAGTCTGTTTATAATATGTAGCTGATGGTGTGTAGCATTATGTGGATATCACAATGATAATTATCCCTGAGAAAAATGGATCTAGCAAGACTAGACTTTATCTTAGTAACAGTAATCAAATCCTAGTGTTGCCTCAAAAAATAAAATGTAAGTCACACACACACACACACACACACACGATTTTATAGGACAGTTGATATTGAAATAAGTTTCAGTAGCTTTTGAGAGAACAAAAAACACATATACACAATTGGCTAAAAAATTCAAGGGTGAGGAACACATTAAATAAAAGAGATTTCCTTTCAAAAATTTACTACCAAATGTATTATATTTATATGCTGTGGAAAAGAAGATATAGGAAAAAATATGAACATAAGTGAGTAAATATAAAATATATAATTAATAAATATATGCTAACCGTTGATTATTTTTCATATTAGCTGTATCAATTGTTGGGTTTTAATTTGTAAAGGAGAATCTATTATATAATTCTGTATATTTGGGTAGAGACATCATTAATAAATAATAATAAAGTCCTGATAAGTCCTTATTTCAAACAGATACTTGAATATGTCTCATTCTCAAATATCTACATTCCAGATATTTAATTTAAATTAATTATCACTTCTGCCACTGAGGGCATGTTTATATAATACATTTATTCTGGGAAAGCTTTAATTAACTTAAACCACTGATTTGTTTATATGATCATGAGGCTAACTCAAAACCAAAATTAGATAAAAATGAGGAAAACAGTCTCTGCATAATCAGGGGCATCTATGTTTCATTTCAGCTTTATTTCATTTCAAAATAAATGGCCTATGTAAACAATTACTACTTCAGCATGTAAAAGTGGACTAGAAGATTAATTTATTTCACACATGCATGGATAGAGGACTAAAGTATGATAAAAATAACAATATGATAAAGAAGTTCTTCAGCTAAATAAAGATGGCTGAATTGGCTGTCCAGAATAATTCACTCTGCTATTTTATATACTTTGGGGCCTATGGCAGCTGGATATCCAAGCTTATTTTATAAATTTCTTAAAAGAGAGTACTATCTTTTATTATAGGAACAAGGAAAACATTCAGAGGGGAAAAGTATAGTGCTATGATTTATCAAATGATGTTAAAGCCCCCCAAAATAGATAGTACTATGAGAGGTTTATTGGGGGTTCAAAAGGTGTTAGATTAAATGAATGGCAGAAATGGAAGAAAGGCTCCCCACCCAATCCACTGCATGCATCTTTTTATGATGATATCCCTAACATATCATTCAAAATGAGCAAATAATCCATTATCAGCAGTTAGGATCACAGCACTGGACACACAGAACTTTGAATTTCCAATATGTAGGATATAATTTTGGTCAATTTAAAATTTAATTATTTTATGAATGACATTCTTTTAAAATATATATTAGCTTAAACTGGATTATTATTTTTATACTGAAGAAAGCTTGTGCGTGTCCAGATGTAGGAGGGAAATTAAATTATATTAGTAATATAGGACAAACTTATATTCAGTTCCAACCATTACCCTTTATATTCAAATTTGATTACTATTATTATATTAACATAATACTCTCATCATACACCAAAACCAATCAGCTCCAAAGTATGAAAAAGATACTGATCTATAATTAGAAATATTCATTCAAGCAGAAAAAGTACAATGGAAAATGCGTAAGAATTTGCATAACTAAAATTAATGCAGTAAGACTATAGAAAATAAAAGGATTGAATACACAATATGCTATATTATTGTTTAAATATTATGAAGTATAGCCATGCCAAAATTGGGATATAAAACATAGGAATACAAATTATTGCTAAAATTTTATGGTAACTGGAAAAGCAGCTCAGGGATCATGTGGGTTTTCATATTTTCCTTCTAACCATGAAAAGAAAACTCTTACCTCAAATATCAAAATTTCTCACATACCAACCTATTTAGGACTCATCAGACAAAAAGCCAGATATTAATCTATGGAGTTCTATCTTCTATCGTGAACTGAACTCATGGTTCTTTGTACTTTATACAGGACAATAGCTTTAAGATCTAAGCCCTAGTACTCAGCTGCTGCAATAAAAGAAATGCAGGATCTATCAGAATAGTCTGTACAGTCCATCCTCCCTTAAGTACTCAGAAAGTATGGATGCTACATTATGTCACATCCCTATGTACATGGTTTCCTCTTCACATTTTCCCCCTTCACATGATTCTTCACTAGGTCTGTATCCCATACTAAGACTAAGGGATCATGTGGTGGATAGTTTACTTACCCCAAGTCTACAACTGGCAATACTATTCTTTTTTTCCTGTCAGTTGCTTCTTCTTTGGGAAATATCCCCCCCCCACAATAAAACAAATTTAGGAAGTAACAAAAGGATTTTTTAAAAAAACAGAAAAAAACTAGGTGAATGTCAGAAATATTGCTCTTCTTGCTGTTTTCTTCCGCAACTTATGCATCCAGAACAGTAAAATCTATAATGTCCATGAAAATCCATGAAAAATGGCATCAGGTGGGAATTGTTTTTAACAAAATGAAATCAGGTAATAAATTGGGATCCTGAGAAGATGAACAGTGTGAAGGATGTTCACAATGTATTTTCTACTGCCACAGTGTTTCTTGTTGTGCACTGTTGTTCTGAAAACAAATCACAATTGTTATAAAAAATGAATACCCACAATTATCAAATTACTACTTAAGCAATTTGGAAGGCTCTCCAATAACAAGGTGATATTCTCCAATTCAAATGTCATTTCTGGTTTCACCTTTATTTGTTTATTCAAAGAATCATGGAAAATCATTTTTACCCAAGCCTCTTTAAACTCAAGACAGTCTGCCTCTATATACTTGAGAAATGGTTTATCTCCAATCACACCAATGAGTTCAAATTATTCTTTAACAACAACAAAAAATTACAAGCTAATAATACAGTGAACTATTGCCGCATGTTTGCTGACACCAGTAATTGTCTACTTGTAGAATCACCGCCTGCAGGAAGGTAGGAAATACACAGCTGAGCATCACTGAAACTGCACATTGACTGCAAGATGACACATGGGAATTAAAAAGACAAATAAAATGGAATAGATTTCTAGCCTGTATCTAAGCTATGTCTCTCCAAAGTGATTTATACCATTTGATCTCTATTACCAAGTCGCCTTTAAATGAAATACATTTTCATTAAGGTACTCTAGCCTACATAGGTAAGTCTAATGGTATTAATGAATGTGCATGACTGATGGTTGGGAAAGAATAGTTGAGAATTTTCACTATGTTTTAGTCTTGGCAAATGCAGCAAATTGATTTCACATGTTACCAGGTAACAGTTCATATGGTAGTAGCTAATTATATTATGTATCTGTACTTTTGATTTAAATGTACAAGGTGGAAGCGATAATGTGTGGGAGTCTGCATCGCTATCTTGGTCCTTAATCCAACCTCCTTTCCCTTTGCTTTGGGAACAGTGATGTTACAGAAATGGATGAACTGGATCAAACAACAGCACCATTCCAAGGGGCAAAAGATTTGGGCGTAGAATACTCTAAGCTTAGATGCAAAAACCTTGGTCAGGCATAGTATTATTGGACCATTCCCAATTTCCATTCCCAAGGTGTGAGTACAGATAATCCTCACCCATATCCTGCTAATATTACTATTGAGTGGGATTATTTGGAGCTCACTTTTGGAAAAACTTCAATAATACTAGGCACATCTAATAGCATCTTCAGAAGATGCTAGGACATTAATGCACATAGTGATATCTACATTGGCTTCCATATGAGCCAGGACGCACATTATCAAGATCCTGGTTTACATGGAAACCAACAAAGTATAACTGCACATGCAAAAACTATCAGGACTACATTGCTGATGTCTACAAGAGGCCAACATCATTTGGATAATGTCTGTAGGGGTGAGGCTTATTCAGCATGTTTACCACTGATAAATCCAAATAATGACTGAAGTTGAAATGTACACGTTCTATGTAATTGTGTCTATTATACTATTTTAAAATATATGGACATTATTATGAAATAAAATGTACAATATCACTGTAGGCATGTTTTCAACTTCATAAAGAGTTTTGTGTCTAAAGCAAGCAGGGTATAGATATATCCAAATGTTACTATAACTGAGGAGAAAGAGATGTAAATGTTGGTTATTATTCTGACATATATTGAGATATTCGCTGAGTTACTGGCATGTTAGAAAACCACCTCTATGTTAAGCAATATTGGCAGAGTTGTTATTTAGACTGTCCTAAATTAACTTTTTGGATTATCATGTCCTATAGCCGTGATGGCAAACTTATGGCACGCATGCCACAGGTGGCATGTGGAGCCATATCAGTGGGCACATGAGCGTTGCCTTAACTCACTGCAGTGTGCATGTGCATGCTGGCCAGCTGATTTTCAGGCCTTCTGGGCCCACTGGAAGTTGCCAAACAGGCCATTTCCAGCCTCCAGAGGGTCTCCAGGGTGGTGGGAAAGGCCATTTTTGCCTTTCCTAGGCTCCAAGAAAGCCTCTGGAGCCTGGGGAGGGCAAAAAATAGGCCTACAGGGCCTACCATGCCATTGCGTACCAAAAGCGAGGGGAGCGTGGTGGGGTGGGGCACATTGAATTATGGGTGTGAGCACATGCACGTGTGACTCCCCACACTCCCCCGCTTTTGTCACACAATGGCAAAAAGGTTAGCCATCCCTGTCCTAAAGGATGTTAGCTTGCTTTCCTTCTAAGTTGTAGTACAATTTTGTACCATGATAATACCCATAATGAAACATTGTCACATAACATTCATATATATCACTCACATTTATGAGTTGGTAACTCATAAGAAGTGTTTAGCAAGACAGCAATTGTAATAAAGAGTTTTTGGAGTTTCCATGTATGACACTTGTAGATACTAGATCTGTGTAGTTGATAACATTATTTGAAAGAAGTGCTCTCTGGTATTCAGTAAAGCAGCCAACTTTCTTTTTTAGGCTTATTCATCAGCCTGAAAAAAAGATATCTCTGCATTAAGAGTTACTTCACCTTTAAGGGTAGATTCTTTAAAGCAAGAGTACTTATTTCTATGCTGAAAAAGTTGGGTGACTTTTCTGAATTTCAGAAAGGGATTATGATTGTCCTTGAATGAAATATGAATCATTTATGCTGAATCACTTTCAAGCACACAATTATAGTATAATTCTCTGCATACACAAATAGATATGACATTGGGTTATGTCCCTCAAAATCCAAGCATCCACCAGATGATCCAAAGAGGTCATCTGTATCTCCTTTAGGCAACCAAGTCTTCTTTCCAGATTTTTGCAGCAGAGATATAGTAGGTCTACTTAAAATGCTAGAATTACATATTAAAATTACTTTGAGGGGGGAAAAACCTTTAGGTAATAGAAAATAATGTTTGCATTAAAACAGTATTCTGAATCCTTCATCTTAGAACACACATAGAGAAAACCACTGTACTGTATGGTTGTTACAAAAAATAAATATTTTTCAATCCATTCAGAAAATGTAACAATTGTTATTTTTCCATAGTAAAAGCCATGACCTTCTGCTTCTAGCAGTCCTTAACAAACTATTTATACCCTTACATCTTTCAATAGTTAGCAGCTTTATAATTTCTTTCAAAAATTCCATTGAGTCAGTACTTCTAAAAGCTGAGCAATAGATAAAGACTAATAGAGTACTCTGTTTCTCCAATGCAAAAATGAAAGAAAGCTGCATCTGGTGAACAAACTCCATGAAGATTTGAGAAAGATCTAAGGAAAATACAACTTAAAAGTTATCAGAGATCCCCAAGGATAAATGAATGAGCCTGCAGCAGAGGAATGGAATGGAAAACATGATGGGATATTTTTGCAGCAGAGACAATGGGCAGAATTAAAAACAGATCACTATATTCCTGTTTATAGATTACACGAATTGAAATTTAACAATCTAAAATCAAACCAATGATCCTATGATGTTATTCTCCAAGATTTGAAATAAACAGTGACTGATAAGTTCCTCCTCCTGACAGCTATGTCCACACCACATACTTTCAAAACACTTAACAAAATTTCCTTCAGTTATATTACGTGCGTATGTGTATGTAGAGTAAATTGCCAGGGTTTCTCCTCCAGTTATTTTTATTTAATGTTGCATGATTTTTTACATGCTGATTTGTCTTTTTATTGATTACTGAATAGATGTTGAATGGACTGGGAAGTTGGCTGTAAGTTCCATTCTTCTGCTGCATCTAAAAGCCACTGTGAGAATGATATTATGGCACGAGTATTTTGCTTTGCAAACATGTCTTTTTTCCCCCTTCCAGTAACTGTCCTAGCTGGTGAAAGATTCATGCTAAACTATGCATATAGCAAGATATCATGAACAAGATACTGAAGTCTTAGAGGTCAGAAAAAGTATTGATTGACTTGATGTTTAAAAGGATAGCCATAAACTGCACAGCTGCAGTGCTGCAGATAAAAACCAGTTTTGCTCCAATTTCAGTAAATACTGCAGAGTTAAAAATAAATTCCTCAGCTCCCCAAACCAGCCAACATTATTCAGAATCTGCTTCTGAACTGTTTGAAAGCTTTGGGGTAGATATGTCCCAATTGTGTAAGGCAGCAGAATTGCAGAAGTACTTTCTGATTGTGGTAATGAAAAAGATGAGGGCTAGTAACTAAAGTCCCATCTATGTAAAATGGAAGTGTCTCTTGGGTTAATGATCTCTATCTAGTTTAAAAGAGGTTGCACCCTTTTTGAATGAAGTGTTTGCAGTCGAGAGTGTCTATATCAAAAAATGTCATGTCTTTAAATATTTTAGGCTGGTTTACTGGCACAGAGATTTATATCTACTTTTTCAATCTCAAGCAGTCTCCAGATCATACAAAATTTTCTGAAAAGTCCAGAGTTTGACTAAGCTCACTGGTAGCACAGTGATTAGAATGCAGGCAAACTCTGCCCACAGCCTGAAATTTGATCCTGATGGGCTCAAGGTTGACTTAGCCTTCCATTGTTCCGAAATCGATAAAATGGGGACGTAGATTGTTGGGGGCAATATGCTGACTCTGTAAACCGCTTAGTGAAAGCTGTAAAGCACTATGGGGCGGTATATAAGTCTAAGTGCTATTGCTATCATGGTAATATTTGTGCGAGCATCTGGAATAATACACAAACAGTACAAGACATACATTTCATCTTAATTCTATATTTGTGTCACCAACTACTCAAAATTTTTGAGGTTTTTTTTAAAAAAACTTTTTCTAAATAAATGGCTTGAAGGCAGGTTACATAAAGATTACTTACCTAAAGATCATTTACAGTATGCTTGAATTTCCAACCATCATCACAGATTTTACATTATGGAACACAGTAGTGTACTGCCTTTGCAATATTGGCCCGAATATATAATCATTATGGGATCACTACATATAATTAAGTGGCCCCATAGACTTTAAGAGCCGAGGTGACACAGTGGTTAGAGTGCAGTACTGCAGGCTACTTCAGCTGACTGCTAGCTGCAGTTTGGCAGTTCAAATCTCACCGGCTCAAGATTGACTTAACCTTCCATCCTTCCGACGTGGGTAAAATGAGGAGCCAGATTGTTGGGGAGAATATACTGACTCTGTAAAACCACTTAGCGACAGCTGTAAAAGCACTATGAAGCAGTATATAAGTCTAAGAGTTGACCTTTAAAATAGGAGGGTTTTCTGAAATTCAGTAAGAATGTGGTAATATAGGCATATTTTTCTCTATCCTCTAGGTGGAGAGCTAGCTTGATGTATCAGATTAAAACACTAGATTAGAAACTAGGAGATTTATGAGTTCCAATCAAAATTCTGTCTGCAAAGACAATTCGGTGACTTTCTAGGACTTTCCCAGTCTTAGGAAAAAAGCAAAAATCACTCATTCTGGGCAAGGATGGGGCTCACTTGCAGTTAAATAGTGTTTTGATTTTCTATTACTTTATTTATGGCTCTTACTAGTTTCCTATTTTAAAACATTTTTGTTATTTTTATTAGGTTTTAAAGTGTTGTGCTAGAAAAAGCCTTTACAATTTGAACAAAACTTAGGAATTAAATGTTAATAAAAACAGTAATTACCGTTAATTAATGTTACTTAAAGCCTATCTACTGTCAGTGAAAAATGATCTAGACCACAATCAAAACAGAGAAATATAAAACAACTGAAGAAGCACTGAATATGATGAACATCAATTTCACAGACTGTCAGTCCTTGTATAAAATCAGTTTTACTTATCCAATCTGAGATAAGAAATCTGATTTACTTATCCAATCACTTGAGCCATATTCAAGTCTTTTAGAAATTTGTAAAAAAAAATGTAAAAAGAATTTTGTAGCTATGAAAGTACAGGCTGTCCCTGTCCCGTCATGTCTGACTCTATGTGGCAGTGCCCATCTCCACCTCTTAGTCTGGATAGTCTAACTTTAGAGTTACAGGATAAGGAGGACTCTAAATATTATGAAACATGGAATAGATGGTACCAATGGATAAACCAGAGGAAAGGAAATGGGTAGAGATGAAATTTAGAAGAAATCAATATAACAAAAAACAGCACTGTCAGAGGTATAGAATATGGAATACTTTATTGTATGTTTGTATATATGTACATATAATACATATAATATATTTATATAGAATAATGGAAATTAGCTAATAGGTGATGTTTATGTACTGTATATGTAAATTTGTTTCTCAATTGTGAGAAACTTGTATGTTTTTAAATGTTTTTCTTTTAAACAATAAAGTTTAATTTAAAAAAAAAAGAAATCTGATTTACTTATCCAATCACTTGAGCCATATTCAAGTCTTTTAGAAATTTGTAATAAAAAAATGTAAAAAGAATTTTGTAGCTATGAAAGTACAGGCTGTCCCTGTCCCATCATGTCTGACTCTATGTGGCAGTGCCCATCTCCACCTCTTAGCAGAAGGGAACCAGCTTTGTCCATAGACATTTTCATGGCCATGTGGCCAGAATGACTGTACACCAAGGGGCACAGGATGCTGTTACCTTCCCACTGAAGTGGGACCTGTTTACTTGCATTTGCAAGCTTTTGAATTGCTAGGTTGGCAGGGCAAGTAACAGAAGCCCACCCCATCACAAGTCTCTTGGGTGTCGAATCTGGGCTGTTGACTTTCTAGCAAGCAAGCCCAGCATCTTAAGCCCCTCTATTTTCATCATACATCTTTATCATGCAAATAAACTTACAAAATACATGTTAGTTTCCTGTTATCATGACTTCTTAAATATACTTTAACAATGTAAGCTGTTTTTGAAGGCTAATTCTATCTACCTATTCCAAAAATATATTAACAGAATAAGAGAATAATAGAGTTGGAATGGACCTTGGATATCTACTAATCTAACCCTGCTCAAACATGACCCTACACTATTCCAGTCAAATGGCTGACCAATTTCTTCTTAAAATCTTCCAGTGATGGAGCACCCACAAGTTCTGGAAGCAGTCGTCCCACTGATTCATATTTCTCACTGTTGTTCTAGGTTGGATCTCTCCTTGATAAGTTCCCATCCATTACTTCTATATTTTTCTGTCACATTTTCTCAAATAAATGTGGTTTTCTTTGACAGATTATTTTTATCAGAGAAAAATCGATGCTAGAACTTTCTGTTTAAGGCTGCCAATGGAATGTGGGTAGATGAAGTTTGCAATCAGCTTCCACAAAAATTCCTGACAGATTTCATTTAAAACATCACTGATGGGTTGGTTGTCATGCCAAAACCAAGTGATCAGAGAATGAATTTTTCCAAGATATCATTCAACATTTGCCCCAAGACAAAGTCTCTGTTCATAGCATAATTATCTACCTCTCTCAATAATGACTTTCAGATAGACAGCATTTTGCAAATAACAGGGGGGAAAACCCATAAAAAATAGCAAGACAAAGAAATTAAAATTATGAAATAAGAAAAAGAAAAGGAAAAAAAGAGTTAAAACAAATGTATACCAGTACCAGTCACTATATCTGTCTATCTCTTCCTGGACTTTCACTATGTTAAATGCATTGGGTTTTCTTCTTTAGATTTTTCACATCTCCCTTTTTCAGGATGTCATGAACAATTGGGACATTTACAATAAAGAAAATATATTGGTTAAAATAATAATTCAGTCCAGTAACCATTCCCAAATCAAGCATGCTAACTATCTAACCAAAGGAGAAAAAAAAAAAAGAATCTCATCATAGGATATCCAATCATACATAGTAAATTTCCCAGTATTTAAGAGAAAAGGTAAAACTGATTAACAGAAGGCTGTATATGCATTCCATATGGTCAATCTAAATTGAGTAGCAATTCTGCCAATTAATTTTTTAATAAGTAGGTATACATATGTTTCAACAGATCAACTTCTCAACAAAATAGTCATATAATTAGATTTTCAAACTTAAATGTAGAAGCATAAATAATATAATTACTAAAATGCCCCTTCCTTTGTCTACTAAAATACCACAATCTAAACAAAGAATATTTAGAAAATTAACTTATTCTAACTCACCATTAAATACTTTAATATTTATTAATAAATATA
The DNA here is from genome assembly GCA_022577455.1 of Arizona elegans. Classification (NCBI taxonomy): domain Eukaryota; kingdom Metazoa; phylum Chordata; class Lepidosauria; order Squamata; family Colubridae; genus Arizona; species Arizona elegans. Next base: position 70,134,299 of record JAKOOJ010000003.1, on the reverse strand, counting down.
TCATAATAAAATGCATGGTGTTAACATTGGAAATATCCAGAGATATTGTACATATGATTACTGTCTTTGTATAGATACTTGAAATTACACTGCATTTCTTATGAAAAGGTTCCATTTGCTCTTGATTCATTTATCATATGGCATTATTATGGTTGGTGGCACCAACCATAGACAGGATTTGGCATTTTTATTCACCTATCAAGGACCTGGGATAGGCAGATGTTGTTCAATGCCATTAAAGATATTGAACCAGAATGTAAGGAGGTTCTAAGTAAAGCTGCCTTTTGCAATTGACTGATGGTGAATTTTATCAAAGCCAATGGTGGTCCAGAAATTTTGGGATTGCGCCCAATTCCAAACCATCAGTTGAGTGCAATTTATTGTTATTATCTTTGTTTTCATTAGCCATAGTAGTTCTGTTTTTATTTGCAATTTATTTATATTTTGTGATTTTCTCCAGTTCTTTCACTTCAGTTGTGCTATCTTCAGGTACTGCCATGCCTACTATCCAGACTTTTTTTTGTTGTTGTTGATTAACAATTATTAAGGCTGGGTGTTTTGTGGCAGGTGCTTTGCTGTTTGAATTCTAAAATCCCAGAGCATTTTAGCTACTTCAGTTTCTATATTCTTTGCCTATTTTGTGGTCCAACTCATTCTTGTTTGTAGGCAAATGGTATTTCTTGCAGATATTTCAATGCACCATTATTTTACTTTGTCATGCTATTGTTTATCAACAGCCTGTGTGATCTTCTTGCAGTAGCTAACTAGGTGCTCCACTATTTCTTCAGATTTTTTGCAGAGGTGGCATTTGCTGTCAGTTGTTGTCTTCTCAATTCTGCCTTTGTTTTCATTTCTTCTTAAGGCCTGGTCTTGTGCAGTCACAGTTAATCCCTCTGTCTTCCTTAAATTTTGCTGCTTTTAGCCATTTCCAGGTCTTGTTATCTATTTTTTTATGTACCAGCCATATGTACCAGTAGTACTTTGCCTTACCATGTCTCTTTTCTATTCTTCATTTAGTCTTTCATGTAGACCAATTTGGTATCTCCAATACTCAGCAAGCCTTCAAGGTATACTATCTTCAGTAGAAACTTCTTCACTGTCCTTCAAATATTCTTCCAATGTCCCCTTCTTTTTTATTTTTCAGCTGTCTGGTGAATTTCCACACCCACCTATTTTCCTGGTGAGCACAGTCTGTCAATATTGCTGTATGGATGATTCACTGACATTATTTTTCTGGTCTTCCTACCCAGGGATTTTAGTTCTGTTTGAATCCAGTCCAGTATTCCAACTATTATTATTTGGGATTGGGGTAGATGTGGGGAAGAGAAAGGAAGTTCTTGTACCAAAAAGAAGCTAAAAGTAAATGTGTGTGTGTGTGTGTGTGTGTGTGTGTGTGTGTGATTTTTACCTAGTGTGGTACAGCTGCTTTGAAAACTTTTCTGAGTATCTTGGCACACATATAGTAAGGAGAAGTAGATTTGCATGCATATGTAAGCAGAGGCAATTTGGAGCAGGTTTTAAAGCAGCAATGTAAGCCTGGAAAAGATATAGCTGTTTTCAGGACTCAAAGAGCAATATCCTGTTCTTGCACCTGCATATTGTCAGTTTTTACTTCCAAAGGATTTTCACAGCTCAACTTTTACATTTCTAAAATTTCAGTCCAGCTGATACATTGTGCAAAAAGACTTTGTAACAGAACAATTACAGGAGCGTTAGCTTATCCATTCAGAGGAAATGAATTTCACTCTATGCCTAGAATGCAGTGAAAACTGCATTCTAAGTTGAAAAATCTTTGATGAAATAATAACATTGGTATGCTTAGGCTGCTTGCAACTAATAGCATTACAGACTTTATGGACTTGATAGGGTATGTTCCCATGTTGAATGGCTCCAGAAAGTAAATGAGTCTTGGTCAACATAACCAGATCAAAGTTTCAATCCATTTTACCGGAGAACACTGGCAGGAAGGAGCTGGCAACTCTTCTCACTTTTCATAGTAAGAGTAAAGGCTCCCACACACATGCATGATAGTTGTTTTCCAGCTCTAGGCAGCGGTGCTCTTCTCCGTTTCTAAGCCGAAGAGCCAGCACTGTCCGAAGACATCTCTGTGGTCATGTGGCCGGCATGACTAAATGCCAAAGGCGCACAGAATGCTGTTACCTTCCTACCAAAGGTGGTCCCTATTTTTGTACTTGCATTTTTTATGTGCTTTCAAACTGCTAGGTTGGCAGAAGCTGGGACAAGTAAAGGGAGCTCACTCCATTATGCCGTGCTAGGGATTCAAAACACTGAACTGCCAACCTTGTGATCGACAAGCTCAGCATCTTATCTACAGAGCCACCACATCCCTATTCTCATAGTACAACTGTTCAAAGAATTCTTTTTTTTAAAAAAAAAAAACAACAACTTTATTATCAAGTCCTATCAATCCTGCAGCTTTGCCAAGCATTAGAAATCCACCTAGAAAGTGTTTTCTTTAAAACTAAAGAAGCATCACAATGTCTCTGGAGCACATGAGCGGATAGCTTTCTGTTTGTGGTGTAATCTTTTGGGAAATATATCAAAGTCTTGCAGTGTCTCGAGAAGGCAAACACTATAGTGTGATTTTAAAATATCCATTAAAACAATAATTTAAAACTCATTGTTCTCTCTCTGTGATTCCAAGAAGGTTGAAAGGATAAGAAATGCTCTGCCTTGGCAATGTCACAGATCTGATCTTCACAATCAAATGCCTCCAGCAGAAGCACACTAAAATCTAAAGCTAGGAACGATTTTATCATTTAATAAAGGAAATGCACACAAACTTGCAGAGAGAGTTGTTGAAAGAAATACAGTGTCATTTATGGCAAGTAAATAGGACTTTTTTTACCCACTAAACTCCTGCTGGGGAGAACACTAAAAAATGAGTTTGCTAGAGCCTCAATTCCCATTGCCTATACATAAACTGTATCTGCTTTGGTTCTCAGGTTCACTTATAATACCTACTCATTTGCAGGAAGGGAAATTTGTACAGCCATATTTTACTTCAAAGTTTATGCATGATTTAACAAGTATGATAACACTAAACATTCAGCTGTAAGCTGAGCCTTCACTGCAGCACAATGTATGTATGTATGTATGTATGTATGTATGTATGTATGTATGTATATATATATATATATATATATATATATATATATATATATATATATATATATATATATATATCTGTTCTTCTAGGGAACATGCATATTTTAAAAATCCATTTAAATAGCAGAATTTTTCAGCATATTCATTGAATTAAATTTAGGTCCCTACTTTTCACAGTTTCTCTTTTTAAGATTAGGTATATAAGAAAGTGGCTTATAGTGACTCAGAATTCTGTTCCATCTATTCAAAATTGATGGTAACAATTTCAGGTAGAATTTTTTCCCCCAACCCAACTAGGAGGTGCTGGTGATGAGAAATGAGATCAATGCTTCTTCTTTAGACCTAGACAGATAACTAATATGCTTTTGTTTTTCTTCTCACAGGGTTATTTCAGTTAAGAGAGACAAGACAGTGAGTAGGAAATATATTGGGGTAGGGTAGGGAGACTTGGTATAACCAAAATCCTCCTTAAATCTTCTGTATATAGACCAATAAATTGGCCTCAAACCTCATGGAAGACAATCCCAATTTTGGGCTCATAATAGAAGTAGATAATTATTTGCGGCTGATATGATATCTGCCACAAAATAGCAATGTGACTGTAAAAAGCTAATGTGTTCAGTCCAATATAAAATATAATCTAACTGAAGTGTTCCAATGCACTAATTTCACATTTTGAATCCTGTAAAACACTTTGTGTGTGTCTAGGATGCTGTTTGGCACATCTATTTAATATATAAATACAGCTTTATAAAAACTGCAAAGGCTCTTAGTTGGAGACATTTGATATTTTTACATTAACAACAAAGTCCTAAATAGTTTGAGACTAGAACTGAGCTTCTCATTTATTTTCCAAAATCACCAAAATTATTTTTTATTGGGCCACATCCTGAAGACATTTTTCAATACAGGTAGTCCTCGATTTATGACCACAACCGAGCTCAAAATTTCTATTGTTAAGTGAAGTATTTGTTAAGGGAATTTTGCCCCATTTTATGACCTTTCTTGCCACAGTTGTTAAGTGAATTACTGCAGTTGTTAAGTTAGTAACCCAGTTGTTAAGTGAATCAGGCTTCCCCATTGACTTTGCTTGTAAGAAAGTCGCAAAAAATGATCACAGGATCTTGGGACACTGCAACTGTCATGAATATGAGTCAGTTGCCAAGCGTCTGAATTTTGATCATATAATCAGGGGGATGCTGCAACAGTCATAAGGGTGAAAAACAAGTCATAAGTCACTTTTTTCTGTACCGTTGTAACTTTGAACGATCACTAAATGAACTGTCAAAAGTTGAGGACTACCTGTAATTAGGATGAAAGCATTCCCATCATGGCACCCAGATATAAAACATACACCAGTTATATTGTAAGTTAGGTATTATTTATCAGTTCAGCTGAATTCATTTCATGCTGAGCTGTACTACTTCCCAATAGGGACAAGTGACACAGTTGTCTCCACATGCAACATTAATTTCTTCAGCAAAAGATGCTTCATGTGGAAAATCAAATAAACAGAGCTCTCCAGAAAATCTGGAATCCTAAACTATCCAAATTCTAGAGCATCTAGGGTCTTTCACATGTATGGCTTATTCACACGAAAATTTTTCCCAGAGCAGTCAGGTCATTAAGGAGAGAAGCTAGATCAGCCTTGGTTTATATATTCTCCTGTATCAACTGGTTAATTAACTGCTTGAACATCCCTTAGTAGGATTCAAGATTCAAAAAGGATTCTTTTTTTTCGTTTGCATTCTTAGATTTACATTAGATCTAAAGCCACCAGCGTACCGAGACTGCCGTTTTTCAAAACACTAAAAATCATATTTGCAATATTTCAGTCTAAGTGGGATCTACAGTGTGTGTCCCTTTCAAGAGCCTCACTTTAACCAAAAGCCAGCCTTTTTGTGCTTCAGTACCCTTTTTCTAAGCGTGGCTTTTGTCCAATATAGAATATATTTTCCTGACATTTTAAGTATTACCAACTTTGAAACGTCTCAGCAGCAATGTCAATAATGTAGATTGCAAATAGAAAGACTGCAAAAATCAATTGATGTCAGTCCTATCTATCTTTCTTATGCTGAACCGTAGTCCATTTTTCTGCTGCACAAAATGCTACTTGGTGGTTTGAAATAAGCAAGCAAACAAACAGAAACTACTTCTCCTCCCTGGCCTTTTTTGACTCCCACAATGCCCCCTGTTATCTGGTGAGATATTTATTTTCTTATAAACCGGTGGTTCAATTGTATTGGAAAATATGCCTACATTTCTCTGAAACAAATTCGAAAAGAAAAATGCAGCTGAAGAGGCAGGGGCTGTTCTCTCTTTTTTTTCAACGTAATAAATTCTCAGCACTAACCAACTACCTGTCATTTCAAAATGTAAGAGGTAATGCAGCAACTGGTAGGGGGATCAAGGAGATAATGAGATGCCTGCCACTTTTTATGGATGGTGACAACAGAAAACAATAGCCTCAAACAGCAATCTTATCTTACAGTTAGGCTAGAGCCTAAGAAATGTTGCTGCTATGCTATAGAAATGGTGATCATAGCTCAAGCTACATTTTCTAAACTAGAATGGCAGTATTGTAGCATTCACTGTTCACTTCCCGGAGCTCCCTCTTTAATCCACTGATATGCTATGCAGTGGTTTTATGTCACCTGGCAATACCACCTACTCTCAGTCCATGAGAAAGAGCACCCCCCACACACAAGAGTTTCATATTTTTTTAAATCTTTTTCTTTGTGGTTGTTTGTTGAATAGTTTGCTGAAAAAAACCAGATCAAGCAAATGTGCATGGAATGAGGGATGGACAGAGTGATAATCTTTGTGCAAGTTTAGCAGTAGTACAATGGATCTTGCAAAGATAAATTTTATTTTATTTTATTTTATTATTCATATTTCTATGCTGCCCACTCTCCGAGGACTCTGGGTAGGTTATACCAAAGACAGTATACTAAATAGCATATTGCCCCCAACAATCTGGGTCCTCATTTTACCCACCTCGGAAGGATGGAAGGCTGAGTCAACCTTGAGCCGGTGAGATTTGATCCGCTGATCCGCTGAACTAGCAGTCAGCTGAAGTAGCTGCAGTACTGCACTCTAACCACTGCGCCACCTCGGCTCTTGTCTGAGGTGGTTAAAATGTCCTGGTTATGGGCATGTCATGCAGTGGACAACCCTTCTGCTTTATGCAGGACTGAATGTAGGACAGATTCTGTTCATGGGAGAAAACCAGTCCTTCAGAGGGATTTTTCTTATAAAAGGGGAAAGTGTAATGAGCACTTCAGCTAGCTCTTTTTTAATGATGACTTGTTCAGCAACCATTCAAACATACATCACTGAATGAGTGGCAGTTATGACCAGTCTTCCTAGTTGCTTGTCGTTGTGCTTTCCCTGCAGTCACATGATTGCAATTTGGGCAATATTATGATATTGCAGCATCTTGAAGTCATGTGACTGCCATCTGTGACCTTTTCTACTGGCTTCCAATAGGCAAAGGCAACGTAAAAGCCTGCAGGAGATCACAAACAGAGAGCATATGACATTTTATTTCTGACCATGCAGTTTTCGCTTAACAATAGCAACCAGAAATGCCAGAAATGCCATAGCTAAGCAGCACAGTCACATGACAGTGTGCTTTATGTTACTTAGTGACAACATTTCTGGTCTCAAGTATTGTCATTTTAGTGAGAATTATTTGTAGTTGGAGTATATCATCTCTGAACCCTGACATGCCTAGGAGAGAGAAAAACAGAAGCCATATAAATAACTTCCGATAGCAGAGCCTCATCCTTCTCCTTCTCTTTTGGGTACTGCTATGATCATAAACATTTTAAATTAGGTAAATTTAAACCAGGAATGGGTATCCTAAAAAAGCCGAGAGCAATTAAGCAGACCTCAAACTACTTTTTTTTCACTTTCCAACTGCAACAAGCTGAAAGATGATAGCATAATTATTGCACCATTATCTTTAAATGTTTAACGTAGTAGGAGGCTTTTTTTTTTTGTTTATATCCAAAAATACAAAATAAAAAAACAATGCAAAATACAACAATACAAAAAGAATCCTCAGACTTAACTACTACAATTTGGGGAAAAATATTCTGGTGCCAACAGTTCTGGACCCTTTAGACTCAAAATAAGAGTCTAAATAACATAGTCACCCTATGTTTGTCTGCTTCTGATGTAAACTATGAAAATAAAGGGGTCATGGGGGACTTTCTTAGACAGACTTTGTCTTGCTTGCAAATAAGCACCATATTTGAGATGGGGAAGGAAAAATGATATATTCTATACATTTAACTTAGGCAGCATGAATTTTTTAAAAAACCTAATAAGGAAGGAAGTTCTAACTAGCATCAGTAGACATACCGTATTTTTCGGAGTATAAGATGCACCTACTTTTTTGGTGAAGAAAAGAAGAAAAAGAAATCTCCCTCTGCCTCTGAGCAATTTTGCCTCGTTGCAGCAAACAACAAACAGCCTGCTTTACTTTCATTTTCGTTTTCAGGTTAGCTTGATTAGCACAAGGGAAAAAAAAAATCTGCTCCGGCAATTTACCTCTTTGCAGCAAGCAGCAGAGCCCTGCGCAAAACAGCTGAAAGTAAATCAGCTGAGAGTTGGGAGACCGATCCAATCAACTTGTGCTAATTAGGCTGTGCTGAAGCTGAAAGGAGCTGTTTTTTCTTGCTGTTTGCTTGCAAGGAGGTAACTGCTGCGAGGCAGAGGCCAAAGGGTGGGGGACAGTGGGTGGGTGGGGCTACATTCGGTGTATAAGATGCACCTAAATTTTCACCTCCTTTTAGGGGGCAAAAAGATGCATCTTACATTTTGAAAAATACGGTAATTGGTTTTATGTGCCTATCAGGTACAGCATAGCATTACATACACATGTGACATATACCAGAGTGTGGTCTTGTAAAGCAAAAACCTACAAATATAACACCGGACCAACTGGTTTGGAATACGTTGGTATTCATAATACTGTTCCAAAAAGACAATTTGTATATGTTATCTTGAAGTCTTTCCTTAAAAAAAAAGAAGGGAGAGGGAGAAATGTATAAGACAACTGCTGACATTAAATGTCATAGCATTTATTTGTACTGTTTACTCTATCTATAGTGAGATCTATATTTATACATAGCTATCTGGATAATTCTTAAGATCTGCCATCAGTTCTGCATGTATGTCTTGGGAGATTTGTTGGAAGAATTCTAGAAACAAACTTATGTTCTGCAATAGAGAAACTATTTTTGTTTCTATTTACCATCAGCCTGAAAGCATATAGCTACAGTATAAATCCTATGCCATTTCATCACACTTATAACTGTTTCCTGGATACAGATTTCTACTATTTTCTATGCTTTGTATTAAAGATAGTATTTCAGTGTATAACTGGTATGATATAAACCATTTTTCGATGTTCTCCCTTCTTGTTGAAATAAATGGGCCAACATTTCCTGCACTAGATCCAGGGCTGCATTGTCGACAGAGCTACAATCTAATAATGGGCTATACTTATCCTTTTCTGTTGACACTGTTATTTCAGACATTCTGCTAATATGTCTCTGCAAGAAGAATTTTTCTACATTATATCTATTATGGCAATGGCATATTTTGAATCTGCCAGATAACAGAAACTTCTACAAAATCCTCAGTGTTAAATTATATACTCTCGGTTCTATTAATTAAGGTAATATTTATTTATTTATTTATGTATGTATGTATGTATGTATGTATGTATGTATGTATGTATGTATTTATTTATTTATTTATTTATTTTATGCAATTTATATGCCTATCTCCGAGGACTCAGGGCGGCTCACAACAGTAAAAATGTATAGTTCCTCATTAAAAGCGATATAAAATTAAAGTTCCGATTTAAAACAATTTAAAATTCATTAAAATCCCCCCCATCAGTCCAGGCTGCGGAACAACCAGGTCTTCAAATCGCGGCAGAACAACAAAGATCAGGGGCCAAAGGAAGTTGGTTCCAGAGGGTAGGAGCGCCCACGGAGAAAGCTCTCCCCCTGGGGGTCGCCAGCCGACACTGTCTGGCCGACGGCACCCTGAAGAGGCCCTGTCTATAGACTAATATTCCAACAAGAATTGAGTTGGCCTACACATTAATTTTAATTTTTTAATGATATCGGGACCAAATTATTTAATATGTTTTTTTAAATTGCTTTTAATTTTATATATGTGTTTGTTTTATTTCTTGGCTGTGCACTGCCCTGAGTCCTTCGGGAGAAGGGCGGTATAAAAATAAAATAAAATAAAATAAATAAATAAATAAATAAATAAATAAATAATATGAACTTTTATCAAATGTAAAATATTCTGTCATAATTACTTTCACAATCCATATGTATATGTCCCATAGTAGCCATCTTGTAATGAAATAAAGGCTTTTGTTATTTGGAAAGTGACAGACAGCCAAGTATTCTGGTAAATTTTCAGGCAAGCAAAGTGAGACTAAAACATTATCTACCTGTTTCTGTGCAAGCAACTATAAACTTACATTCACACATAAACTGTTCAGGAAGCACTTCTGCAAAGAGATGTGCATGCAAGGAGTCCAAGTGAACATCTACTTTTGTAATAAACTAAGAATTTTCAAACAGAATTTAAGAAGGCATTTGTCAATGCAAGACTCAAAGTTATCTCTAATACATATTTCACAGAAAATCAGTAGGTTCCTGATAAAAAGTATTGAAGGGGTATTTTTTTGCCAGAAAATTAGAAATAGGTTACTATTTTAACCCTATATTACCCTTTGTCATAAAGTACAGCTCATATCTCATTAGAGATATGCATAGCAAATATCAGAATGATAGTTTAGGCAGGTATACACAGTCTATGAATAATAGGAAAAAGGAAGAATACTTGTTTAGGTGAATAGAACAGGTTATGTTTGTTTATTCCCTTCTGCTTATTACCATTTACTCTTATCAATTTCCTCTGTTTTTGCCTACCTTTTTTTGGTCAGAATAAACAAGGAACAACAGCTGTCACTGAACAAAAGAAGGGAAAAGGGAGCTTTGTTATAAGTTTGCTTTGAGAATTTGGGCTTCAAATTGCAATCTATCATTCACTTATCACTTAGACTAAGCAGCTTCAGACACCATTATCCATTTCTCTTTTAAGAAAATAACCTGCCCAATTTTTAAAAACATCCTACCTACCATCTGCTCCCCAAATATATTCCCATCACCATTTCTAAAGGATAAAGGTAGCCAAGAAGATTTTTCTGGTGTATCAGTACTAGTAGGAGAGTGTTTATTATCATCAAATGACAGCAACACAAAATATAAAGAAAGATTTTAACTATTTAAAAAATAACAAATTAAAAATTAGCTATAACAAAACTGACATAAATTGATATTTAGAGAATACACACACACACATGCACACCCACACCCACAGAGTCAAAGGCAAACTATTTGCAGGACTCATTGATTTAGAATCAAACTTTGATCTTATTTCTAGATTAGTAGATGGTAGTAAATTAGACTACTATGAATATTTTTAATTTCAAGCTTTACATGAAAAATTATCTCTTTTGAATTGCAATAATGTTTTTCAGGAATGCTAAATATAAATCCATATTCCACCTCATATTTATATTTTCAGTTTTCCATTGCAGTGCTTTAAATAAATGTTCACCTTCCTAAATTAAATGCCAACCAGGTTTTCACCATTTTCTATGCAGATACTCTTCTAATTTCACAAATTGCTTCAAGGTATAATATGTCCTTCAAATAACATTCTATATACTACATTTGAGCACAATTCTCAAGCTGCCCAGTGAATAGTAGTAAATATTCACACAAAGGGAAAATCATGTTCACCTGGAATTCTAAAATGGAAAATCAATGAAACACAGTCAGTTATTCCTATTATTCTTATAATGTCGATTTGATTAGCCACCATCTCTAATTTAACTAAATGTGTGTATTAAAGCATCTTGTATTTTGCATTCACTAGTTTTGCCTTTTTAAAAAACAAAAGATAGGATAAAATGGATGGTATGCATATTGCAGGGGCAACAGTAAAATGTCAGAATATTATTATTTGTGGTTCTGATTGATAATCTTTTTAATGGCTTCAGTTGGCTTTGGCTTTTAATTTTCATCTAGAAATATTTTAGAAATGTTCATCTTCTAAATGTTTCATTTAGAAATGTTCAGGTATGTTCAGGTATGAACATCAGCCTATAAACATGATTAATGAATATTGAAGAGTTTAGGCTTTGTCTCAAACCATATCATAAACCAAATTTTGGGTACAATTTTCCAGTGCTTGGAAAGGGTCTATAAATATAATTATATTTATATTATAATTACATTTGAATTAGATTGACCATGCCAGTGAGAATGTTATGATAAGCATTTAAAGTAATTTAGGCTAATTTACACTTTTAAAAAGTTGTACTCCTTGTATTACAATACCATGGCCCTAATGTGTTTCAAATCTGAAGGAGAAAAGGTGTTTGGAACATACGTGGGTCTGTCGTACCATCTGTAGCAGCACTTTAAACTTAACATACTATATACTGTATTTTCCAGAGAGAGACTCAGCTCTTTTAAGAAACTGTAGACATATTATGACCCAAAGCACTTTTTTATCTGCAATTCTAAAATGCCACCCACCCCGTTTAAAATATTTGTTGGTTGGACAATGTTACGTATTTTCACCACACTGATTACCAGTGTGGACTGAATCTTTCACTTTTGCAAGTCTGTCACTTGACATTTGCCATCACTTATTCATGTTGCAGTAAGAAGTTATGTAATTCATATAACTTTGGGTTCACTCTCAGAGTTTTCCTCTGACCCCATTGATATAGGAGCAGAAATAGGGTGACTTCATGGAACTCTTTCAAAACCTACAAGGAATGCTGCAAAATAGATGGAAAAGATCCCTTATCCATAAAAACATAGGTTGTGTGATCATGCTGAATTTTTCTAAATTGTCTGTGGAGAATTTAATATTCAGGTGAAATATTTCACAGTGCTACTTGACAATTTATTAAATGTCTTCTTGAAGTTCTTGCAATAATTAATCTGGGCTTCTAAATCACAAATTCATTATAAAAGGGTGAAGCAAGTAGATGCCATTGATATTACTTATGTTCACTTTGGTATAATACATTTGGATGTACTGTTTCTGGACATGTCCTGGGGCTGGATGTGGGCATCAATGGCATGGGCGGTGCACACTAAGAGGAGCTGCCCAGTGTGCATGCGTGTACTGGGAAATGAACTTCTAGTTTCCGGTGCACGCATGTGCACCGGCCAGCTAGTCTTCCGGTTACTGGCATGCATGCGTGCATGGCAATCAGCTGGTTGGCTGATCTTCCAGTTTCTGACACTGCTCATGTGTGAAGGCCAGATGATCATCGCGTGCGCATGCGCACCAGTAGCCAGAAGACTAGCTGGCCAGTGCATGTGTGCGCCAGAAACCCAGAAGAGGAATAGGTGATGCCCTGCATGCCAGGCAACATGGCTCTGCGTGCCACTTCCGGCATGTGTGCCATAGGTTTGCCATCATGGTTCTAAACCATGGCATATTTGATTGGTAATTCATAGGATTGTTAATAATACTTTGGAGCAATCTCTGCTTCTCAAGGACACATATGTTCTTCTTGATAATATCCTTAATATTTGGAATATATCAGGGTATAATCAAGAATTATGGATCTTTCATGCATGAGAGATACCAAAGAATTAAATAACGATGGAAAAATGAATTACGTCTGAACTGCAGCAGCATACTGTTGAATATGTGTTACTTATCAACATTTCAATCAGCCTTCAAATGAGGAAAAAGAAAGTATTTATTTCTTTATTTCTGTATGTTTGTAGCTGTCCATATTAATCCATTAATCTGGATTAAATGGCAAAAATTGTTTAAAACAATTAAAATGGTTTTTAAACAAAGGTGATCTATTCTGGCACTTGCTTCTACACATGCTTAAAGTATGTAGTAGGTAAAAGAGAAATCATTGGGACCTGGCCAAGCTGTAAACCTACACACAGTTATTAGAAATAAACCCCGTGGAATTAATTAGGACTTACTTCTGGGCTGACATCCAGACATTTGTGCTGCATATCATTCTTCAATTTCCTTGAAAATAGCTTTCATTGAAATTAATGGGATTACTGCAAAGTAACGCATAAAATAATGAGGCCTATCTGTGATCCTGTAAGAACTTAAAAGTATTTATATCTTCTTAAGACACCAGTGACACTATCCAGCAAAGCACACACATTTTTAATTGTTGCCTTTTTTTAATTGCCAGAGTTATAGTTGCAGTTAACATTACCATGGAAATAAATTAATGCATTTATTAATTATAGTTGTATACTTAATTTATTCCATATGGAAGCCAAGGTAATCTGCATAAAGTTTTCAGAGACTCCTTTTCAAGTACTGATTGGGCTTAGCTGTTGCAAATTGTTATAACATGTACTTTCATACACAGTCTTCAGATCCTTAAGTGTAGTTATAACATCCCCAGCACTATTACTACACTATATACAGTAAATGTCATTGGACAAAAATAGCATGAATATTATATCTGTATCTTTGTACCTTAGTATTTGAGAAGCAAAATATTTTGCAGCCAGGATTTTCTTGAAATGTGTGACTATATAAAAGTCACCCAAATGCACTTTTTCTGAATACCAGATGTGTCATTAAAGAGTTTCTGATTTAAAAAAAAAAGTTTTAAAAATAGAGTAAAATCACTCAGCATAAGAACGCCATAAAATAAACCAATGGTAACAGATGGTGTTTGTCTTGTCAAAACTTGTGTTAAAAAGTTGCCACCTATCAAAGTGGATTTCTTTTGCTGGATGTTATATGTAAAAGTGCTATAGAAAATGTGACCATTAAGTTCTTTGTAATACAAACATTTTCATGCTTTCAATTTTTTTTTTAAATACATGTAGAAATTGTATAAATTTCACCCAGTGGAATATTATGCTAAAAGCTGAAAACTGAAGTTTTCCCCCACTCTTAAGCTCTGCAAATTAGTTAGTTTGAATAACAGTGTACTGAAGACACAAATTCCATACCAAAGATTATATCTGCCCAGCAGGTTTCTACAATCAGAAGTTGCCTATTTTTTCTCTTAGAACACAATCTACAATTAATTATTTTCTTCAGAGATATATTTCTTTCTCAGATATGTTTTTATTTTCTTCCACATATTTCATAACATAGTTTACTTGCAATAGTAAATGATTCATGGACAAAACAGCATGTTATAAAGAAAATAATTGTTTCATCTGAAACTGGTACTGCAGAAATCAATGCAAAGACCCACAGGACACAAATACAACTTTGCTTACCTATTTCATACAATCGTTTCTAACTTTTCAAATATAAAACCTGTAGGAAGTCAATATTGAAAAACTACAAGAAAGGCATCAAATTTATTAATTTTATCACTGGGACAACTTCAATGAAATCCCACTGGGGTTAATAACATCTGACTTATTTAAACATACTTTTCTTTGAAGATAAGGAATAATTGATGTGTGACAAAATTACCAGGAACAGATGAGCATTACTGATAATAATACTACAACATACTCAATTTATGGCCAAACAAGAGGCTAAGATTCTACTGTCGAATGGATGAATTAATGAATGAATGAATTAATTAATATAAATCTGATCATGAAATATTTGTATCTATTGAATATATAAGATGAAACAAAATCAAAGGCAAATTATTCAAACTAATGAATAGTGTCACATTTGTGGATCAGAAACATTTTAGTGTCTCTTTTTACTTATCCATAAACAAGGCCCCAACTAACTGTTGAATCTGACGGTCAGATGACACAAAGAGTTAATAGAATTCATGGAACTTATCCATTTATTTATTCAGTTTATATAGCCTACTTGCCATGTAACTTTGGGTGAATAAAAACCTTTCTGCCAATTTGAGATTGATATTTCTCCTTAAGTTAGACATCAAAAGAAAGATGAGCTTCTTAAGTTCTCAGTACAAGAAGCAATAGACAAAAATAAGTTATAATTCTGGAACAAGAAATATTGAGGCGGGGGAAGTCCCAGTATTTTTGTTTTGTTCTCTTACTAAATCTGTTTTTGATACATTTTCACATCTAGGAAAAATTCTTAGCATTTGACATATCTTTCCAGTATAGCACTAACAGGTTAATGTAGAGACTAGCTTGCTTAAGACCACAAAGTGAGGTTATTGCTGAAAAGAATTTAAACAATGGATTTTTGTTCCATCTACTAGCCTAGTTCAGACAACATATTACTCCCATTAATTTAAAACTCTGTTCAATTAGTATTAACTTTTTAATTAGGTTTAAGAGTGTCCTGCTATAACATTTTAACCACTATCACACTGTCTTAAGGAATTCAGATGTTGTTAAAAACCAATTAAAGATCTACTCTTAAAGAATTCAATGCTACTTTAACTGATATTTCAAAAAGGAAAATAAAAGTCAGTGCAATAGGCAACTGAAAAGTTTTATTTTCTATTACCAAGGCTTTAAACAAACAAATAAAATAATTCAGCCAACTCATCACTATAGTTAATAGCTAAGTTTTATATTGTTAAAAACAAGTACAAAGCTAAAAAAAATCAATAAGTACACTATATATAACTTAGAGTAAACATTTTTTATAAATAAAAAAGCCCCACAGAACTAATTAATTTTAGATACCAAACATCTAAAATTGAACCAAATGTATTCTGGTAAAAATATTATTTCCCATGAACTGATGCTTTAAAAAAAATGACTAAATTAAGTGCATAAACTTGAGAGTGTTATCTGGGAGGAGTTTGATCCTGTGGCTCCTGAGGACGTGGACAGGATTCTGGGATGGCTGAATGTGACCACATGTTTATTGGACCCGTGTCCCTCCTGGATGGTGCTGGCTTTCTGGGAGGTTACACAAGGCTGGTTTCCAGAGGATTATTAACACTTCTTCGAGTGAGGGTGTCCTACCGGCCGCCTTGAAAGAAGCGGTGGTGAGACCCCAACGATGCCCTTGAAGTGATGTCCCAGTGCCTGGAGGCCGTGCGGGCCTGAATGGGTAGAAACAGGCTCCGACTCAACCCTTCCAAGACCGAGTGGCTGTGGCTTCCAGCATCCCGATATAGCCAGCTGGTGCCATCGCTGGTTATTGGGGGTGAATCACTGGCCCCCACAGAGAGGGCTCGCAAGTTGGGTGTTCTCTGGATGCACGGCTATCTTTAGAAGAGCATATGACGGCTGTGGCCAGGGGGCTTTTTATCAGGTTCGCCTGATACGCCAGTTGTGTCCCTTTCTGGATTGGGACTCCCTACGCACAGTCACTCAGGCACTCGTAACTTCCCGCCTGGACTACTGCAATGCTCTCTACATGGGGCTCCCCTTGGGGTGCACCCGGAGGTTCCAGTTGGTCCAGAATGCGGCTCCGTGGGGGATTATGGGAGCGACGGGGCGCTCCCATGTGACATCTCTCCTGCGCAAGCTGCACCGGCTTCCGGTGGTCTTCCGGGTGCGCTTCAAGGTGTTGGTGACCACCTTTAAAGTGGTTTTAACTGGGTTGTTTTAAATTGAGGACCGAAATTATTTAATGTCTTTTATGTTTTATCTTGGCTGTTCACCGCCCTGAGTCCTGTTGGAGAAGGGCGGTATAAAAATCAAATAAATAAATAAACAAGAAGAGAAAAGTGTCCACTGTCCTTATTCTAATGATGACATCACCAGAAAGACAATTTGATAGCATGATTCAACTGCCAAATAGATGGAAATTTTTCTGGGATCATTTCAGTAAGAAGCACTGAAAAAAAATAGCTCTCTTATGTCTCTTGTTGCTGTGACGAAATTCTAAATAAAAGGCATAAAGGTAAACAAAGAAGATGTTGAAATAATATTCCTTAAGATGAATATACCATAAGGGAATTGCAATATGTAAAACCAAAAATCATCAGTAGCAAGGAGTATTGAGTCCCACCCATCTATTCACCCCAGATTCAGCATATTTTTTTCCAGATGAAGGGAAATGAAGATCTCCCATTCTCCTTGGCATATTAACAATGTAATGAAGTAAAAATGGCAATTTTAGTTGGATCTTGATTTTCAGGGACATCCATCGGATGAGGACAGGAGTAGATTTAAAACTGAAGGTAATAGTTATGATTACGTGAAACCATTCTTCTTTTTACAATACACTGCATACAGAAGAGCATAGAGCATATATCACATCATCATAGACACTATCTTGACTCTATCTCCCCACAAATGTTCCTTCTGAGTTTCTTCCAATTATCAGGACCAATAACAAACTATAGTTCTCACAAATGAAGGTGAATATATATGTCCCAGGATAATGTTACAGGATCCAATCTGGGTCAGTCACTGGGACCACGAGTTATGTCTTACAAGCTTTTGGACTCATGCTAGAGCTTATCATCACGGAACCTCTCTCTAGCCCTTCTCTATAGTTCTTTTACTATTTATAGCAGAAAATGTCAGATCTACTTCCCCTAAAAACAGTGCTGGAAAATTTGAAGGATTTGTATGTAACAGTGCACTAACATCCCATCCATCTACAGAATCATCAACTGCATCAAATGCCTTCTATGAACAGAGGAAGTCCTTTCATGCTTGAAAAATACAATTAAGACCAAAGCCTGTAGCCACAATATAACAAAAGTTGTAGTTGTGTGTGCTTGTGTTTAACAGTGATTTTTTTGAAGAATGCTTCAGCGATTACGGGACTCTGTCCTCAGACAGATTACAAAAACAACCACCATCTGTCTACTGACAGCCCAAAATGCATAATTTGGTCATAATTCTTTCACTGAATTACTAGTACTGGAAAGCTGATATAATTGCCAATTCCTACATCTGCATCATCTTATGAATAGCATTACGAACAATATTCAGCTTTTTCATTACTGCACTGAATTTATATCTGAAGAAATAGTGCCCATCAGTCATTAAAGCAGAATATGCTTAGGATTTATATGTAGATTCAAATGTAATTTATTTACCCAAGTTTCAGCTGTGGACAATAATCTAAAATATAATATAAAATCCATAGAAGAATGGTCAGGGTTTGCTTATATTTGTGTTTTCTGAAAAATAGGAAAGCTTAGTTTTGCTTTTATTTTTTTCCATAGCAAATCATCTATTAAGATTGGAATAATATGTGATTTAGACCAGTAATAGTTGTTGTTAAAATTCTTAGTAACAAGAACAAATGGATGAACCAGAATCCCAGGTAAATAATAAAATAGATCAAACAAACACTGTAACTCAAAATGGCAGCAATAATTTAAAAAAAAAAATTATTCCTGGTATTTATAGAACGAATGTTGTAAAAAGCCCAAAGCTACATAAGTTTATATTATCACTTATTAAATGCAGTAACATATATACTGTTCTCTATACTGCATTAACTCTATACTCTATACTGCATTAACAATACAATAATAGCCTATAATACATAGGCGAAGGAAGCAAGTTGACTGGTGAAATTATTGCACTTCCATCTAAACCTATATGGATCTAAGTTTATAAAACCTATTCAAATATTCTGGAAAGATAATGCTATATTGGAAGAAGTCATAAGATTATTAAGTGTAGATACTGGAACTCATGAAGTTATTATATTTTGTCGCCTAATGCTCAAAGAGAAGACAACATTATTAATGAATCAAAACTAATTATCTTTCATACTTTCATTTGTGGAAAACATCTATAAGTTTCAAGTAATATTTCCTGATACATTTTACTATTACACCTTTCCATTGAATTTCCCAAACCAATGTTTTTAATAGCAAACATTGACTAAAACAAGAAATATATGCATAAACATGTACAAACACAAACACCTAAATGTCTGTTTATTCCTGGCATTTATGGAGTGAATGTTCCATAAATACCTGGAATAGCTGGAATAGCCAACTAACAAAACTTAATTTACTTATAGGAAATACAGGGTGAAACAAGATAAAAAACATTGACTAAAACAAGAAATATATGCATAAATATGTACAAACACAAACACCTAAGTGTCTGCTTATTCCTGGCATTTATGGAGTGAATGTTCCATAAATACCTGGAATACCTGGAATAGCTGGAATAGCCAACTAACAAAACTGAATTTACTTATAGGAAATACAAGGTGAAACAAGATAAAAATCTTACGTATTAGAGAATTCTTTGTTTCAGCCAACTGCTGCCAGCCAGTCTGTCTGTCTTTCAATGTCTCAGAAAGTTGAGTATGAAAATCTAAATGGAATAAAATAAACACAATTTAGCATTCTCTTCATTAGATTTCACTGTCAATAATATATTTTTAGTATACCCCAGCGGTATTTCTCTAGAGTTAGCCCACTAGCCAAACATTCACTGTGATTACAATTAAGTTCTGCAAAACTGCACTGGCAGAATTACCAAAATGTGCCACTACTTCCCAAGACAAAGTCATTATCAGTAAATATACGGGATGTATATTTGAATGTATATTTGACAATCAGTGTGAATACTGATTTCAATTGTCCACATATTCAACCTAATCCTAATTTAAATCAAATTTATCTAACATATTATCTTCTATTGTAGTCTTAGATAATCTGCTGAATATGAATTGAACTTCAAATCAATTTTTATCTAAAATCTAGAAATGAAAATAAATCCAACATGACATTTCCCCCCCCTAGAATGCCATCAAATAGCATAGGTTCCTTATAACATTGGAACCATTTTGAGGAGAAAAGTATGAGGGAAAAAGTTTCTTCTTTTAAGATTTTTTTTCCTTTGTTGAAAATAGATACATTCTAAACAACAACAAAAATTATCATAATTTAGATAGACCTTAAGTTCTTCCATGCACTGAACAAGATTTTAAAAACAAGTTCCTGCTGATTAATTACAATTTAATGGACAAAAATTTTCAGAAAGAAATGGGAGTAGTACATTCAGAATTGTTACAATTGTTAACAATTGTATTGTTTAACAGTTAACAGTAAATTAACAGTTTGAATGGAAAAGAGAAGCTAATTAATAGCTAGGCCAAACCTTTCTTTCAGGTTAAAATTACATTTTCTTGTAAATAATATTACTGTCAGAATATGCATTTGTAATAAATGCTATTACACATTAACAAGCTACAATGAAGAAATAGACAAAAATTAAACAATTTAAGCTATGACAGCATGCTAAAATAAATATTTATTTATATGAAATATTAATGGTTTTCCTTCAAACCATATTTGAGAGAGATTTGTTGTAGAGATGGACTGCAATCTTTCAATCCTATTTGGGTTCTTGCCTTCAATGGATTACTTGTTGGATAGATTTCTATGAATGATGGATCAAGCTAGCAAAGTCTATTTTTAAGGTAGGAACAAACAACTAAAAGTTTGGGATACACACCTTAAATAAATCATACCATCATGCATTTTCTTTGTAAACAGCGTTGTTTGTTGTTCTATGTAAACAACAGTACACTCATTAATATTCCCAACCAAAATTATGCTAAATTTGCAAAAGGATTCCTTACACTTTTACCAAGAAACGTTATTAAACAGGCAAAGAGATTTTATACCACTTGTCTTGAACTATTTGTTAGGTTTTCAGGGACAATGTACTTCTAACATATACTACTTTTATTGCATTCAGCAATCAAGCCTTAATTTCATATTTCATAAAACATTTGAGTTTATTCATTTTGTCATACACATTCACTAAATTAACAAATGTACAATAAACTTTCTTTCCCATTTTTCAGTGACATTCTGGCAGGTAAAAATTAGCCTTTGCATCTAATCAGCACATCAGATAGATTAATAGCACTCTCCAAATTCCTCTCATTCTCATAATTCATCTCTCCATGAAAATTCTGCCAAACTCATTTCCAGGAACTTTTAACAAACTAATCTCCATATAGGGTTTTTTTTATTTGCATCCAATTTTTCTACTTTTTTCCTTTTTACAGGAAAACAATAATTCATTCATCCAAATGTTAAGCACAGATGCATTGTTTATACACACCTTAAATAAATCATACCATTATGGAAACCAAAACAGATTTTTTTGTATTTTGTTTTATTTTTATGATTTTTTTCTTACTTGCTAGCATTTATATTATTTACTTTATTTTTTACTCTTTGGCACATCACAGTAATTTCAAATTAAATTTCTAAAATATTTTCAAAATTTTGTCACTTTCAGTTTCATCCCAATACATCTATTCATGTTTTAACATTTTATTTATTATACTGAAGGCTTGTTTATCCACTACTTCCTCTACTTCTATTTTTTTTATTTCTAATTTACATCAAAATCACTTTTCAGTTGTCATCCATTTTAATCTTAACTGTTCATTGTTCTCCTTCCCTTCATTTATATTTTTTCCTTTTTATGCTTTTTCTTCTTTATTTTGTTTGTTTCTTTGTAATTTTCCTTTCCTTTTTTTAGTTTAGTTTCATTTTTTCTTATTTTATGCATATAGTTAATTTTATAATAACACTATTTTCACTATGTACATGGTATAAAAACAATTAGGCCTTATGAACCAGTCACAATATGTTTTATTAATTAACTTTGTTTCAGAAAGAAAAGTGTCGCTTTGTTTAAGGAATGTTCAAAGCATGTAACAAGACCTTTCAAGAAAATTTGAAGAAAATGTAACTATGTTCTTAAAAATAGATAAATGTAATATTTCTAAAACTCTGATCATCACCAGATAGGCCCATAGAGTTTGCTTTCTGTTGTCCATCATGGCAGTGGTCAATCAAGGCTTTCATATAACTTTTTGAAGGAAGATAGAAAAGTGTATACTAGGTTATCCCAAAGGTGTTTTTTGAAAAGGCAACTGGAGGTTGGTTTTCCTTGAAAATCTTTGGGACAACCATAATCTGGATGACTGAGAATCTCCATAGACACATATTCTCGATTAGCCCCCATTAGTCATGTCTGTAGCACATGCAGGATTCCCTGATTACCTTAAAGGCTACACTGGGCAAGTCTGGCACATTGTTGCCCATATGCCACAAGTGCAACTAAAACTCAGTTTCATCCTAATCATCCTTATGGAAAGTCAGAATTCTAAACTGCATGTTACCTTGCAAGCATACTATTTATCATACCACACCAACTAGGAGTTATGTGCAGCAGAAACCCAGATGCCTAAGGGAATATATGAATAGCTCCTTATTTTTCTGTGCAGCATGGAAGCAAGTCAATTCAACCCCCATAGAAAAGATTACCTGTGTCTGACTACTACTAATTTCTGAAATAGTAATATTGCTGAAGTTAATTGCATTTTGCTACTTTTCTATCCTTTGGTTAGCAAATCCAAAACAGCAAAGACTCTTAAATAATCCACCCATTCAGGGACATTTTATTCAAAATTTGGATTAATTTATAGTAATAATAAAAACATAGAATTAATATACAATATTATAAATACCCAGCAATCAACACCCAAATGAACAGAGATTAACACTAAGATTAACACTAGGCCAGCAATCAAGAAGTAAAACAATACCCCAATCAAGGAACTACCATTTCAGACAAACTAACATAAACAACAGCTAAATCAAGGAATTATCAACAGGACTCCCACCCTCAGACTACTAGTATACAAAATGATAGCAAACCCCACTCTCTTCAAGTACTGATGATGTTACCTAGTTTGATAATGAAACAACTGCAAGAAAAACCAAAGTCATAGCAACAAGGACCCCACAAATGCCTTTCTGGAAAAACAAGCTCTAATTATGGATGATTAACCACAGTATCCCTTCTTAAGTTTTTTAAAAGACTGCTAACATTTTCTTGGTCCCATTTTTAATAGTTTCTTTCATGTTGTAGTTTTGTTTCTGTTCCTTTATCATTCTTTTTTTTTTAAAAAAAACTCTATTTTTAATATATTTCTTGCAGATTACGGGGAACAATAATCCAAAACAAATATATATTCAAGGGTATCATACTATGCCTATTGTTTCAAGATTGCAATCTACCAGCTGGATAAAACATCTAAATATTAAAATTGAAGAGTTTTAACCTTGAGCTTTCTGGCCTTCATCCAAGTTCACCTGCTGGCCATTAAGGAAGCCCTTAAAGTGTTGTTATGTTAGAGGACATTAGAGTTCTAATCATGATCTGTCTAATTTTGAGCTATTTAGAGAAACATTCTTATATAACAAATCCCATACCTACTTACTATATATGGCATTGCCTAGGACTGACAGGGGTTCATAGGAAGAGATCTGCATTAATGGATTGGGCTCTGCCTAATTAGCTTCAAGATTCATAGAACCAAGCTACCTCTCAGGAAAATACACATCTTCTGGTGGGTGGTGAGAGTGGTGTGGGAATGAAGGGATAAGAAGTTAAAAGAACATTGGTGCAGTAAACAAATCATGGATAAATGGATAAAACCAACCAACCTGGAAAGAAAAATATTTTATGGCTCTTCCGTTGAACAACTGTGGAGAAGCCATATAAGTTGCCTTGATAGTAAGATGGGTGACATATAAATTTAATAAAATAAATAAATAAATAAGCAGGGAAGTTACCTCAGGCAACTTCTAGTTTTCCCCTTGCTCCATTTGCAGTGAAATCATAATACACTCAGTAAACAAAATCCATTCACTCCTATTCTTTCTCTTCCCTTTGCTCTCAAGCATAGAAGGCTAAAGTGTCTGCTCCCCTCTCTCCATTCCACACTTGAATATAAGCCTACTGAAAGAGCTTTGGCCTCCTAAGAAAAGCACGGTTCTTCTACATCACAGCATAACTGGCCTCCTAACCTGAGGAAATTTATTTTATTATTTATTTATTAATTTAATTTGTATGCCGCCCCTCTCCGAAGACTCAGGGCGGCTCACAATGCATTTAAAATCATTATAAAAACATTTAAAAATTAAAAACATTAAAAACATTAAAACTCATTCACACCATTCATTGCCGGATCTCGCCGGATCACAAGAGCGATATCAACGGCCCCAGGCCTGCCGGAAAAGCCAGGTCTTCACTGCTTTCCGGAAGGCCAATAGGGTGGGGGTAGTTATCTCAGGAGGTAACTGGTTCCAGAGAGCTGGGGCAGCCACAGAGAAGGTCCTCCCCTGTGGGCCCGCCAGCCGGCATTGTTTAGCTGATGGGACCCGGAGGAGACCAACTCTGTGGGATCTTACTGGTCGTTGGGAGTTATGCGGTAGAAGGCGGTCTCAAAGATACCCTGGCCCTGAGCCATGTAGGGCTTTTAATAACCAACACCTTGAATTGTGACCGGAGACCAATAGGGAGCCAGTGCAGCTCGCGGAGAATTGGTGTAATGTGGGTGTACCTAGGTGCACCCATGACAGCTCGCGTGGCTGCAATCTGGACCAACTGTAGTCTCTGAACACTTTTCAAGGGCAGCCCCATGTAGAGCACGTTGCAATAATCTAACCATGAGGTGGCAAGGGCATGAGTGACCATGAGGAGAGCCTCCCGATCCAAGTAGGGTTGCAATTGGTGCACCAGGCGAACCTGTCAAAGCTCCCGCTAGCCACAGCTGTCAGTTGTTGCTCTAATCTTAGCTGTGAGTCTAGGAAGACACCCAAATTGCGAACCCATTCTGAGGGGGACAATTTCTCCCCCCCCCAGAACCAAGGATGGACAATCAACATAGTCTTTAGGAGGCAATACCCACAGTCACTCGGTCTTCTCTGGGTTAAGTCTGAGCCTTTTGACTCCCATCCATACCCTCACAGCCTCCAGGCACATCACATCCACCGCATCCCTGAATTGACACGGGGTAGAGATATACAGCTGGGTATCATCAGCGTATTGCTGATACCTTACCCTGTATCGTCGGATGATCTCACCCAGCAGGTTCATGTAGATGTTAAATAGGAGGGGAGAGAGGACTGAGCCCTGAGGTACCCCACAAATGAGGGGCCTGGGGTCGACCTCTGTCCTCCTACCAACACCGACTGTGATTGACCAGAGAGATAGGAGAACCACCATAACACGGTGCCTCCCACTCCCAGCTCCCTTAGTTGTCCCAGAAGGATACCATGGTCAATGGTATCGAAAGCCGCTGAGAGGTCAAGTAGCACCAAGTAGCACCAAGATGGAAGAATGACCTCCACCTCGGGCTCGCCAGAGATCATCCATCAGCGTGACCAAATCTTCTGCAAACACCCAGAAGGAAATAATATCATTTCTCTCCTCTCCCCCTCCAAATTTAGACTTGCCCTGATCCTGCTGGCCTTTTGCAAGGGGCTAAAAACCTAGTTTTGCCATTGAGCTTTCATTCAAATTTAATTGTGGACTCCCAGAGTCATGTAGATCAGATGGGTGGCCTCTAAATTTACTAAATGAATAAATAAATGTGCAGCTTCAGCACCAATATGCAGCATGGCACCCTTGAAAACAAAACCCACGCAGATCAGGAAAAAACCCAAATCACAACCACAAATTCTCCTGCTGTAAACCGAACCCAGAACTGAGCTGGGTTTTTTTTCTTTTTTCTTTAAAAAAGCTTGCTAAATACATTATGATTAAATGATTGTAAATGGAGACCAAG
Organism: Arizona elegans; assembly: GCA_022577455.1. Lineage (NCBI taxonomy): Eukaryota > Metazoa > Chordata > Lepidosauria > Squamata > Colubridae > Arizona > Arizona elegans. The sequence goes on along the minus strand of JAKOOJ010000003.1, from coordinate 70,108,604 downwards.
GCAGCATATTAGTATATCACCTTCCATTTTAAATTCATTAAAACCTCATGAGGTAGACTGGGCTGAGAGACAGTGGTTGTTTGAGTCATCCATTGGGGTTCATATGCAGATTAAGCCTTGAATCCAGGAACTTCTGGAGTCTGTTCAATGCTGCAACCACTATTACATATAGGTTTAGCTGATTCATTCTGTTTAAATAAGAATTCTGATGGCTGGGTTCTTATAAGTGGAACTGAAAATGACTCTTCTAAAAATAAGATAGTAGCTTGTTTTTTGTATATGCAGAACATCAACGTACTTCCATAAATAGACTACAAAAATAATACAAAAAGATTCCAAAATTTTATAATCATGGTCTCTCAGTTTCTAGGGCTTATTCAAAGTTGAAATGGCCAAGGCAAGGAATAGAAAGTAGATTTGGGAAAGAAAAGCATAAAAAGAAAGACGAAGAAGAGGAAAAGTAGGGGAGGGGGACAAAAAAGACCAAAAGGAATAGTGGTAATGCTCATTGAGCCAAAATTTATGTTGCTAAATTAGACTTTTGTTAAGTGAATTTTGCCCCATTTTACAACCTTTCCTACCACAGTTGTTAAGTGAATCACTGTAGTTGTTAAGTTTGTGACATGGTGGTTCAGTGAATCTGGCTTCCGGATTGACTTTGCTTATCAGAAGGTCACCAAAAAATGATCACATGACCCTGGGACATTGCAACCATCATAAATATGAACTAGTTGCCAGGCATCTAAATTTTGATCATGTGATCATGGGGATGCCACAATGGTCATGAGTGTGAAAAACGGTCATAAATCACTTTTTTTCAGTGCTGTTGTAACTTTGAAGAGTCAGTAAATGAACTGTTGTAGGTCAAAGACTACTTGTATTTATTCTCCCCTCTCCTCCTTCTGGACAAACCTGGTCTCTCAAACGCCTGAACAAAACTATAGTTCAAATCAGAATATAATTGTTAATCTCAGAAGATGCAATTGTTGAATTAATTGAAATAAAACAACAGACATTTTTATGTTTCAGATATATTTTCTTTTTTTGATATGACTGTAAAATCCGTATCTGCGAGTTATACTACCATTAGTGATCCTACGAAGGGCCCTTATATAGCTCTGCATTAGCTGGTATCAAAGCCAAGAGTGATTTAAACTATGTCATTTTCGAGTGCTCAGGTCCAGGAATAATCAGTTGAGAGCTTTGTTTGTTTGTTTTCTTTGTCTGATGAAGCTTATTCTTGCTTTTAAAGGCTCAGAGAAAATACAGCAGCTTTTCAAGAATACTTCAAAAAGTCATAATACTTAGGAATGCTTAGTCAAGAACTGTTAAGAACTATTGAGAAATAGGGGATTTTGCATTTATGCTGAAAATCCAACCATAAAAGCAGTTGATTTTATCATAACTAAAAGCCAGGAATTAATAACTATTAACCAACTTTTTTTAAAAAAAAGTTAAAGTTTATTTTAAATATAAGTGAATGAGGTGCCATCCCGCATTATGATAGTAGATTCTGACTGGATAGTCTTTGTCCGCTAAATCTTCCAATGTGGTTTGGAAGAGCTATCACCACTATGAAGTATAATTAGGAAGCATAGGTTTCAGATGATGAATACAGTTAGAGTTTTCTGCTTGATATATTCCCTAAACCAGTGATGACTAACCTTTTCTAGACCGAGTGCCCAAAGCACATGTGCACGCGACTGAACTCCCAAGATGCAATGCACATGTGGGCCCTGTGCATGCACCCCAGTCCCTGCGCACGTTGGCCCCCGCACATGCCGTCCCCCACACATGCATGCACCCCCACATGCACCCCATCCCTTGCGCATATGCACGCTGCCCTCCACACATGCGCCCTAGCTCCCCACACATGCACATGCGGCCCCCTCCAGGCACCCCCCACGCATGCACGGCAGAGACCTGAAGACCAGCTGGCCAGCGGGAGGCACATGTGCAGCGGAGCTGAACTGGGGCAATGGCTCGCATGCCATCAGAAAGGGCGCTACATGCCACCTCTGGCACACGTGCCATAGGTTTACCATCACGGCCCTAAATGTTAAGTACTGAATACAGTGTGTATTTAATATCAATCAATGATTAAATTAATATTAACCTAGTTTATCAATTACTGTTTATTTTAACATATATTCTTTCTTTAAATAGTATTATTTATTCTGGTATTTATTTAAAGCTTTATCTTGATCTCATTATTGAATCATTACTAGGCAGAATAATTTATAACACTTCTTTTTTTAAAAAAAAACATGCTTTTTAAAAATGTAAAAGAATTTCAGTTAAATATTTCTGTGGGGCTAAGTATGCATTTAGTTGAAATACTAAGGCCAAATGAAATTATTGGAATAAATCAGCTTTGCATAAATTATTGGTGCCAAAAATTAGCTTGCAGTTCTTCAAATTGATTCTTCCCCTGGTCCGCTTTCTATTTTAATATCAATGTAGTTGGGGATTCCTTTCAAATTTATCAATTATCAAATTGGTGATACTTTGGAGTTTACTTTGTTGTTTAAGTGGCGGAAAGGGTTGTAATTCTGTTTCTGGTACACATCATTTCCTTTCTGAAGTCACTATGGCTGCCTACATTTCACTATTAAAAAAAATTCAGTGATGAAATTTGAAATGTCACATGAAAAATCAAGGAGGCTGAACAATGAAAAAGGAGCTGAACAATGAAAATCAAGACATTCACAGATATTACAGAAGCATCCACAAGCCACTGTTTTGAAAGTGGGGGGAGTGACCAGGTAATCAAAGTTTCAGCTTTCTTCAGTATGTGTCACATATATAACAATTAAATTGTCATATTATAACATGCATGTAGAAAGAGATGACGCTTCAGTTCTCCACTTGCATGCACTATCTTGAAGCTAATGATTGTCACTGCAGAGGCCCTGAACCTTTGTAATTTAGTACTTGTATTTTTAAAAATGCAAGAACACCATACTTTACCCATGGGAATAAGCACACTGAATTGGAATGTGTAGGGAAAAAAAATCAGGTTAATTTTTCTGTACAGGTTTTGTTTAAATAATCTGCATAGTGTAATGTTGTAAAACTAAAGTGATAACTTTGGGATAATTAAAAAGAATCAAAGACTGATTGACACTAGTTATAATATCTAAGCAGAATGCAAGCTGTATTTATTAAATTTATTCCAACAGAAAAGAATGTATGTCGCTCAGGGTTGAACAGTCCTTGCAGTCCTTAGTGCTTTCTGAACTGGCTATTATTAGTATAGATTATTAAATTTATTTTCTTTCATTGAACTAAATAAAATGAATTATTCATCTATTGAAAGCTCACTCTAACACAAGCAAAAGTACTTGTCATTTCACGTTTGACATTAGTCCGTCTCATTTGTCCTATCTTTCTTTTCTCCCTTCCTCCATTCATACAAACTAATAATCACAAAAACCTCAAATATATCTTTCAATAATCAATTCATACAATCTTCAGAAAAAGAGAATTTGAAAAACAAAGCAAAAAAGTAAGATAATGTCCAAAGAGAGAGCAGCCCAAAAGGCTCATTTTTCACATTTGCCTTTCATCGCTGTCAAAGGAAAAGTTGATTTTATCTATCTGGTGCTGCAGATTAATATATGTCTTACTGATGTAGTGGTGACAGAGGTTACCATATTATAGAACTTGTCCCTAAGGCTTTTATCTCGGCAAAGAACCCTTATTCAATACAGATCAAAATCATGAATTTATGGACCCAATCTACCTAAAGTTAAGCATTTTTTTTCTGATAAGAATGTTAATTCATAAATGAATATTGTCACAAAATGTAAGAAGTACACAACTGTAAGTACACAATCAATTTAAAAATGTATTGAAAAAAGAAAACAAAATAAAACAACTCATGATTTAAAATACCATGGCCCTCCTCTCTTTATATATTTATATATTTCTTTTCTAGCATACATTGACCAAATTGCTGGATGACCACCTAGAGTTAATGTTTGATAATTTCTAAATCAGAAGATAAAGTGTAGAATTCTCCCACACTCTGAATAACTGTTCAGATACTGAAAGCATTATTAAGTCATCAGGTCTGCAAAGAGTTTGAAGGTCTTCTACTTCATTCTCCTGCCCAGAACATTAATCCTCAGACCTTCCTAGAGAAATGTGTATCCAACATTTATTTAAAAACTTCCAGTCATAGTTTTCTTGTTTAAAAACAAGATCCATTTTTTTAAAAAAAGTGTTTTATCAAAGATGTTTCTCACACCTAAATTAAGCAATGATCCAATGGTTCAAAGATATTGAAATCACCAGTAGATTCAATATAGGAACAAAAGCCATAGTAGTCTATGATGGCCAATATATATGTATGTATGTATGTATGTATGTATGTATGTATGTATATGTATATGTATATGTATATGTATATGTATATGTATATGTATATGTATATGTATATAAAGTTATAGTATCATCTTTTCTGACTGACAATTTTTTATTAAAAGCCTTTTTTTTAAAAAAAAAAAAATGAAGATACCCTTCTTTGAACACATATCATCTCAAACCTGTTTTGGTTTCAGTTTAGGCCAGGAATCAGAATGAATTGATTTCAGTAATACATTTGAAGAATGGCTGCAGTTATATTTGTCTCAATAACTTGCAAAATCTCAGTGGGAAATAATCCATGAAGTTTTTATCTGAAGATTGGTGAAATAATACATTTCAGTAGGCAGCTACAGACGTTTTTCAATAATTCAGGTCTGAAGTGATTCTATTAAAAAAAGTAACTTTCAGGATATAGTTAGGAAGTTGCTAGTTGATGTAAACAACATATGGCACATTTGCACATGTACTCACACACACAAACAAACACACACACACAGTTGCTGGAGTGCACTAAAGTAGAAAGCTATATGAAATTAAAAGTACAAATGGATTTTTAGAAGCTATCTAGCTAACATCCTTTTTGTGAGCATTGTCTGAGTACGTTTTCAAGAAACGAGTAATGAACAGTATGAAAATGGAAATGCTGCTTAAATGTAAAGAAAAATAACACCGTCAAAAAAATTTTAAACAGCAAGAATGTTTTTCCTAAGTAACTGGCTTTTCTATTCAATGGAGAATTTAAGTTTAATGTTTTATTCTTCCTACCTCAGTTCATAGTAAGCTAAATAATATTTTATCACCGACGCTCAGATATACATTTCTTGGGATTTATCAACATTTGGTTCATACAAAATATCAAATTAAAAATCTTGAAATGTTTAGTTGTAAAGCTTATGATTGGGCAATATTAAATAAACATATTAAATATCTTGATCACATAATGTGAAGCAAATAATCAAAAAGACTGCCTAATTTGCCTGAACAGAAAATACTATTCAGAAGTTTTTCCTAAGGCAGGACATCAATAAAATTCATGGCTAGTCCAGCCATCAATATGGAATGTTAGTCTATTTTAGAATCCTGGATTTTCTTCCCACAATCAAAAATATCTCAATCATTTTTTCCTCCCATTCTGCCATTGCTGCATCAGCCTAAATGAGATAATTTCAAATTAACATTCTTTCTTTCCCTCTCTCCCTCGCCCCCCTCTTCCCCTTTAAAAATCTTGCATTTATGGTTATCTGAAGCAGATCCTTCCATTCTCATGGAAACCATTGTTCCACCTAATCTACTTACTAACTTTTTATTCACATTCAATAGGAACTTTAAAAATAATCTCAATGAAAAAGTAATGTATGTTGACATTATCAGGACAAATAAAGCATATCTACCATCTTTAATAATTTTAAAACAAGTAAGCAAACTTTAAATATATCATCAATGTAGTCTTTACATAGAATATATTTCGTTATTCTGCAAATAAACCACACTTATGAATCAATATGGTTACCTAATATTTGCACGTTGATTCACCTCTATGCTTAGTATGTTTAACATTCTATTTTTCTAAACCTTTTTCTTTTATCCTCTTTGTAAAGTAATTTCTTTACAAATGTACTGAACAATAAAATCAATCCACTTATATAAATATATAACATAATTATACTACTGTAAATATAAATCATTGGATTCTATGTTATATTTTCATCTATGTGGAAGCAAAGAAAGTGAAAGAGTAAACTTTAAGAATTTGCAGTCCACTGGTTATTTTATATCCTGTAGGTAAAGCTATTCTTCAAAAGTATGGCACTTGCCCATGATTTAGCAGAATAAAAAAAAAACCCCAAAAGCATAAACATAATTGATCATGTTTTTTTTACAATTTTACACACAGTATATACTAAAGAAAATAAGCAAAGTATGAATGACAAGATAGAAACACTCAATATAGAGCATGCAGATGTAATAAAGACTTAATGAAACAGATTATTCAACTGAAAATAGCAAGAGGCATAAATGTGTTATAATTATACCTGGAATTTTTCACTTCCACATCTAGGAGGATGAATATTATCTTTGTGATCTATAACGTGTATTTATTTAGTCTATGTATGGCCAGAGACCAAAAGTAGTACAAATGCAATATAAACTAAGAATGGAAGGGAAGGGAGGGGAGGGGAGGGGAGGGGAGGGGAGAGGAGAGGAGAGGAGAGGAGAGGAGAGGAGAGGAGAGGAGAGGAGAAGAGAAGAGAAGAGAAGAGAAGAGAAGAGAAGAGAAGAGAAGAGAAGAGAAGAGAAGAGAAGAGAAGAGTTGGAAGGGACATAACAAGAAATGGAAATGATTACAAACATTGAAGATTATGAATCTTCTAGGCATACCATAAAGAACCAAATCATTCAAGCCTAAATATAATTCATATTGAAATTCTTTAGACCTATAAAGCCCTACTGGAGGAAGACCCAAGAAACCTATTGGATCATTTCTTCAAATTGATGTAACCAGATTGTTCCTTTTGGTTGAGTAGGTATATCCCAGCTTTCTTCATTTTGGAAGGTGAAGAAGCGAGTTCTCCCAAACAATAGTTCTCTGTAACTTATCCAGTTAGTTCCCACTATTGTTAGTTGATGTAATGGAATGTGCGCATAACCTTAGGAAATGAGGGAAATATGTTGGCTAGGTAATAATGACACAAGAGAAGCAGGAGTCCCCAATTGCTTAATGGTTCCGTAAAGAAAATAAGTACCCGGCCTAGTTGATCAAGCAGTTAAAATGGCAGAGGGAAGTGTGTGCAAAATTATGTTTAGATTACCACATAGTAGAATTAGTTAACTGAATCCTGTTTCCTGTCTGGTTTATGCAGAAGACTGTTTTTAACAGGCTTTAAAAAGTGGTTAAAATACCACTTTCTTCACAGCTCTTTGTATATTGACATATATGTTTTACTTCCTATTTTGACTGCCACTGTTGTTTTCCAGAGCTGTTTTGATACTTATACTCTTAATGTTTTTGTTTTTGTTTTTAAGTGAATCATCCAGAATGTGTAATTGTGGGAGTATAAGAGTTCTGGAAGTAAATAAATACATAAACATGCCATCATTCAATGGCAATCTGCTTTGCTTGAAGACTATTCAGGTTATTGCAATCCTGTATGAGACGTACCACAATTATACCATTATGGTAGATTCAGGCATGTTGGATTAAAAATCACATTTGGAGACTGGAGAAAGAGTTGTTTAACTAAGATTTTTTTTGGAGGGGAGAATGTGTGCCTTTTGGGTGCCATATTTTAAGATGGTCAATTATATCAATAGTAATAGATCACAATCTGTTTTATCTTATGAAAACCTAAATCAATTTTAAATATATAAGAATAAAATAAAATGTGTAATAAAATGAGTTTGCCTAAATTATGGAATGTTTTCCATAAATATGAAAGCTAGTTGCAGAATATAGTAAATATATAGTAATATGATGGAAATAAAGCATATGTGAAATTAAAAGACATGCTTAGCAAACAGTTTGAGACTGTGAGAGGAATAAGATGTGTATAAGGTAAGGTGACCAGACGTCCCGCTTTTGGCGGGACAGTCCCGCTTTTGAGCAATTTGTCCCGCGTCCCGCGGCGTTTTAAAAAAGTCCCGATTTTTCATTCTGCCTCCTGGTTCCCGGCTGCCTCCTGAATCCCCGCTGATGGCTAGAGGGAAAAAACCTGTTTAAACTCTTGCCGCGGGGCTTCAAAGGGCCGCCCTACGTTAATTAGCTCGGCTTCCCCCTCTCAGCTGATTTGCACAGGGCTCTGCTCTTGCTAAATTGCTCAGTTTTTTTTTCCTCTTTGTGCAAACCAAGCTCAAAACGAAACTGAAAGTAAAACAGGCTGTTGGCTTTGCGGTTTGCTTGCAACGTTGGAAAATTAGGCAGCAGATTTATTTTCCTTTTCCTCACCAAAAAAGGTAAGTGCAAACAATGGAAAATTATTTAGGGCAAAAGAGGAGAGTTCAAGATTTTAAAACACAAAAGAAAAAAAAGCTCTTTTTAACTAGGGAATTGTAATAATTGAGATATTATTAATTGTATACTGTGTTGAAAGCAGAAATGGTTAAGTTGTGGTTTGGAGGAATATATGGGGGAAATTATTTGGTTTATTATTATTGGTAAGTATAATTAATTGATTTGTAAGAAATTGGATTGCATGGAAGTAATTGGAATATTCATGTTCATATTGATTAATATACAAAAAAGATAGTTATATAACTAATTGATTTATATTAAAATGTTGAATTTGTATTAAACAACTGTATTACATAATTACATAATTAACCAATGTGAGGATGGATATAAAAATAGATGACAATGGGAAGGGGTATAAAATAGAATAGAAGGGAAAAATTGAATTTGATTAAGATTAGAGATGAGGATGAAGGGTAAAATTGTTTTTTTAAAAAAATAGATGAGGAATAAATATGGCAAAAAGGAAATATAGAAATTGTAAATTTAATTGAAATGACTAAGCACTGTTTAAATTTGTGAACCAGCCAAATATTCTGTTCAAAGAAAATACATTGTATGTATGTGTGTTTCTAATTATTGCTATTTATTCATATTTGTTCTCTTTTATTCTTTAAACTTTAACAATTCATTCTTTATCTTAATATCTTTATATTTGTTTGGGGTTGGCTTTCTTCCCTTTCATCTTTTTTATTGTACAGCAATCTTTCTCCTCAAACCTACCACCTCTCTTTTCTTTCCTTCTTACTTTCTCTTCCCCCCCTCTCCTTCTCCTCCTCTCTTCCTCCCTCTCTTAACCGTCACTCCTACTCTAATTTCCCTTCTCTTCCTTCATCCCTCTCTATTACTGTATCCTTTTATGCATATGGACTACTCAGAGGGCTGAAAAAGTTATTTTTGACTGGTCCTCGCACTTTTGACCAGTCCTCGAACTTACGACTGTCCTCACATTTTACGTTTTTTGCCCTATCTTGTCATCATGGTGAAGAGAAGCGGTTGTGAAATGAGTGACATGGTTGTTAAGAATGCTGTACGGGCATAAATGTGAGGATGGTCAAAAGTGTGAGGACCAGTCAAAAGTGTGAGGACCTGTCAGAAATGACTTTTTTCAGCCCTCTGGTTAGTCCTTTTGTGCATATGGACTACTCAGAGGGCTGAAAAAGTTATTTTTGACTGGTCCTCGCACTTTTGACCAGTCCTTGAACTTACGACTGTCCTCACATTTTACGTTTTTTGCCCTATCTTGTCATCATGGTGAAGAGAAGCAGTTGTGAAATGAGTGACATGGTTGTTAAGAATGCTGCACGGGCATAAATGTGAGGATGGTCATAAGTGTGAGGACCAGTCAAAAGTGTGAGGACCTGTCAGAAATGACTTTTTTCAGCCCTCTGGTTAGTCCTTTTGTGCATATGGACTACTCAGAGGGCTGAAAAAGTTATTTTTGACTGGTCCTCACACTTTTGACCAGTCCTCGAACTTACGACTGTCCTCACATTTTACGTTTTTTGCCCTATCTTGTCATCATGGTGAAGAGAAGCAGTTGTGAAATGAGTGACATGGTTGTTAAGAATGCTGCACGGGCATAAATGTGAGGATGGTCATAAGTGTGAGGACCAGTCAAAAGTGTGAGGACCTGTCAGAAATGACTTTTTTCAGCCCTCTGGTTAGTCCTTTTGTGCATATGGACTACTCAGAGGGCTGAAAAAGTTATTTTTGACTGGTCCTCGCACTTTTGACCAGTCCTCGAACTTACGACTGTCCTCACATTTTACGTTTTTTGCCCTATCTTGTCATCATGGTGAGGAGAAGCGGTTGTGAAATGAGTGACATGGTTGTTAAGAATGCTGCACGGGCATAAATGTGAGGATGGTCATAAGTGTGAGGACCAGTCAAAAGTGTGAGGACCTGTCAGAAATGACTTTTCAGCCCTCTGAGTAGTCCCTATACACACAGCCATGGCCACCCGGTCACATGACCAGCTAGCCACGCCCACCCAGTCACATGGCCTCCAAGCCACGCCCACACAATAAGCCACGCCCACAATGGTGTCCCTCTTACCAATGTTAAAATCTGTTCACCTTACCCTATACACATAGCCATGGCCACCAGGTCACATGACCAGCTACCCACGCCCACCCAGTCACATGACCAGCTAGCCACGCCCACAAAATAAGCCACGCCCACAATGTCCCTCTTTACCAATGTTAAAATCTGGTCACCTTAGTATAAGGAGGTATAACAAACCTCCGTTATTTAATGAAGGGATGATATTTGATTTTTTGAAAAGTTACAATGTTTCATGTATGTGATTTAGTATAGAAGTTTGTGATATGGGGTTCATACTGATATTGTAAACTAAAATATATAAGTTATAAGAGATTGTTTCTGATAACATTGAAGGTATATTGGTCAGAAACATGAATATTTGTTCTGTCCCCCCTTCCCTACACAGGCAAACACACAACCAGGCACGCCTGCCAAGGTTTTATTATGTAATCAGACTAGAATCCCTTACAGATAAGGGTTTTGGCAGTAAACTGTGAAATGCCTGCCAAGTCAGTTTTCACTCACAGTAAGCGTGAGAGAGTTTATCCTCAGTCCGGTCCAGTAGCAAAAAAGTAATCCCCGTAGCAAGAGTTAGCCAAGGTGCAATCCAAATATGTACAAGCCAGATTTCAGGTAACGTGATGTGACTCTCAGGTTTTTAACTTTGACCGTCACAAAGCCTGAAGAGCAATCACACCCACTTTTATTCCTTGTGGGGTGTGGCTCAGTGACTCAGCTCAATCTCTGGCCCTCCCACGCCTCTTTCGTTGCTGCGCACGCTTCTCCCTCTGATGCTGCCTGGGATCAAGCCAGGATTTATCATCCTCGCTCCCTATCTGTTGTTGTTCTGATATGCTTTCCTCCTGGCATATCCCAGGCTGTTCCTCTTGGCCTTCAGATGAAACCTGAGGCATTGCCAGAGAGGAGGGTCCTGGAGAGGGAGGCTTTGTCAGTTCCTCCCCATCACCTTCTGAGTCCTCTTCCTCTGTTAGGACAGGCTCAGGAGTCAGGGTCACAACAATATTCATATATTTTTGTATGCAGATGATGTTCTGTTACTGTCAGATAACCAAATTATTTACAATGAATGTTAAATAGATTGTATAATGCAAGGAGAAGTATGGATCTGAAAATTAATGTATCACACTCTAAGGTAGATGGGTTTGACAGAAAAGTGGAGTAAGTGAATGCAACTTATATGTAAATTGAAAAGAACCTAAAGCAAATGAATCATTATTTTTACCTTGATATAATGTTCACTTAATATGCAGAAGTGGAGACATTTTAAGTCAAAGATACATTGGAAAAAAGTCATTGAGTAGCATGTGATCTATTTAGAGGAATGAATATTTGTTGAACGAAGTGAAAACAACTATACAAAACTCGTTGTTTCTGTCCAATTTGATATACAGACATAAGAGTTAGATATATCAATCGAGGTGTAAATATATACTATGATTTATTTTTTTAATTGTGAGACACTTAAGAAATGTACAGATTAAAATATGAAACTGGAAAAGAAAGTGTCAGCAAGTAATGAATTGGTGGTGCTTAAAAAAACTAGTTTGGTCGTATAAAGAAAGTAAATGAGGAATCACAAAACAAATATACAGTATAAAGGAAAAGTGAATGGGTGAAAAGAAAGGTGAAGACCAAGAAAGTCATGACAAGATGGAATTGTTGATACCATAAAAAAGAGAGAAATTAAGAAGTTTAAAGAACAAAAAGCAGTACATTAGATGACTGGATACAGTATAGGATATAAAAGGAGGCACAGTAGTTAGAATGCAGTATTGCAGGCTAACTCTGCCAAATGACAGCAGTTCAATCCTGACCAGTTCAAGTTTGAGTCAGCCTCTCATCCTTCCAAAGTCAATAAAATGATGATCCATATTGTTGGGGCAATATGTCAAATTTGTAAACTGCTTAGAGAGTGTTGTAAAGTACTATGAAGCAGTATATAATGGTATTGCTATAAGGAAAAGACATAATGATGACATTGATATAAACTAAAACTAGCTACATATCTTTTTTATGCCATATTTTTAGTTTCCTTTGCTTTCTATATTTTTCTATTTCCTATGTTCCACATAACATGGAACAGTTTAAGGTAAAACTGAATAGATGACTTTATGCACATAATCAAATGTATTATTTTGATGTCTTTGAAGGAATAATGAATTAACAATGTTAATATTGAAGCTCAAATGTATTGATTGCAGGCCTATGTAAAATCATTGAGAAAATATATTTCCTTGCAGCTATAAAGCAGCCAGGAATGTTTGGAGATGGGATGCAGGTGCTTCAACACTCTCCTGAAGTCTACTGGTGGGGCCCTAAAGGATATATAGATACATGGAGAAGACCAGTGGTGGGATTCAATTTTTTTAGCAACCGGTTCTGTGGGCGTGGCTTAGTTGGGGATGTGGCTTGGTGGTCATGTGACTGGATGGGCGTGGCTAGCTGATCATGTGACCGGGTGGGCGTGCCTATGTGCATAGGGACTACTCAGAGGGCTGAAAAAAGTCATTTCTGACTGATCCCACACTTTTGAACTGTCCTCGCACTTATGACCATCCTCACATTTATGCCCATTGCGGCATTCTTAACAACCATGTCAGTCATTTCACCACTACTTCTCTTCACCACGGTGACAAGATAGGGCGCAAAACATAAAATGTGAGGACTGTCGTAAGTTCAAGGACTGGTCAAAAGTGCGAGGACCGGTTAAAAATAACTTTTTCAGCCCTCTGAGTAGTCCATATGCACAGACAGGTCCTCGCACTTTTGACTGTCATCATTTATGTCATCATTTATCTTCTAGTCCAGTGCTATGCTGGCTAGAGAATTCTGGGAGTTGAAGTCCACAAGTCTTAAAGCTACCAAGTTTGAAGACCTCTGAGCTAGGGCTTTGGGGCCAGCCTTTTGGGGAGGGAGTCCCATTCGGAGAGACCCCCTGCCTCTCAGGAAGCATCAGGCCCAGGCAGAGAAAGTTGCAAAGGTTGGAGATCTCTGGACTAGAAGACCTCCAAAGGTCCCTTCCGACTCTGTAATTCTGGTATTGGCAAGCAAGCACAGTTAAGCCACTTAAATCCTCCAGAGCAGGGGTCCCCAATCTTTTGGACGTCAGGGACCACCAAGTTCATAATTTTAAATTTTGCGGACCACTAATACGGATCCAGCGCGCCGCTTGCTGAAGCACCTGGACTCCCAGTGACGGGATAGGGTCCTTCAGGCACTCTCCCCCACTCTTTCTCTCTCTCCCCCCTCTCTCATACTCTCTTTCTCTCTGCCTCCCCCTCTTTCTCTCTCTCTCTCCCCCTCTCATTCTCTTTCTCTCCCCCTCTTTCTCTCTCCCCCACTCTTTCTCTCTCTTTCTTTCTCCCCCTCCTTCTCTCTCTCTTCCACTCTTTCTCTCATTCTCTTTCTCTCTCCCCTCTCCCACTCTTTCCCTCTCATTCTATCTCTCCCCCCTCTTTCTCTCCCTCTCTCCCCCACTCTCTCTCATTCTCTCATTCTCTCTCCCCTTTCTCTCCCTCTCCCTCACTCTCTCTCTCCCCCCTCTTTCTCTCTCTCCCCCACACACTCTCTCATTCTCTTTCTCCCCGTTTCTCTCCCCCTTCTTTCCCTCCCCCTTTCTCTCATTCTTTCTCTCTCTAACCCTAACCCTAACCCTCTCTCATTCTCTTTCTATCCCCCCTTCTCTCTGTCCCCCACTCTCTCTCTCATTCTCTTTCTCTCCCCCTTCTCTCTCTCCCCCACTCTTTCTCCCCCTTTTTCTCTCTCCCCCCTCTTTCTCTCCCTCTCTCCCCCACTCTCTCTCTCTCTCTCATTCTCTTGCAGGGGGCCAATCTGGTGTCTGCAATGGAGAGCAAAATCCAGTTTCTTCTCTCTGCTGTAAATGCAGCATCAGGATTCCGCCTTGGTATATTTGCGATGCAAGGCAGCCCTCGTTTCCTGCCGACTCGGAGCGGTAAACAGTGCCTGGTTTGGGGAGCAGCCGGATTTTGCTCTCCATTGCTCTCTTGGCCCTCTGCAAACTCTCATCTCTCGAGAAGCCCAACCAAAGTTTCCCACACCACTTCAGGGAACGCTCCTCGAGAGAGACAAGATCTTGCAGGGGGCCGAGAGAGCAATGGACAGCAAAATCTGGCTGCTCCCCGAACCAGATGCTGTTTACCGCTCCGAGTCCCAAGTGAAAGGAGATGAGGGCTGCCTTGTGCTGCAAATATACCAAGGTGGAATCCTGATGCCGCACTTACAGCGGAGAGAAAAGGGCGGATTTTGCTCTCCATTGCAGACACCAGATCGTATTGCACCACCTGAAAAAATGCAAAAATTTCCAAATGCAGCCCTGCCCTCTATTAGCCCTCCTGATGTTCAACTGTTGTCTCTCAAGAAGGATACTTGGCCATCTTCATGCTTGAAAGGATTCTACAGTGTAACAGCAGATGTCTCCCACGTTGGCAGCTTTAAGACTTGTGGACTTCAGTTCCCAGAATTCTCCACAATTTCCCAGAATGGGCTAGGCGGAAGTTGAAGTCTACAGGTTGTAAAAGAGCCACAATTGCCCAGCCCTGGGCTAGGGTAGGCTGACGCCGCGCGGGTGGGAGGTGGGGCAGGGCGAGGGGCGGGCAAGCCAACAATTTAACAAATGGTTCGGTGTGCTACGAGGCCAATAAATTGAAAAAAAAACACACCAAATCGTTTGTTAAATTACTGGCTCGCCCGCCCCTCGCCCCGCCCCGCCCCCACTATTTATTGGCAAGGGGCGGGGTGAACCAGCAATTTAACAAACGGTTTGGCCAAACCGCCTAGGACCGGCAGAATCCCACCACTGGAGAAGACTTCAAGAGGACCTTGAGGCACTTCTGATAGAAAAGGTGTTTAATGAAACAATTTGCACATTCTTAAGTATTTAGAAATATTAGTTGTACTAAATGACATTTGCAAAAGTATTCAAATGTTTCATCCTCCAACATCTCCTTTTCAAAGAATGCATTTTTTTCTGTGTCCTCTGTTCTTACCTATTCATGAACAAAAGACAAGCATTATACTCTAAAATAAATTGCAAGATATAAATTGTTTTCTCACCTACTTACTTCAAAATTGTTGACAATAATTATAACATCCCAGTCTAACTGAAAATTGATCCTAATTGTAGTAGAATGTTCTTTATAAATTTAAATACCAGTTATAACAATACTCAAAATATGTCAGTGTTTCAATAATACCCCAAACATAACACATTGAGACATGCAGAATCTAGATGCAAATTTCTCTCTTTTGTAACAATAACTAAACACAAAGTTCTCATTTATGTACAGTTCTGTGCAAAAACATTTTTTGTTTTATTCTGTTTTAATAATCTCTCTTTTTCTCCTTTTTTTTCTCCACCAAATATAGAAAGTAAAAATGATATGCATGCTAATTCCTTTGCAAATGAAATTGCATTCTTCACATGCAACTGGAGACTATAAGGGTATGAGGAAATAGAAATAACCTTTGAAGGTAACAGGCAGAAACAACTTCTCCCAAGAACAGAATATGAGATGTTCTATTTACACCCCATGTAGCCTGCTGTTTCTTCATCTGATTATACAACTGAAAGAAAATAATAAATTCCCCCTCACCTATTGTCCTTACAATAAGTGGAACAATTCCATATTTTGATATGTTTTACTATTATACCCTTTTTATATTTTATTTCTGATAAGTTGTTTGATCTTTCTTTGTCTTTGACACCAAAGAAATAGTTATTGATTTTTCTCCTTCCTGAACCACATTCACCAAGTCAATTAAACTAAAAAAAATGTAGCTCTTCATATTTACATGATACATTCTTTAAATTATTTCCAAATCCAGTTATTCTGAAGTAGAATCCAAAATTATCTGTTCCCTTACATACTATTCACAAAA
Source organism: Arizona elegans (assembly GCA_022577455.1). Lineage (NCBI taxonomy): Eukaryota > Metazoa > Chordata > Lepidosauria > Squamata > Colubridae > Arizona > Arizona elegans. The sequence goes on along the minus strand of JAKOOJ010000003.1, from coordinate 70,092,262 downwards.
TCAAATTTCTTTTAATTACACATTTTCATCTTTTAACAATCATTGCAGAATACTCAACATAATTATAATTTATAACACTGAAATGTGTTGCTGTAGCATTTATTTACACATTTGTTAGTTTGTTGCAATTCATTTAATATTTACTTGTGAAAATCCTAGATTTTTGCTCCTTTTTCTAATACAGAAAAGAAATAGAACTATAAAAGAAAAGATGCTTTACCTTTAATCGTGATTAAACAACAACAATAACAAAACACAGATACTTTCAAATATTTCTCAAAATTGTTGGTGCCTCACTGCCCACAGGAACCAATCTAGAGTGGTAGAATTTATAGTATAGGGTACCTTTTTCATTTTCCCAGATTACCGCTCAGTTTGCTCTGTTAGACATCCAGATCTGACTAAATCAATGTTACTTTGCTTATAAAGAGCATTCTCATTTAATATATCTTTTCTTAAAATTATCTGTATCATCCTGAAACAGAAATTATGGACATGAGAAGAATGCAGAAGAATAGATTCTGGCATGTTTACCATGTAGACCCAAACACTGGCACATATAGTATTTCTTCATTTAAAATTTGATCCTATGTCAACAAAACTCTAAGTATAATTTTTATATATTTCTTCATCCCCTACACCACATCTGAGAATCAGCTGCCAAGGCAAAGGCACACAGGCATAATCTCATACACTATTTTGCTCTCTCTGAATTCCAGAGAGTCACCCAGTGCAAGACAGAGCTACCTGCCAAATCATCTGGAAAGTCCCCAAGTAGCCTCAGAAATCAGGCATTTAAGGAGGCCATTTCAATGGGTCCTTTGTCCTCAATATGTGGGAACACAGTAAAGGTCAGATGCCAGCATACTCCATATTCAGTTCATGTTTCACTTCTCCAAAGGAAAACAAAACCAGATCTAGAATGGTGTTCACCTACATAAGTTAAAACTGTGATTATCTGAGCAAAGTCTATAGTCTCCATGAAACCTTACACCAAGATGCAGAGATTAATATGTCCCAAGAGCAAAATTTCAGTCTCAAAATGACATCCACCTACAGCCAACATATCTATATTATTCACAGCAATACTTGGCTATAAAAAAAATCTGAAACAATCTCACATTAACAATGGATTACCCAGAACTAAAATTAGGAATTTGGATATTTCATTTCCCATAAGCAGGTGTTTCACAAAAGACAAGGCAAGAGATGTGGGCAGTGTTAGTGCAATTATCTGGTATACAAGAAGCCTTAAGCTCTCTCCCCCAATTTAACTGGTTTTTTCATAATTTACAGCAGAAAAACATTATGAGATGTTCTTAGAACTCTTTTCAGTGTACTTCAAATTGATGTGACAGCATGGAATATCATCTATGGCAGTGGTGGGTTTTACTTACCTTTGCTACCAATTTGCTCATGCATGCACAGAGCGTATTTGATGACATCCAGGCAGGTGAGCGGAGCCTCCAGCCACTGCTACTACCTGTTCGTCCAAACCAGGGTGAACTGGTAGCAACCTACCACTGATCTATGGCTGTATATAGCAAAAGGGGCACCTCAGAAAGCAGGAAATTGCCAATAGAACAAACCTTCTTCTTCAAAGCAGCAAAGCAGCCTCATGCATACAACTGCTTCACTAGCAGACCCAGTGGAAGTGACCCCTATGCAGGGGTGGGCTGCTGGGGGTTCGCAGGGGTTTGGGAGAACCTCTAACTAAGATTCTGTGCAGTTTGGAGAACCCTCAAATCCCACTCCTGGCTGGACCTGCCTACCCCTCCCCTCCCAGAAGTCCCCAAGTGGTCCGTTTTGGATGTAAGTAAATGCACTATGTGCACTGAGGCTTGGAGAGGGTGAAAAATGGGCCTACCGGAAGTTTGGAAAGGCAGGAAACGGCTCTGTTTTTGGCCTCCTGAGGGATTCCGGAGCCTGTGGAGGCCATTTTTGCCCTCCTGGAGGCTTTAGGAAAGCCTCCGGAGCCCAGGGAGGGCAAAAACTCACTCCCACTATGGTGCAGGAGGCCGACTAGGCCACACCCACCATGGCCATGCCCACCCAGCAACCGGGCAGAGAACCCCTTGCTAAAAATTTTGAAGCCCACCCCTGCCCCTATGTCTGCCCAAACACAAAGAATTGAGGCCATTTTTCAAAGTTATCATTACAATTATCCAAAGGGTGTAGCTGCTTTAATTTTTCAAACATAAGTGTTCTGCTTGCTTCCTAACATGCTCTGCCTTTTTTTTTTCTTCAATACTTGACAAAACCCCTGAACCCAGATACAGTAGTTCTACTCTATTTTAAATAAAGATGAGAATTTCTGCTAAAATTGCTGGAATTTTTTTTTTTACATTTTATTGGATAAAGATATAGGAAGCAGGGGGAAAAATCCATTTTCCATTAAAATATCTCTGCATGGGCTTTAATCCATTCTATTTAACTTATAACTTGAACAAATAATTTTGGTAAATAGCTGTAATTTCTTCAATAAAATTATCCATTAAATTTGTATCCTATCAAGAAGTGGTTGTTGCTTTACTTAATATTTATTCTACATGGTTGCAGGATCCACTTACTTAGTTCTTGCAGCAAAGCTAATAATGCAAAAAGGGAGGGGGGAATTATCCGTTGATTTGTTGGTAAGGGGATGTAATCGGCCCAAGATCACCCATCTGAGTTCCATTCCTAAAAGAAGACTGTACACTGGGTCGCTCTGCTTCTAGTCCACAACCTTAACCACAACATCATGCTGGCTTACCTCTGGCTTTGTCATGTTAAAATCAGGGGTGAAATCCAAAATTTTTCCCTACTGTGTTCTGTGTTCTGTGGGCATCACTTGGTGGGCATGGCAGAGGAAGGATACAGCAAAATCTCCATTCCCACCCCACCCCAGGGGAAGGATACTGCAAAAATCTCCATTCCCACTCTAGTCTGGGGCCAGTCAGAGTGTTATTTGCTGGTTCTCCGAACTACTCAAAATTTCCACTACTGTTCTCCAGAATCTGTTACAACCTGCTTGATTTCACCCCTGCTTAAAATGGACAATAAAGTTCTATTTGTACTGTATTCTGCAATATTATGATTTCCTTTTCAAAAAGGTTTATGTGATAGTTGAACTGAAGACCAATCTATATTAGAATATATGTAATAATTAGTTTATATATATATATTTAGGTCTCCCACCTAGCAGTTAGAGCTTGCTAGGTGTTAGAAAGGAAAAAAGCCCAGAACCGAGTAGATGTGATTCTACTGAGCTGGAGCTACAAAAAAAACCTTGGCTACGTAGGGAAAACCTGGCTAGAAGAAAAACACACATAAACCCTACGAAGAAGTAAGGAAATTAATACTGTACCTTTACAGGGAGGATATGGGTGTGGCCTACTGATGACAGCTAACGAGCTAGAAATGGATCTATTTAGGTCTCCCACCTAGCAGTTAGAGCTTGCTAGGTGTTAGAAAGGAAAAAAGCTCAGAACCGAATAGATGTGATTCTACTGAGCTGGAGCTACAAAAAAACCTTGGCTACGTAGGGAAAACCTGGCTAGAAGAAAAACACGCATAAACCCTACGAAGAAGTAAGAAAATTGATACTGTACCTTTACAGGGAGGATATGGGTGTGGCCTACTGATGACAGCTAACGAGCTAGAAATGGATCTATTTAGGTCTCCCACCTAGCAGTTAGAGCTTGCTAGGTGTTAGAAAGGAAAAAAGCCCAGAACCAAGTAGATGTGATTCTACTGAGCTGGAGCTACAAAAAAACCTTGGCTACGTAGGGAAAACCTGGCTAGAAGAAAAACATCTATCTATCTATCTATCTATCTATCTATCTATCTATCTATCTATCTATCTATCTATCTCAGGGGTGGGTTCTAATTTTTTTTACTACCAGTTCTATGGGCATGGCTTATTTTGTGGGCGTGGCTTGGGGGTAATGTGACTGGGTGGCCAACTTTTTTTTTTAACTTTTAAAGCATTATTTCTACAACCTTAAGAGGGTTTTAGAAGCCTCTGACGATCAGGCAAGTCATCTGGGATTGCTGAAGGCTTTTAAAGGGATTTTTTCCCCCTACAACCTCTTTGGCTGAAGAGGTTGCAGGAAAACATGCCTTTAGAAGCTTCTGACGATCAGGCAAATCTGCTGAGGTTGCCAGAGGCTTTTAAAGGGATTTTTTTTTCCTACACCTCCTCGGCTGAAGAGGTTGCAGAAAAAATGTTTTCAGAAGCCTCTGAAGATCCCAGCTGAGCAATCATCAGAGGCTTTTTTTAAAACTTTTAAAAGCATTTTTTCAGCCAAAGAGGTTGTAGAAAAAATGCTTTTAAAAGTTTTTTTTAAAAAAACTCTGATTAGGTGGGCAGGGTAAGCAAGCTGCAACTAGGCTGGGAACCAGTTCAGGGGCGTGGCCAGCCAATGTTATTACCGGTTCTCTGAACTACTAAAATTTTTTACTACCGGTTCTTGCAAACCCTTGCGAACCGGGAGCAACCCACCACTGATATAACTTCTGTATAGGCATACAAATGTATGTTTCATATGCCGTGTGTGTATGTCTATATATACATACATATACATATACATATACATATACATATACATATACATATACATATACATATACATACATACATACATACATACATACATACATACATAGTATATAACATACAAGTATGATATATAATTTCATTAATTCTTGCCAGTAATTGGTGGAATCATCCAATCTTTTGTTACTTTCTTAAGGAATCACTCCACATATCTTAAACATTTAGCAAGGCTATAAAATTTATTTTGCTATCTTCAATTTTCAGCAATCATTAAACTAAAAATGAAGCTATAGCAGCAACATGGAAGGCGTGGATTAAGAAATCTGGTATCAAAAAAACCTAGACACACACAATAAAACCATACACTTGAAGCATGTTAATCAATAGAAGTGTCTTTCAGCAGGAGGCCAGTATGAAATGTTGACGCAAACAATATTTTGTTTAAAAAATCTGCACCCTCTTATTCATGGTGTTCCTTTACTTTGGAAATACTCCATACAATAAATATACTACAGCTATATATTGCTGAATATACAGCAGTATATTCATTTAACTCTAATATACATCTCTAGAATATCCCAAACCAATTGCCAAAATTAGGATAATAAAGGTCCAGATAAATATGATAAGTCACCCAAACCTTTCCCTATAAACTAAGATATAAAATGCAATACAATAGTATGTTCTGTTTTTTCATTTACTATCTGAAATGGAAAAGTAGCCCATTTTCAATGAATAGGCCAAGCTCTGTCCCATTGGAACTTACAGATAAGCATTTAAAGCAAGAGGTATCAGTAAGCAGTGAAGTGGAATTCATCTGACAAATATCATTCTATTTTGCTTTTGGTGAGGGGAGGAATAAAAACAGAACTAGGAATTCCTTGATCAGATTGCTATACCTTTAAGTGAAAACATAATGTCAGTAGAAAAAAAAAAAAGAGCATTTCTATTGAATCCAGCATAAACGTTGAGACATTCAGAAAAAAACAAAAGAATCGGTACCCAGTCAAAATAGTCAGACCTGTTCAAGTCCTAATTGTGATGAACAGTTAGTTGTGTTTGAAAGACAGAAGAGAGATTTTTTAAAAGCCCTAGAGAAATGAAAGCAGACCAAAAAAAAAAAAAAAAAAAAAAAAAAACCACCTGAAAACCATCAATTATCAGACTCCAAGCTGAATGTCACAATAATATGAAGTTATGATTTGCAAGGTCTTTGGATCATACTATAAAGTATTCAAAGGTTTTTCGGCTATCACTGATAATATTTTTGTAAGTATCGTTATCCCTGAGCTCAGTAGTGGGTTGCTCCCGGTTCGCACCGGTTTTATAGAACCGGTAGTAAAACTGGCAGGAGGCTCCGCCCACCGACCCTGACATCACTAAAATGCTTCTGCGCATGTGCAGAAGAGCGTGCGGCCCCACTGCGAACTGGTAGTAAAGGTAAGTAGAACCCACCCCTGCCTGAGCTAAACAGAGAAGTACTACAGATTTGTTCCAAAGGGCCTCATATTTATCTATTCAAAATACTTCTACATTGTCTTTAATAGCAAAATGTTCTCAAAGTGATTTAAATAGAAAGGATAAAACATGAATAAGATTAAAACTAAGATGTTATATGCCATCAGCCATCACCCATGCTAAAATCTATCAAAAAAACCTAGAACAACCTCCCCAACACACACACATACACTTAAAGTATGTTAATAAATAGAAGATTCTTTCAGAATGACGCCACTATGAAATATTGGCCCAAAGAATATTTTGCTTAAAAAAAAACTTGTTCATGGCGTTCTTTTACTTTGCAAATACTCCATATACCATGTATATACTACAGCTGTGGTAATTCACTTAACTCCAATATGCGTCCCTAGAATAGCCCAAACAGCATTGCCAAAATTAGGATAATAAAGGTCCAAATAAATGTGACAAATCAACCAAACTTTGTCCTATAAGCTAAAATGAAAATGTTCAGACAGATTCACCTGATGACATCACTGGATCAGTAAGCACACTTTTCTCCCATCCAAATCTAGAGAAAATCATGCAATTATGCATATCAGCTAAATGCAGGAACTTTATTTGACAAAATGGGCTGATATATGCACATTTTTCACTTGGATAAGCATAGCTGGCTATTATTGATATATTAAATGGCATTTCATTTTAATATATTACCTATTGGTTTACTGACATGCTGTATATTTGGTGATATACTCATATACCAATATTGATAATGGAGTCTGTAGGGGAACAAGGGAAAATATAATGGAAATAACATAATAAAGCAAAGCAAAGACAGATGTTCTGGCTGTAAAAGGATATGAAGAATGCTGTTTGAGGACATGAGCATTTATTAACAAATATGAGAAAGGAGATGTAAGGCAAACCAGCAGCCACTAAGAACTTATAGAAACATGTTTACTTAACCAAATTTGCAAATAAGTATGCTGTCTTTTCTACATCTTAATAGCTTTTAATGGCTACAAATGTGAAGACTAAGAACATACAGTGATAGATAAGAATAAAGCAGTCTCTGCAGTTTTACGCTCTCTGTGTTTCTCTCAGCTGCTTGTTTTGTCATTGAATCTATGGCTGTCAACTCTTATCCTGCCTCATGTGTCATAGAAAAAGAACAAGGTTTTTTTTTTTTTGTTAACCACTAATGGTACGCAGGAACTATCTAAGTAGGACAGACAAGTCTCATAACACATGTGATCAAAGATACCTACCGTCTCTAGTTTGCCACAGTTTTGGATCTCGGAGGAGCCACACTTGTGCCCTTTCCTAGATTGAGAGGCTTCCCAACACTAACTCATGCTCTAGGCACTTCCCAACTCAATTTTTGCTATGTGCTTTCCTTGAAACACTTGAAAGTTTCAACTAGAATGTAGCAGCACGAGCAGTGATGGATATTCCCATGGGATACCTCTGCTTTGCAAGTTGCATTCGTTAGCTGTCTGCTTTTGAGTGCAATTCAGAATGCTGGTTATAACATATACAATCCTACATGGGACAGAGTCTAGTTATTTATTAGTATTATTGGATCATCCCACAGCCAGCCAGATGTTCAGACTAGATTTAGCATTTTGGTCTGTCTATTGCAGAAGTGTCAAACGCACAGCATCATGTTGTAGTCACGTGATATATCACAACTTTTTTCTCCTCCGCTAAAACAGGAGTCTGTGTGGCCAGCATGTGACGCATACAGCCCATGACCTGTGAGTTTGACATCCCTGGTCTATTGAGTACTTCTCAAGGACCTGGGATAAGCTTATTATTATTATATGGTTTTTAATATTTATTATGGTTGGTTGCACAGTCATCCAGATATTTAGACTGGGTTTGGCATTTTTATCCACATACTGGGTCCTTCCCAAGTCCTGCCTGGGAAAGGCAGATATTCTTGTATAATAGTATGAAAGGTATCATTGCAGGATGTAAGCTGTTCCATGTAAAGCTACCTTTTGCAGTTAACTGATGATGGCTTTGTCAATGTGAATTATTTTTATTTATTAATGGTTATTATTTATGTCTCCAGTACTCCAACAGGGTGGGCACTCTGGGTCCCTTCAGTGTTAATCTTTTAAACAGTGTTATCTTTTAAACCACATAAAATGTCCCTTTTCTGTTAAGGCACCTTCCCTGCAGACTTTATGTTGCTAGCTATAGTGGGTGGGGCTCATATACATTTCAAAGTCATGGGGCCAGTGCAGGGGTGAAATCCAAAAATTTTCCCTACTGGTTCTATGGGCGTGGCTTGGTGGGCATGGTGTGGCTTGATGGGCATGGCAGGGGAAGGATACTGCAAAATCTCCATTCCCATCCCACTCCAGGGGAAGGATACTGCAAAATCTCCATTCCCTCCTCACTTCAGGGGAAGGATATTGCAAAATCTCCATTCCCACCCCACCCCACTCTGGGGCCAGCCAGAGGTGGTATTTGCTGGTTCTCTGAACTACTCAAAATTTCCACTACTGGTTCTCCGAACTGCTCAAAATTTCCGCTACCGGTTCTCCAGAACCTGTCAGAACCGTTTGTCCAAAGACATTTCTACAGTCATGTGGTCAGCATGACATCATGAAGTGCTGTTACCTTCTCACCAAAGTGGTACCTATTTATTTACTCGCATTTGCAAGCTTTTGAACTGCTAGATAGATAGGAGCTAGGGCAAGAAGAGGACTCACCCATGTTGTGGTGCTCAGTCTTGAACCTAGGCTGCCAGCTTTCCAGCTGACAATCCCAGTGTTTTAACTGCTGAGACACCACAGTGCCCCCAGGTGTTACAACATCTGCCTTCTGGAATAATGTTCCCTTTGAAATCCAAGTGGCTTCCCCCTTGATGATATTCTGAAGGCTCTTAAAGACTTGGCTCTTCTCCTAGGCTCTGAGTCAGAATGACTAGATCCCCTGCTGTATGGATATCTCTGTTATGCGTTGACCATCTGTTTTATTTAGACCATTATTTTCACATAGCTTTGTCCTATGAATTGCCCAAACTCAGTTTGAAGTCAGGCAGCCCCTAAACTGAATGTATGAATGCAATTCTTAAGCACTATCATGTCTATAACAAACAGTTATCCTATCTTCATGACAAAAAGTCTCTTAAACAGTGGGACAAGTGTGAAAATACAGTAGGTATAAGAAGGGACCATACGTTAATGTTTACAGAAGGCAATCTTGTTTTTAAAAAATCCATCCTAGAATGCAGAAAAGACTCTTACCAAGCAAGGCTATGTCATATATCTGAGAGTCTACAGTTGATTTTGAGTCTAAAAGCTTTAGCAAACCATGCAAGTAAAACATCTGGGAACTACTTCTAAGTTCTTATTAGTGGGCCTATGTTAGCTCTATGACACTCCCCTCTACCCAGTTCAAGTGTTAGTTCCAAAACCTGCAGAATTTTACAGGTAGCCATGAACATTTTTACGATCACTGAAGGATCTAAGTGAATCCTCCCATTTCTGGTTTTGAGCGCTTTTCTTCTCACTATCTTTTCTTTTCTTTTTTCCTTTTATTGGAATAATGATATAAATTTGCCATATTTGCTACTCCTGTTATGGAATTCTGTTATCCAGAATTGTGTTTAGAATCTGTATTTCTGATTGCTTCTGGTCTGCTAGAAACATGGGGGGAGGGGGAGTGATTCAATCACTGTGGAAAATTTCCATAACAATTCCAGTTTTGGTATGAGACATTTGAATAACTTGTTTAAAAAACTCATTAATTATCACTAATGGGTCTGTTGTGACACCTGAAATACCTTTTCATCTAAATATGGTAGTACTATACATTTTTTTAAAAAAAAGTCATTAGTAACAGTTCTAGGTACTTTAAATATTCATGAAGCATTTAAGTACACTTCCTTTAAATCAAATACATATTTTGTAATATTTGCTACTAACATTTCCACATAAATCATGGCAACTTCACTCTCACTTCATTTACAACTTTCCTGATGTATAACTTAATTATGAATAAATGTAAAAGATGTTTAAAATATAATACTTTCAAGTTTTGCTGTAATTTTAGAGATGACTAGGCAATTTGAAAACAAGTTCCCTAACTGCTAATGAGGAATACAGATGTTATCTGAAATGTTAAATGTGTACCGAAGTAAAAATTAATGCAACTTTCTTGATTATAAGCTGTAATATCAATTATTTTTCCACTCATTTGATGAATCCACATCAAGTTTCTCTTCTTTCCACTTGAAGTTTTAGCACCTCAAGTGATTTGTGACAGGTCTCTGTACTTAAACTGTTATTCTAATTTTAGACCACTTCCCTGTGAATCTTGATTTCAGCTTCAAGCTACAGCTCTATAGTGTTTTGTCAATCACAGTTTATCAAATGTATTCTGCTGAGGCAGCTGCCAAGACAAGGTTTGGCACTGACAAGCCATTTTCGCTCCTGTTTATTCCTTAAGACACCAGCTCTTATTTTATCTGGAAGAATAAGAAATGCACTGGATATCTCCAACAGCATATGGGAAGTTACATGCTAAACAGGCCAGACAGCCACTCAGATGGCAAGACTTTTGATCATGGGAATGTGGAATATTGATAAATTCACAGCAGTCCATTCATGTTTGGTTCTTCCTTATCTTTGAGTGCTATTCTGAAAATACTACTGGCATGCAATGAATAGAAGGATTGAGTAAAAATATACAGTGCAAGCTGTCAACCTATCCTGAAATAACTACAGAAAATGGATAGAAAGTTACTTCAGTCTGTATCTATATAGTTCTGTTGTGAAGAAACACCTGAAGGCATATTTCGACACATAAATCTATGTATGTATATAAGAAAAGTGCTGAAAATCTGTATGAATATAGGAGGGTATATGTGGGTGTATATGATTAGGTAATCAAGTGCCTAGAAATAGCAGGAGTCAGTAGCGACACCAGAAGCTTTCTCCAAAGATTGACGGCAAAATGGAAGACAAAGACTGGTCAGTGGTGATAGATTGGGAAATGTTAATATCAAGAGAGGAATCTTTCAAGGATATTCACTCTTACCACTAATGTTTGTTAGTACACTGATCCCTCTGACAATAATATTGAACAACTCAGGTCATGGCTATCAAACATCAAAAACATCTGTCAAGCTATCCCATCTCCTTTACATGGATGATTTGAAGCTGTATGGAAAAACACCATCAGACTTGCTGCAGAACACTTTCCATACATACAGTCAATATATTGCAATGGAGTTTTGACTGGACAAATGTGGCCTCAACACCAACAGGGGAAAAATAGTGAAAACAGAAGGAATCAATATACCTATGGAAATAACATCAAGAATCTGAATGAAGACAATCACTACAAATACCTTGGCATCCTTCAAGCTGACAACATCAAGGACACTGAAGTCAAGAAGAAAGTTAAAAGTGAATACATCAGGACAATAAAGAAGATCTTAAACTCCAAACTCAGCAGAGGAAATACCATCAACGCAATTACACATGGGCAATTCAGTAATTAGATATGAGATGGAATGGTGGACTAAACTGAAGCAGAACTGAAAACCTGGAATAGGAAGCCTAGAAAAATAATGGCAATGAATCATGCCCTTCATTCATGCAGCCATGCTGACAGGCTCTACCTAGCAAGGAAAATAGGTGACTGTTGAATGTTCCAAGTACACAGGCTGTCGATGAAGAAAGAAGAATATCTGAAGTATTGAGTGAAGAAGATGCACTGAAGCTAGTATACCAGGAAGGTTTACTGAGTCCTGGAAAGACCAAACTGGCTTACAAGAAAGACCAAATGAAGAATAGAAAAGAGGCACTGCAAGGCAAAGCATTACATGGCCAACACATTAAAAAAAAACAAAAAACGGCAAAGCAGATAATAACAAGACCTGGTGATGGCTAAGAGCAGGAAAATTGAGAAGGAGACAGAGGGGTAATTCTGGTGCAGGAGACCAGGCCTTAAGCACAAATGAATGTAAAATCAGAATTGAAAAGATGACAACAGACAGCAAATACTGATTCTGCAAAGAAGGTGAATAAACAGTGGACCACCTAATGAACTGTTGCAAGAAGACTGACTACAGACTTAGTACAAACAACAGTATGACAAATAGCAGCAATGGTATATTGGAAGATCTGCAAGAAATATCATTTGCCTGCAAACAGGAACTGGTGGGACTGTAAAATAGACAAAGTAATAGAAATAGTATTGTTGCTATTTATCATGCTGTTGTTTCAAGACTTTAGAATTCAACAAACAAGCACCTGGCACATAGCATCCCAGATATAACTATTATAAATAAGAAATGCAAAAAATAAAATAAAAAAATATCTGGATATATGGTAATACCTGGAGACAGCAGACTGAAAGAAAAATAAAACTGGAGAAGATAAGAAGATACAAAGACTGCAAATAAAAATAGAATGATTGTGGCAAAAGAGACAAAGGTAATACCAATAGTAATAGGCTCCTTGGGTTCAATCCCAAAACAACTGAAGGACCACTTGACCATTGACAAAAACACCATCAGTCAATTGCAAAAGGCAGTTTTATTTGGAACATTTTACATCCTGCAACAATACCTTTAATGCCGTCAAATGATAATATCTGCCTATTCCAGGTCCTTGTGAAGAAATTGATAGGTGGATAAAAATGCCAAATCCAGTCTACGCATCTGGCTGACTATACAACCAACATCAACAATAATAATAATAGTAATCCTCATAATAGATAACCCCTTATCATGTGTATTGTAATTCTCTGATGAGATTGGGGCAGTGGTGAAATTAAAAAATTTTCCCTAACGGTTCTGTGGGCGTGGCTTGGTGGGGGGAATTCCTGTGACTGAGTGGGCATGGCCAACTCAATGGCACTCACAGCCATAACCACTCAATCACATGACCCCCACCAAACCACTCCACAGAATCCAGTAGGAAAAAAAAATAATTTCTATTCTGCCTTTTCCTTTGTCATAAGATGCCTGCAGCCCCAGTCTCTATTTTTTGGTGCACCTGAAGGTGCTTCTTGCACTGAAAGATGCAGCGGCTTGCAAGTGAAAGTTACCACGGAGCCATTCCCCTTCTTGGACGTGCCGCTGCCATCTCCGCCCTGTTCCATGCAACGGCCATGCACACCCAACCTGCTGCTGATGAATGACGAATAAATAAATGGTGTGTGCGTGCGTGGCCAGCGCATGGAACAGGGCAGCGATGGCAGTGAATGGGGAATGGCTCCAGTAACTTTTGCTTGCAAGAAGGCTGCAGTCACTGCATCTTTTGGCGAAAGAAGAACCTCCAGGCCCACCAAAAAAAAAAAAAGAGGCTGCGGCTGCAGGCATCTCGTGACAAGGGGTGCGAGATGCGGGCTGGTGGGGAGCCCAGCAGTGATGGCTCAGCCCTAGCTTGTCTTGCCTTCAGTGGTGTGTTGCAAAGGCTCATGGGCAAGGCTAGAGCTGGCGAATGGTAGATTTCCTGACCTGGTTGAGGCAGACAGTGAGTAGACGGTGGCTCCAGGGCCTTGGGGAATGGCACATCCCTGGGCCCTGGCCCCCAATCAAAGGTGAAGGGTGAGCAGGAGGCATGCATTGCTTACCTTCGGTGAGCTGAGGGGGCAAGGCAACTGTCAAGGTGAATAGCTGGGCCGCGTGGTGAAGGGAACTTATAAGGGGCAGTGGTGGGCGGGTAGGCCTAACAGATGGAAGTGCCAAGCGGCTGGAAGTGGTGAGTGAGCCAGAAGAGGTGAGCGGCAACCAAGTGGGCGTGAGTGGGGCCAACCAGGGGTGATTGCTACCAGTTCGGTGAACCGATGCCAATTGTCCCTTAGCGGTTCACCCGATCCAGTCGGATTTCACCCCTGGATTGAGGACTATGCTGGTAATAATGTATTATTCCAGAAGGATCACCCATGCCAGACAGCAAGAGAGCCAGACTAAGTGTATCAATCAACCCATTTAATATGCTAAGAAAACAGAAAAAGGATCCTGTACTAGATCAGTCTTTTCCCAGACCACAAGGACTATGTCAAATGTTAGAGTTCTTGGTGTCTGTCCAGTGGACAATAGGACTAACTCTGTGCAATCAAGGTTTAGCCTTGTAAGATTACTGGAAGAACAACAACCACAGGCAAAGCAAAATAGAAAATTGTTCCATTATGGACTGCTATTATAAATTGGAACTAACAGAGCATGGCTACTTAAAGCAAATGTTGGAACACTGGAAAATATTTTTCCCAGACTCAAATATCACTGACTAATGAACAGCAGATCAAAAGAGATTCATTACCAGACATGAAGACCTGAAAGAGATTCAGAACAATTGTGAGAATGGAAGACCCCAAAACAATAATAGTAGAAGAATAGTAGAAGAAATTCAGATATCAATAATAGGAAATATAGAGGAAACACTGATATGAACTACACGTATTGTAACTTAGAAATAATGACAGCCAGTACAGGCCAGCACTGAAACAATCTACCCTGTTTTCCCCGAAATAAGACATTCCCTGATAATAAGCCCAATTTTGAGCGCATGGCAATAAGGCCAAACACTTATTTCAGGGTTCAAAAAAATATAAGACAGGGTCTTATTTTTGGGGAAACATGGTATTATCTGACATCCTCCCCTGTCTCCAACAAGAAAAATTAAAAGAGAAAATTATGGCATATGCAGAATTACCAGTAGAAAGACAAACATTGCCAGAAGTTGAAAGTAGTACCCACAAAAAGACTTAGCACCTATAATGAAGGATGTGAATGAAGTGCTTGCAAGGATTAAAACAACATCTATTTAAATAGATGTTGTTTTAATCTATCTACTAAATAAGTAATACATCAACACCTATTGAACAGATCAATCAGGTTGCCTACAGTAGCACAGAGGTGGTTACAGAAGATATGGATATCAAAATCTGAAAACCAAAGGCAAAATCATGTTCAACTTCATTATGGAAGATGAGATTGGAGACCAAAATAAAGAAATTAAGCTTTTTTAATTCTTAAAAAAAGGTCCTAAATGAAATGTTTATTAGGACAAATGAATCAGTAGTGCAGTGAAAGAGACTGTGTGTGATTATATATGTCCCCAAACTAGGGAACTGTTTTTGTTGGTTCCCCTGTTTAAGCAGGGGTCCTTAAGTACATCCCTCACAATTCCTACTGCTATAAACTCTTTCAATTGGGGGAGGGGGGTGTCTTTTCATTAGCACAGAAATTGAAGGAATTATGAGTCCTGCAAATTTTTTATTCACCTTCCAAGATAGAATATAGAATATGCAGCCAGGTAAACAGATAAACAGATAAATATAGGTAGAACTAGATAGGTCTAAAGATAGAAAGAAACAAAGGTAACTCTGTGTGTGTGTATACACACACATATATAAGATTATCTATCTATCTATCATCTATCTATCTATCTATCATCTATCTATCTATCTATCTATCTATCTATCTATCTATCTATCTATCATCTATCTATCTTATCGATACTACTTATCAGAGGTGGGTTTCAGCAGGTTCTGAACAGTTCTGGAGAACCAGTAGTGGAAATTTTGAGTAGTTCAGAGAACAGGTAGTAAAAATTCTGACTGGCCCCGCCCTCATCAATTCTCTGCCTCCTGAGTCCCAGCTGATCAGGAGGAAATGGGGATTTTACAGTATCCTTTCCCTGGAGTGGGGTGGGAATGGAGATTTTACAGTATCCTTCCCATGCCACACCCACCAAGCCATGCCCACCAAGCCACACCCACAGAACCAGTAGTAAAATATTTTGAAACTCACCACTGCTACGTGTGTGTGTGTGTGTGTGTGTGTGTGTGTAAATAGGTATAGCTATAAATTAAATGAAAAATAATGCCTTTAGTATTATAAATTGCCAGCAGAAGGCAGTACTTAAAGGTCTGGTGTATGTTTAGTATCCATTCATTCACTTTAGGTAGCAGGAATTTGCTGTGAGAAAAGGTTAAGTTGTTATTTTTCATGAAATTGAAGCCCACAGTGAATATTCATTAGTGCACTTTAAGCAATGCCCTATGATTGAATTTTTGACTTCTGAACAAATGCCTCCAGCTGAAATTCAATCCTGAAAACAAGTTGCATATGATGATGACTGTTTTGACATGAATGCTGTGCACCACTGAACCAAAAATATATTAGGATGGTGAACCAGAAAGAGTTAATTTGTATGATCAGGAACAAAGTGGATGTCCTGTGATAGCAACTGAGTTTCATATGAGAAAATCTGATGACTAGATTAAGGACAAACAATGAATCACTCAAAGGGAAACTGCTGTCAAGCTGGGCATTTCTCAAGAAATGGGTCATATTATTGTTCTTTAATGTCATGAAATTGAGGAAAGATATATTTGTCACATGTTATTAGCAGAAAAGTTCAGCGGTTTAACTTTGCCACCAATTGTTGCCCTGTGATGAGAAGGAAGTTGAGGAATTTCTTTACAGCATCATAACAGGTAACAAAACATGGTTTAATCATTATGATTCTGAAACAAAGTCTAAAAACAAAGTGGAAATTCACAAACCTAACCTGGGGTGAAAAATTCCAAACCAGACTTTATTATAAAAAACAAACAAACTGGTTACCGTTTGGAGGATGCCAATTGTATTATTCACATGGATTTCCTTCAACCTGCAACCTTTATCATCTGAGAGAGTTACATTACAACACTCTGATTCAGCAGAGTTCAGAAGCAAATGGGAAATTTGTGCAATTTGACTAATATTTAGTCCTCATACTTCATTAGTCACCAAAGAGGCAATTACAAAGTTGGATCTCACTGTCTTATGTCATCTGATCTATGATTCCGGCTTCATAACATGGAACTGCATATTTTCCCAATTTGGAATGAACACCTTCATTGGAATCTTTTTTTTTTTCCAAATAAAAAAGTGTAAAAGGCCCAACTGGGGAAATAAAAGTGTGGAATTCTTCTACAATGGCTTTAAGAAGCTTGCTCATCATTGGCAGATATGCATAGTGAATGCTAGGGATTATCTGGAGAAGTAAATACAGTGACAAAAGTGCTCATTTCAGTCTTCAGCTATTTATTTTTATTTTATTTTTATTTTACTTCAAATTTATATACCACCCTTCTTCCTGGGAACTCAGGGCGGTTTACAGCCAGATAAAAACACATAATACAAACATTAAGAACAGATTAAAAGAAAATATCTCAATTTGGCCCAAAATTTAAAAGACATATGAATTTAAAATCATTTAAAAGGATTTGTTAGGCCAGCCCGGCTTGTTGGAAAAGGAAAGTTTTAAGGGCACGGTGGAAGGCACTGAGGTCTTGGATTCACCTTATCTCTGGGGGCAGCTGATTCCAGAGGGTGGGTGCCCCCACAGAGAAGGCCCTCCCCCTGGGGGTTACCAGCCTGCATTGCTTGGTTGATGGCACCCCGAGGAGGCCCTCTCTGTTGGGAGCGCACGGGTCGATGGGAGGTCGTCGGTGGCAGAAGGTGGTCTCGGAGATAACTAGGTCCTATGCCATGGAGCGCTTTAAAGGTGGTAACCAACACCTTGAAGTGCACCCAGAAGACCACTGGGAGCCAGTGCAGCTCGCGCAGGAGCGGTGTTATGCGGGAGCGCCATGCAGCTCCCATAATTACCCGCGTGGCCGCATTTTGGACCAGTTGGAGCCTGTGGTTCCTCCTCAAGGGGAGCCCCATGTAGAGTAGTCCAGGTGAGAGGTGACGAGGGCATGAGTGACTGTGCACATGGAATCCCGATCAAGAAAGGGGTGCAACTTGTGAATCAGGCGAACCTGACAAAAGGTCCCCCTGGCAACAGCCGTCAGATGTTCCTCCAAAGGCAGCTGCATATCCAGGAGGACACCCAGATTGCGCGCCCTCTCCACGGGGGCCAAAGACTCACCCGATAGTCAGCGATGGAGTCAGCTGACTATATCGGGATGCCGGGAACCACAGCCACTCAGTCTTGGAAGGGTTGAACTTGAGCTTGTTCCTCCCCATCCAGATCCGTACAGCCTCCAGGCACTGGGCCATCACTTCAAGGGCATCGCTGGGGTGGCCTGGGGTGGAGATGTACAGCTGGGTGTCATCAGCGTACTGGTGGTATCTCACTCCAAAGCCACGGATCATCTCGCTCAGCAGCTTCACATAAATGTTGAACAGAAGGGGCGAGAGGACCAACCCTTGCAGCACTCCACAGATGAGAGGCCTTGAGGTCGACCTCTGCCCTCCTGTCAACGCAAACTGCAACCGGTCAGAGAGAAAGGAGGAGAACCACCGTAACACGGTGCCCCCCATCCCCAACTCTTCCAACCGGTGCAGCATGATACCATGGTCGATGGTATCAAAAGCCGCTGAGAGATCTAATAGGACCAGAACAGAGGAGCAACCCCTGTCCCGAGCCCTCCAGAGATCATCAACTAACGCGACCAATGCCGTTTCCGTGCTCTGCCCAGGCCTGAAACCCGACTGGAACAGGTCTAGATAGGACGTTTCCTCAAGGAATTGTGGGAACTGTCATGCAACCACACTCTCAACAACCTTCACCACAAAGCAAAGGTTGGAGACAGGACGGTAGTTAGCCAATACTGCCGGATCCAGGGAGGGCTTCTTGAGGAGAGGCCTCACCACCGCCTCTTTCAAGGTAGTGGGGAAGTGACCCTCACTCAACGAAGCATTGATAATTCCCTGGAGCCAGCCTCGTGAGACCTCCCGGGAAGCCAGTACTAACCAGGAGGGACACGGGTCCAGTAAACATGTGGTCGCATTAAGTCTCCCCAAAATCCTGTCCACGTCATCCAGAGTCACAGAGTCAAACTCTTCCCAGATAACATTCTCAAGACTATTCTTCATCATCCTGCCCGGATCTACCCAGTCAGAGTCCAAATCCTGACGGATCTGAGCGATTTTGTCATACAGATATCGTCCGAAATCCTCAGCCCTGCCCTCCAGAGGGTCCTCCTGCACTCCTGGTTGAAGCAGGGAGTGGGTCACTCTGAACAGGGCCGCCGGACGATTCTCTGATGACGCAATAAGAGCGGAAAAGTAATTGGACTTTGCCGCTTTTATCACCACTAGGTAGGTCTTAATATGCGACCTTACCAGTGTTCGATCAGATTCGGTGAGACTGGCCCTCCAACCACTCTCCAGGCATCTTTTCCGGCGCTTCATCTCCCTCAGCTCCTCAGTAAACCAAGGAGCCGCGAGGGACTGGGACCGGGTCAGAGGCTGCAAAGGCACGACTCGATCTAAGGCTTCACTAGCGGCCCGATCCCAGGCCGCCACCAGGTCCCCGAACAAGTCATATGCTAGAACCTCAGGAAATGGCCCAAGCTCCATCTGGAATCTATCAGAATCCATCAGGCACCTGGGGCGGACCCATCTTGTAGGCTCCGCCTCCCTGCGGCAGGGTGTAGCGGTTCGAAGATCTAGGCGAAGGAGCGAGTGGTTAGACCATGACAAGGTTTCCATGTCTATATCTCCTATAACAAGGCCACTCAACCACTGGCCAGAGACGATATGAGGCATTATTTTTCATTCAGCTGTAATGTGTATATGTGCATGCACATATGTGGATCTACCATATTTTTCGGAGTATGAGACACACCTTTTTCTCCCAAAAAAGAGGGTGAAAATCTGGGTGCGTCTTATACTCTGAATGTAGCCCCGCCCAGCTTCTCAAATGGAGGTTTCAGAGGCTAAAAAAAGCATCAGAAAAGAAGCTTCAGAAAAGAAGCCCCCAAACAGAGCTTCAGAAAAGAAGCCCCCAAACAGAGCTTCAGAGGCTTTTTTTCTGACGCTCTGTTTCAGAAGCTTTCAGAGGTAGGAAAAAGTTTTTTCTGAAACAGAGTTTCAGAAGTTTCAGAGGCAGAAAAACAAAAAAACAACCCCCCCCCCAAAAAAAAGCCAGGCACAGAACTCACAACCAAGGAACCTGTTGCTAAAATTCACCTCTGGGAACAGCTGATTGGGGGTATTCCGGGAGGCTGATCCACCTGCCAACCAGCTTTTTTCTTATTTTGCTCCCCAAAAACTAAGGTGCATCTTATACTCTGGTGCGTCTTATACTCCGAAAAATATGGTATATATGAATACACACAAATAATATACTATTTCACATTTTCAAATGTCTGGAAATCCTTTCTCCTTCATTAGAAAAACGAATACCCTTTGTGGGAAAGTTTGTAGAGGAAGTGGTGGCACTTCAGCTCCTGCGGTCATTGGATGAAACATATTATCTGGACCCTTTTCAGTCTGGCTTCAGACCTGGCTACTACACAGAAACTGCCTTGGTCACGCTGATGGATCATTTCTGGCGAGCCCGAGATGGGGGTCATTCCTCTATCTTGGTGCTACTTGACCTCTCAGCAGCTTTCGATACCATTGACCATGGTATCCTTCTGGGATGACTAAGGGAGTTGGGAGTGGGAGGCACCATGTTGCGGTGGTTCTCCTCCTGTCTCTCTGGTTGGTCACAGTCGGTGTTGGTAGGAGGACAGAGGTTGGCTCCTAGGCCCCTCGTTTGTGGGGTGCCTCAGGGCTCAGTCCTCTCTCTCCTATTTAACATCTACATGAAACCGCTGGGTGAAATCATCCGATGATACGGGGTGGGGAGCAATATGCTGATGATACCCAGCTGTATATCTCCACCCCCCCATCAGTTCAGTGTGGCAGTGGATGTGATGTGCTGGTGCCTGGAGCCTGTGAGGGCCTGGATGGGAGTCAACAGGCTCAGACTTAACCCAGACAAGACCGAATGACTGTGGGTACTGCCTCCTAAAGACTATGTCAATTGTCCATCCTTGGTCCTGGGGGGGAGGGAGAAATTGTCCCCCTCAGAATGGGCTCACAATTTGGGTGTCCTCCTAGACTCACAGCTAAGATTGGAACAACATCTGACAACTGTGGCTAGGGGGACCTTTGCACAGGTTTGCCTGGTGCACCAATTGCAACCCTACTTGGATCAGGAGGCTCTCCTCACAGTCACTCATGCCCTTGTCACCTCATGGTTGGATTATTGCAACATGCTCTACATGGCGCTACCCTTGAAAAGTGTTCGGAGACTACAGTTGGTCCAGAATGCAGCTGCATGAGCTATTGTGGGTGCATCCCACAATACACCAACATTACACCAATTCTCCACGAGTTGCACTGGCTCCCTATCGGTCTCTGGACGCAATTCAAGGTGTTGGTTATTACCTTTAAAGCCCTACATGGCTCAGGGCCAGGTTATCTTCGAGACCGCCTTCTACCGCATAGCTCCCAGCGACCGGTAAGATCCCACAGAGTTGGTCTCCTCTGGGTTCCATCAGCTAAACAATGTTAGTTGGCGGGCCCGCAGGGGAGGGTCTTCTCTGTGGCTGCCCTGGCTCTCTGGAACCAATTACCTCCTGAGATCTGGACCACCCCCACCCTATTGGCTTTTCGGAAAGCGGTGAAGACCTGGCTTTTCTGGCAGGCCTGGGGCTGTTGATCTCGCTATGGTGATCTTGCGAAACCCGCCATGGAATGGACTGTATGGGTTTTTAATCTTTTCTTTTAAAAAAATTTTATGGGATATTGTTCCTATTGTTTTTTGCTGTAAGCCACCCAGAGTCCCTAGGGAGTTGGGGGGCATAGAAATGTGATTAATAAATAATAAATAAATAAATACAAATGTGTGTTTTAAGTATTTGTATTTGAGAGTCAGTCTGCTCTAGTGATTTAAATTACCCAGGTAGAAAGGAGGAAACTGTAAGTCCTTCTCCTGCCTTCACCCTGAAAGCCAGCCGGGGTGACCTTGGGTCAGTTACTCTCTCTAAGCTGTGGGAAGAAGGTGTGTTGGATTTGTTCGCTGCCTTGAATTATTTGTAAAAATAAAGAAGATGGGATATAAAATAGGGTAAAACGATATTTCATGTTTCTATATGACATCAACTTTACAGACATCCCTTGTTTTTTTTTGGCTTTGCAATTTTAATGTGGTTTTTCCTTGGTATAATAATCTAAAGCATTTTATTCTCCTTTGCCTCAATGTTACCATCCAATGTAACCTAAGGCAGAATATTTTAGTAGGGCTTTAGTAAAGTATGACTTTATAGCAAATCAGTTTTATTCCACTGATAATATTCAAATGACATCTGAAATTGGCCTAATAATTTTATTTATACGTAGAATGTTGTGAGCAGGTGTTAACCACCCCAACTTTCAAAATATATGATATTGTCTTCATTATATACAGAGTAATAACAACTTCTCACAAAAACACTCATTTTGAAGCAAAATTGGGAAACTGTTGCGGTCAATTGAAACTTCACGATAAGATTAATAACCTATGTACTATGCAAGGAAAAAAAATAACTTTTAGAAGTAAGATTGAATTCCAAACCATCAAAGTCTTATCTGATCCATTTGATAAATACCAAAATCCCTTTGAAGTGCCCTTCATGTATTTTCTTTATTAATGTGTTTTTATAGCAGGTTAAGGGCAAAAAAAAAAAAAAAAACCTTCTAGTTGCAGTACCTAGTAATAATAGAAAGTAGAACAACTTTGGGTTTCATGCATCACTTAATTTCTACTTTGTTGTGCTTGATACCAGTTTTGTTACACATATACACAAACACTGACAAACTTCAGAAGCCTTTCTACTAACTTCAACACCTCTTGATAAACTGTCAGTTTTCTTAAAACTAAATTCACAAGGGAATATCTTTCACTGTAGACTCTAACAGAGAAAGAGTCAAAAGTGTCCACACAGAACACATCTGCTCTTCTAGTGATAGAAGTACTATTGTTAGTTATGATTAATCCTCTTTGGATTTGTTCATTCTGGGGACAGTGTGTGTTCCTGTTTTGCTTCTATATTGTATGTGATTCTGACACAACAAACAATTATGGAGAGAAATTTATAGCGGCTTTCTTTTGCTCCATAGAGGAGATCTGTTGATCAAAGTAGTTTAGCTACAATCACTACAGTTCTTAGACAAGCTGAAAACTATATACACCTGAGATTTTTAGAGAGGCAATGCCATGAACATAGGACTATAAAATACAAAAATGAAAACACATACACCAGGAATTAAAGCAATATCCTTCACAGCAGTCATGAATCAGTTTTTATTTTTATTGGCAAAGGTATATATAGGTATCCATTCCACCTTTTCTTTCAACAGTATTAATTGTGCAAAGCTGTTTTGATGGATGGTTGATGCAGCAATTTCTATTACACCAATGCTTAGGCAGATATTTAATTTAAAATATTAACTTGATTATACAGTATGTATCACATTTATATTAGCCTGAGAGCATCTGTTTGCAAGATAAGCCCAACCCTTATTGTGAAGCAGATATATGTTTAAAGGTAAAGGTTCCCCTCGCACATATGTGCTAGTTGTTCCCGACTCTAGGGGGCGGTGGTCATCTCCATTTCAAAGCCGAAGAGCCAGTGCTGTCCAAAGATGTCTCCATGGTCATGTGGCCGACATGACTAAACACCAAAGGCACATGGAACGCTGTTACCTTCCCACCAAAGGTGGTCCCAATTTTTCTACTTGCATTTTTTATGTGCTTTTGAACTGCTAGGTTGGCAGAAGCTGGGAGAAGTAACAGGAGCTCACCCTGTTACATGGCACTAGGGATTCGAACTGCTGAACAGCCGACCTTTCGATCAACAAGCTCAGCATCTTAGCCACTGAGCGACCGTGTCCTAGATATATGTTTAGGAATGCCCAAATTAGACATGAGCATACATTGCTTAGTGAGGAAGAGAAAATCTCCAGGATTAGTTTAGTTTAGTTTAGTTTAGTTTAGTTTAGTTTAGTTTAGTTTAGTTTAGTTTATTGTCATTGCACCTCATACAATGAAATTAAATGCCATATTTAGTGTACATTATAACTATAAAAAATAAAACACAAACACACATCCTTCACATTCTATACAACTGAACTGAAAACCTGATATTGCATTAATAGTGCACTATAAAGAGAATTCAATATAGTTACTGCCCTAGGATAGAAGCTGTTTTTCAGCCTATTTGTCCTTGTTTTTATTCTCCTGTACCGTCTCCCAGACGGTAATAGTTAAAAAAAAAAAAAGTGCCCAGCATAAGATGGATCTTTAAGAATGATTTGAATGTTCTTAAGGCAGCGGGGGCTATAAAGCTCTTCCAAAGAAGGGAGAGGGCAACCAATGATCCTCTGGGCAATGACATTAACCTCTGGAGTACTGTCTTATCTGCCACTATGCAATTGGCAAACCATACACAGGTGCAGTAAGTTAAAATACTCTCTATGGTGCAATGGTAGAAGATCACCAGCAGTTTTTCATTCAGTTGTTGTTTTCTGAGGAGTCTCAGGTAGTATAAACTCTGCTGGGCCCTTTTGACCAGTGGTGCAATGTGAGTGCCCCAGGTCAGGTCCTCTTTTATGATAATACCCAGAAATTTAAAACTGGCCACTTGCTCCACTCGGTCTCCATTGATAAGCAAGGGCTAGATGTCTTATCTAGTTTGTAGGTTGTCTATATTATTCCATCATCTTGTGTTTTATATCTGTTTTTCCTCCTTTTTCACTTTTAAAATTTGGTAATTATTTCACTCCATAGTGATCTTTGATTGAAATAAATGTTAACTTTGACTAACTTTGACTGCTTGTTCATTAGATAATTCATTATTGTAGTTGTTGCCCAGTCACAGCCATGCTTACTTATTCCAAGTTGACTTTATACTGATGTTTCCTGTATAAAATGCTACATTATCTGCTCAAATGAAGTTTTCAAGTCTGAAAAAAAATTAAGGGATGTTAGGTTTATATAAAGTTAAGGTGGTGTATATATGTGAATATATGTATATATAGGAAGTTAAAGGGACACAGTGGCTCAGTGAATAAGACGCTGAGCTTGTCAATCGAAAGGTCAGTAGTTCAGCAGTTCAAATCCCTAGTGCCACATAATGGGGTGAGCTTCCATTACTTGTCCCAGCTTCTGCCAACCTAGGAGTTCAAAAGCACATAAAAAATGCAAGTTGAAAAATTGGGACCACCTTTGGTGGGAAGATAACAGCATTCCACACACCTTTGGCATTTAGTCATGCCGGCCACATGACCAAGGAGATGTCTTCAGACTGTGCTGGCTCTTCAGCTTTGAAACAGAGATGAGCACTGCCCCCTAGAGTCAGGAACCTTAAGGTGATGTGCTAGTTAGTCTGTCACACATCATTTTTGCTATGAACAAAAACACTTTCTGGAAGACATTGGAGCCACTCTAATATAACTATTATTGCAATGAAAGGTTGGCAATGGTGGATAACAAGCTTGTATTTCCAGGAATATTTCCCACTATTAGAAATCTCACTGAGAAATGCTTGAAACAATCCAGTTGACCCAGAAAACTGGTTGACAAACTCATTCTGGTAAATTTCATTTTAAAAATGAACAATCTACTAAAAGATGCTTTCTGCCTTTCATTCTATGAAAATGTATAAGCAAGCACACATGGGGAAATACCTTAAAGAATGAATGATCTTGCTGAGAAATATAAAAAGAAAGTCATCTATCATTCAGATTAGAAATAACTACCTTTTTTTTTTTTTTTTTTGCAGTACAGTACCCAGGCTCTTCAAAAACCAGACAACAATGAATCTTGTCATTTCACTGTGCTTTCTTTTCATTGCTTTTATTTCAGTATCCTCTGTAGGTGTTAAATTATGTCACTCTGTTGGTCAGTTAAATGAACTCTATCGGTAGTGTGCAGACTTATTAGTTTTATTCCACAGCTTGTTTAATGACTTATTATAATCTTTTAGTCTTTTCACCTTGGATATTGTAATATTGTTTTAAGTATCTCATATGTCTGAACATATAAAGTTGGCTGCCCAGGAAAACTTTCATAGGCAGTATAGCCTGGTTTGTTGTACTTCCACAATCAAAATGTGTTGTGTTAACATTCTTTTGGCTTGTTCATTTCCCAAAGAAAGGACAGCCTCTTGTGAAAAGCCATAAAAGTACTAATATCATATGCTAATATCAAGGGGCTCAATCCTATGGTGAAAAAAATAAATAACTTCAATTGATATGTGAAGAAAATTAGTCAGTTTCTCTCTCTCGATATCAATTGATCAGAAAGTAACGTTAGAGATATATAGTGTGGTACCTGGGAGATAAACAAGTATGAAGCAACAGGTTTTAAATTAAAAGGAAGGATAGGGAACAAACAGCCCATCAGATGTTGCTTGCTCATATGCTCACCACTGATCATGCTGATTGTTGCTGCTGGGAGATAGAGTTCAGCCATTCCAGTAGTGGGTTGCCCCCGGTTTGGACCGGTTCACAAGAACCGATAGTAAAACCGGTGGAAGGTTCCACCCATTGAACCGGACGTCATCATAGGTGATTTGCGGATGTGTGCGCAATGCGAACCTGTAGTAAAGATAAATAGAACCCATCCCTGAGCCATTCCCAAATGGCTACACATTTCCTATCCCTCAGAAAATTACAGTGATAATATCGTTACTATTATAGAATAATACCACAATATCAGGAAGTGCATGAAGTAGTTATAGTGATAAATCAGTGGTGAGAAAACCATTACTGCTGATTTGAATTATGGAGAAAAGATATGCTCATTGTATGTGAAGGAGGGGGAAAAAACCCTTTTGATTGATGAGCTGCAATTTCTTGAGGATGATTATGGCAATAGCAGAATTCAAGATTTTGGGGATGGATTTCAGAAAGACAAAGTTATTGATGCATAGTATATGGAAGTTCGTAGTAATTTCAGATATAAGCCTATTATAATACAGATTGAAACTGAAGAAAGATTAAATGTTAAGCTCATCCCCCAGGTCTTTATTCTTGATTGCCTAAAGACAGATGAGAGACACAAAATAAGCACTATCAAAATGATTATTTTGCTTTTCAAGATATAGTGTTTTTTTGATTGAATGCTAAGGCAGATTTTCTGTAAAATATGGAAGGGCACTTAACTTTGCCATACATGAGTAAGCGGTAACAAATTCTACTTTAGCAATTTTGTTATATGCAGAGCTTTTAAGAAGTGGTAACTGTGATAATTCACTACTTTTAAACTACAATGGCCAAACTTTTGCTAGAGAGGCCCAAATCAAAGAATAACAGATTTCAGGTTGAAAAAATCTTTAGAATGATATCCGGCCCTTTAGCAATATTATCAATACCTGATTCCAAGCATAGAAAGATGGAAGACTTATATGGTGATCTATAGTTTCACAATGAATTAGCAAAGATCTTTGATCCTTGTGTGTGTGTGTGTGTGTGTGTGTTTGTTTTTCTTTACACCTCCTTCTTTTCTGGACAATTCTGCAAGTAACATTACTAATACACCATACATATTGAGCTACTAGAAAACTTTAAACAGTGTTGGGGCACTTTTAAGATCAGAATTCAGTATGTTTTGAATACCATTATACGTACCTCTTATTCTGAAGTAAACTCCTGGTAACTTTTAAAGAATGTCAACATAGAGAAAGCTAATACAGATTCTTACACACTCAGGAGCATTGTATGTCTATGTCTGGCTGTGGGTGCTCAAGAGAAAAAAGTAAATCTTAGCTACTAAATAAGGGATAGGTATAAACTGTACTCCAAAGTGAGCCTTGTGTGTTCCAGGTTTCATCACAACACTGAGCTGACACTCCAAATAATTCTCAAAACATGCAGATTGTTTCAAACCCCAAGCAACTGAAACATGCTTTTATCATACAATACTCTGCACATCTCTTATCACTGTCAAATCAATCACTAATCATAAAGGTGCTTGTTTCTTCCATGAACTGTCTTTTTCCCCCTACCAATGGAGGTGGCTACTATAACTCTCCAACTAAGACAATGTTTACCCTCAGATGATGAAAGGATTCCCTTAACCTTGTGGAAGTGTAATAATGAGTGTAATATATTCAAGTATATTACAGAATGGTTTTCTTCAATAAAGTAGAAAAACTTCATCTAGGGCTAAGGATATAAAACCAGAGGGCAGGGCCTCCAGGCAAGGATTATAAACCAGGCTTGAAATAAGAGAAGGCATGGCTTCTAGGCAAGCTTCAACACAGCATCTGTCTTTTTTAGAAATACTATTGGCAGATTTTCGCTAAATTTGCTGTGAAATACTTCTCTTGGCTAAGATTATCTTCTACTTATTATTATTGTCCCCTAAGGTACAGTGGATTCTGTAGCAGGAAGATTTTGGATCTGTTAGCGTACTTACAGCTTAAATCTTTATTATGTACTAGTAGAAAAGAACAAAAAAAAAAAAACCCTGTTAGAATAAAGCTTTCCTTTTAACTAAAATAGTTTTATTCCCTATTTTCTTTTTCCCCCATGATTCAAATCTAATAAAAGCTATCCATCTAGTTAACCAAAAATACATATAAGTATCAGTGCAAAGATCTTACTTTTATTTAAAACATCACTCTGTATTTCAAAGCATCACTTAAGTATTTTGAATTTCTTACTATATGTATGTGCCTTATATACTGTAATATACACTTATTAGGTGATACTGAACTTCTGAGTGGATACATTCAAAAAATATAAACCTTAGGAGATTTATATCAAATAATATTGCTAAAAATCAATTTAATAGCATTCTTAATACTTATTCATTTCTTTGCTCTCGTGTTTGTAGAATCTTATCACCAGTGGTTTTCAGGTGTTAGGGATGTACAGAAGAAAGAAGCAAGACAGCTTCCATGATGTTAGTGTGCTATACTGACATAGTTAGCAGGTGTGAGTTATTTGTGAAAAAAGTCAATTGAGAAGTTCAGTTACAATTACGGGAAAGGATGGGAAAAAATGCTCTGAGTAGAATGGGATAAAGGTGATAAGAAGAAAGGCATGGGATGTGATAAGGGGGAGCTTAATGTGGTTTTATGTGATCAGTATTTGCTAGACTTCTGAATGGGGCATAAGTATTGCTTAATTTCAAATTGGTTGCTTTTGTTCACTGTACTACTTAGATTATATTGTATCATTTCATTCAGTCCTTCTTTTTGGCAGCACTATTTCTTTGTGCTAATAAAATAAATATGACTGTACCAATTTTGGACTGGTTCTTTGAGTCTCCAGGTCAAACAGACCCAATTGATAGGCCTAGGCTAATTCATTCTGGATTTGTCCTTAACACAGGTCATTCATTTTCTTCTTACTACTCCCCCCCCCAAAAAAAAATGTTTCTTGACAATCTTTTCAGAAATAATACTTGAACACAGAGTTGTATGGATTTCTGTCTCCATGGTGACATTGGTAAACTATAAGAAACAGTTATATATTGGAGATCAAGAGAAGATTATACTGGAGAGCTAATATTTACAAAGAATTAATGTACCAAACTTTTGTCATTCTTTTTACATAAATAGTAAACTGACTACATGACTTGTATACAGTACCTGTTCCTTCCATTGTTCATTTGCAGCACAAATGTTTCCTGCATTTACACCTCAAATTTTCAACTGTTTATTCTAGTAGGGACATCCCTACATATTTTCTTCAGCTCAATTAAAATCCCACAAACTGACGTGTGGGAAACAAGATGTATAACTCTAGAGCTTGCATGTTAACTATGCATTCAGGAATCACATTAATCCTACTTTTTGTTTTTGTTTTATTTTTGTTTTTTGTTTTAATTTATATGCCGCCCTTCTCCGGAGACTCAGGGCGGCTTACAATGTGTTAAGCAATAGCTTTCATACTTTTGTATATTTATACAAAGTCAGCTTATTGCCCCCACAATCTGGGTCCTCATTTCACTTACTTCATCCTTTGAAAGGATGGAAGGCTGAGTTAACCTTGAGCCTTGTGAGATTTGAACTTGCAGTAATTGCAAGCAGCAGATGTTAATAATAGTGTGCTTTAGTCCACTGTACTACAGGCTTTTGACAGGTTTACTACAGGTTTTTGTCTCTGTATACAATATAAAGCAATTAAATTGTGATCAAGTTGAACTGAAAAACTATATGCAGAAGGCAAAAAATAGCTATAGTGATAAGTAACGATAATATCATCTGCAATGAAGAAATAACTGTAGCCAATCACACTGAAAGACAGATGTAGAATTCATGGGGAATCATCTATTATATCAACTTCACATTTATTTTAAAAATAGAGACTATTTTAAAAACATAATTTGTGAATTTCATTGAATAGTTCTAATGTTCCTAACAATGTACAGACAAAAAGAAAACCAAACAATTATT
Organism: Arizona elegans; assembly: GCA_022577455.1. Classification (NCBI taxonomy): domain Eukaryota; kingdom Metazoa; phylum Chordata; class Lepidosauria; order Squamata; family Colubridae; genus Arizona; species Arizona elegans. The sequence goes on along the minus strand of JAKOOJ010000003.1, from coordinate 70,062,069 downwards.
TTAAGATTAAATGGAACCAGGTGGCAGTTTAAAATAATAATTGTCAGTAGAAAAGAAAAAGTGTATCAGTGCACCTTCCCTGACATTAAATTAAATTAGAAAATAAAATAAAATCAAAGTAATATGGGATATTGAATTAATTTACCTTCAAATATTAAATGTAATGAATCTTTTCCTTAATACTAAAGAGTTTAACTTTATTGCATTTTATATTTTAATGCTCCTGCAAACAACAAATGACGCTCTAATCTATTGAGAGTAATGTAATTGAAATTTGTACTTAAAGGAGATTCGGATTTACCAACTAAATATTTGTGGCAGTTTCTTACAATGGATTAAAATTTCTTCTTTAGTTAATCTTGGTTATTAAACAATAAGAAATCATCACTGCTCATTTATTGAAAGACACATAAACTTAACAAGTCATATTGTTTTCTTTCCTACAAGGCAGGTAAAAGAAAAAATAACTTGAATAATTTATAGTGTGATTTAACAGAATAACAGAGCTTGAAACAATCATGGAGGCCTTTTAGTCCAACCTCATACTCAAGCAGAAAATCCCATACCATTCCAGAAAAATGGTTGTCCAATCTCTTCTTAAAAACCTCCAGTGCAGCACCTACAAGCACCAACAATTTTTGGAAGCAATTTATTCTACTGACAAAGTGTTCTTTACTGTTAGGAAATTTCTCCTTAGTTCTAGATTGGATCTCTTATTAATGATCTCCATCTATTTCATCTTGTCCTACCTTGGGTGCTTTGGAGAATACAATGTTCCCCTTTTCTTTGTGACTACTCCTTAAATAAATAAGAGCCTGTAGTACAGTGGACTAAACACTGTTATTAACATCTGCTGCTTGCAATTACTGCGAGTTCAAATCTCACCAGGCTCAAGGTTGACTCAGCCTTCCATCCTTTCAAAGGTAGGTGAACTGAGGACCCAGATTGTGGGGGCAATAAACTGACTTTGTATAAATATATAATAGTATGAAGGCTATTACTTAACGCATTGTAAGCCGCCCTGAGTCTCCAGAGAAGGGTGGCATATAAACTAAAGCAAAAAAAAAAAAAAAGGAAAACTGCTATCCTGCCAGTTCTTCTCTTTGCTAAACTAGACATACCCAGTCCCTGTAACTGTTCATGTTTTAGCCCCCAGTATCCTAATCATCTTTTTTTTCTTCTGTGCACTTTTTTTTAGCGTCTCTAACAGCTTTTTTTTATCTTGGTGACCAACACTAGATGCAGTATCCCAAGTGTGGTCTTACCAAACCGATATAATGTGGTATTAAAACTTCATGTGATCTTGATACTATCCCTCTGTTGATGTAGCCTAGGACTGTATTGGTTCTTTTGGCACCTGTATCTCACTTCTCACTCATATTTAAGTGGTTGTCCAGTAGAAGTCTTAGATCCTTCTCACAGTTACTGCTATTAAGCAAGGTCCCACCTATTTTATACCTGTGCTTTTGATTTCTCTTCCCTAAGTGTAAAGCCTTGCTTTTACACTGAATTGTATTTTGTTAGATAGGGCCCAATGTTCAAGTGTTCTTCTTGGCTATTCCCCTCAACTTGGTGTCATCTGCATTTATGAGTTCTACTCCCTCGTCTAAATCATGAAAATGTTGAAGAATACTGGGCCTACAGTAAGATAGAATCTTTGGTTCTCTATTGCTTCCTTCCTTCCATGTAGATGTAACTCCATTAAGGAGTAAGTGCTGCTACCCATCACCGTCTTGCCATCGTCTTGCCATCCCATCACCTTCTTGCCACCTAGATGTTTGAAATGGGTATACCTAGAAAAAAATATATTTTTAAATAAAAATTAAAAATCAGACTGCAACTCTCAGGCTAAGCACAGAAACCAGCCACTCACTGCCCCAGGATTAAGTCACTGTACAGTATTACAATTTCATTTTCACTATAACAGCATTACTTACACTTCTCTTTTTGTCATTACAAATATTATCTTCTGCAGCCTGCTTTCCACCAAGCCCATGTTATACTTCAAAGTAGATCTATTACTGCAGCTGTTTTCTTAAAAATCTTGTCAAGCTTTCAAAGAAAGAGCCTTCAAGGACTGCATTTGTAACTGATGAGGATGCAGAAATTCTTCCCAATGGATATGAATCATTAACATTTTAGCAGCTAATCATTCAGCAATTGTTGACTCTGCTGGATGTAAAACATTATTTCTAACCACTTCTACCTACCGGCCGTGGTCACTGTGCAGGGATGCATCCCAGCAATCTGCCACAGAGAACTAATGGAAAACCAATCTCGACTGAAAGGAGAACCTACAACTGTAATTAGGGAACCTGTGACTAGTGAAATTAGCACCCGTTTATATATGTCATACACATGAACCCTTGTTGACATCTTGAGGATAGGGAAATGTATCTGCTAATCAAAACATGTAATTATGTCCTATGAAGCTGAAGTAACACACTGAGCCATTGAATATTGTGGTGTTAATGAACACAGAATTCATTCATCCAATCACCTCAAGCCATTCTTTTATGCTGTTTGTCTCATCTCCATACCAACAGAGATTATTAGGAAACTAAAGCAGTCGTATACCAACAGAAGGACAGCAAACAGACTGCCAGGTATCCATCCATTCAGTAAATGCTCATCTTCCCTGAAACAAGCAGTAAATAAAATAAAAGAGTAAAATGCTATCTATCCGTTTTATGGTAAGTGATCTGAATTATTCTTAGGCAATTAACTTCTAATATGTGAACTTTATAAACTGTAAATGAGAAATAATCCTGAAATTCTGCCGATAAATAAATGTATACCACCAAGAAAAGAATCTGTTCCAGCATTTTTCTCTTTATATATCTTATTTGAAAGGAAATAAGTAGTTTCATTTTAAAGCAATTTAGCTTCATGTAGATAAATTACAGTTTTGCAACACATCTAATAATTAAGAGTAATAAATTCCCTAAAAGGACATATATGATTTGATCTGGATGTTAAATGCTTGAAAGTTAAATCTAGCTTTTACTAATCAGTGCTCTCCAGAAAGCTATTGCTTGTGCAAGCTGAGAATTCAGGGAGTCTACTTAGGGGGTGTATCCGAGGTGGAAACAGGAAATGTGGCCCATTGAAATTTTCACCAAATGTCAATGGTGACCTCAGGGTGCTGAGGGTGAATTGAAGGAGTCAAATCAAAGACAGCCTTGCACTTATACCAAGCCATTGTTCATGGTTTAAAAGCCACAAACCCAACCATACTCTGCTACAGATTAGCAATTATCACCCCATACTATGATTATCACAAAAAATATTATTTATGTATCTTTACCTTTCGAGCAATTTTTTTTTTTTACATTTACATTTTGTAAAGCAGTGGAGTGATTACTGAGCTATGAATGCCAAAGTAAGAAAAACTTTAATTTATATCATTAATACTTTAAAGCTGTCACCAATTACTATAAACATCCAAATAATAATTAAGGGGAAATACTGTACAGAAAAGACTAAGCATCCTGCTAACATATGTTTAATTATTGAAGCAAAGAGTTAGCAAGAGGATTGCTGCATCAATCTGTTTGCACATGGATTCAGATGCTTGTATTATAATTACTCACAGCTGTTGGACTTTTAAAATCATATTAGCAATTTAATTGAAAAACTTTCCAACTATATTTGAAGCCTACACTTACCAGTGAATAGGTGGATATGGATACATGTCCGTCCAACCATCCATTCTTCCTTCCAATGATAAGTGCAGGCTTCAACATTTTTTAAAAAAGTTTGACTTTCTATTATGTGACTTCTATGATTATTAAATCAAACCAGTGTTATTGAGTTTTTTTTTCTGAGTCAAAAATACTTTCATACAGCAAGCAATAAGATAGTAAATGCAATCGAGTTAAGACAAAAACTGTACATAAAAGGAAAATAATGTTTCTTAAATATGGTATTTAAGTAACAATTCTTCTAAGTCTTGTGTAATTCTCAAAAGTCAAAAGCAAATCAAGATAATATTACCAGTATCAGTTATTATATATATTCATATGGGATTAGATTTGGTTGGATATCTACAGGATCTCTTTAAAGCCTTGATTTCTAACATTTCTGCTATCAGTGTCAGCTGCTCGGGAAAAAATGGTTAAAAACCTGACAAAATATGCTAATATGCTGCGGTGGTTAGAATGCAGTACTGCAGGCTACTTCTGCTGACTGCCGGCTACCTGCAATTTGGCAATTCGAATCTCACCAGGCTCCAGATTGACTCAGTCTTCCATCCTTCCAAGATGGGTAAAGTGAGGACCCAGTTTGTTGGAGGAAATATGCTGACTCTGTAATCTGCTTGGAAAGGGCTGTAAAGTACTGTGAACCAGTATACAAATCTAAGTGCTAAATGTTATTGCTAGACTGCACATTTAAGTTTTTGTGGAAATAGCCACAAATATTGGGTATTTCCATTTTCTAGTTAGCAAGAATATTGCCTGATTATATTCATTTGGGTCCTTCTACAAGAGATGCAGCTTTAGTAGCAAGATATTATTCAATATAAAGAACTTGGCAGTACAACTAACCTCAGATTACTAACTTACTTACTAATTTTCTCTCCATTAACAAGCTACAATTTGAAATCAGGATCTGCATTGACTTCCCAGATAAGGATAAATATACTGTTAAAAGACCAATGAGCCCTTTAATCTCCAAAAGACAATCATTATGGAATCCTATGCCAGACTTTTTCTCAATTAGGAATATTCAACTAGGGACAATACACTTTTTGCATTCTCTGAAACCCAGACTGAGAAACTTTAGACAGAATAAGATGTTGTTATTCATTTTTTCCATTCCCCAAATAAAAATACAACATGTTAGTCACATTTGTGCATTTAGGTGGCCTCTATCAGATGAAAGTAGTGTAGCCTTTTCTATATCAGTCTTTGGACCCTATGACCTGCCAGCAATTGCTGGGACTCTTATCCATTCCAGCCAACATGATCAAGGCTAATAGGGGTCATACTCAAACTTCTGGAATATCTCCACTTCCTTCTAAATGATAAATTCAATTATAATGTGACAAGCTTTTTGCTCACTCCATTGATTTGTTTCTAGTTAGTCTTTCCAGAAGTTGATCTTGGCTTTCCATGGGGACGCTCAAAAAGAATCACAATTATTAGGAACTAAGAATTATCCCCACACAAAGGTTGTTTCTATGGCACTCTTGTCAATAAGCAGTTAACTCTGGAACAGTTACTCTGAATAAGTGTTTCACTTCATTATTATTATTATTATTATTATTATTATTATTATTATTATTATTATTTTGTCATCTTGCTGCTACTACTATTATCTGCTTCAGCCTCTGTCCAGCCTGAGCCATTCCCGTTTCTTGTTGGAACTATGATCTAAGAAGGTTACGGGATTGCACTAGAATGACACTTTTTACCCAGGTATATTTCCATATGCCATGTTACCAATATTTCTGGAATGATATAGTTGATGTATGCATGGTTTTAACGTTGAAATTTTACATGAATAATTTGATATTTAAAGGTACTCCCCTAATTTAATAATAATAATAATAATAATAATAATAATAATAATAATAACAACAATAACAATAATAATAATTTTATTTCTATACCGCTCTTCTCCCGAAGGACTCAGGGTGGTGTAGAGCCAGTTTAAAAACACAAGACACAACAATAATTAAAAATTAAAATAATTAAATAAATTTGGCTGATTTAAAATTCTAAAAATTAAAATACCCCAATTTAAAATTATTATATTGACAGCCCTGCCTGGCGGAACAACAAGGTCTTCAATGCGCAGCGGAACACCCGGAGGTCGGAGATCTTGCGTATTTCTGGGGGCAGTTCATTCCACAGGGCTGGGGCTCCCACAGAGAATGCCCTCCCCCTGGGTGTCGCCAGCCAACATAACTTGGCTGATGGCACCCTGAGGAGACCCTCTCTGTGGGAACCGACTGGTCAGTGGGAGGCTATTGGTGGCAGAAGACGGTCTTGAAGGTACCCGGGTCCTATGCCATGGAGCGCTTTAAAGGTGGTAACCAACACCTTGAATCGCACTCAGAAGACCACTGGGAGCCAGTGCAGCTCGCGCAGGAGGGGTGTCACACGGGAACAGCGGGTTGCGCCCATAACCACCCGCGCGGCCGCATTCTGGACCAGTTGGAGCCTCCGAGTGCTCTTCAAGGGGAGCCCCATGTAGAGAGCATTACAATAGTCCAGCCGGAAGGTGACAAGGGCATGAGTGACCGTGCGCAAAGCGTCCCGGTCCAGAAAGGGCTGCAACTGGCGGATCAGGCGAACCTGATAAAAAGCCCCCCTGGCCACGGCCATCATGTGCTCTTCTAAAGACAGCCGTGCGTCCAAGAGGACACCCAGATTGCGAGCCCTCTCTGTGGGGGGCAAGGATTCACCCCCAATAGTTAGCAATGGCATCTGCTGACTATATCGGGACGCCAGCAACCACAGCCACTTGGTCTTGGATGGGTTGAGTCTGAGCCTGTTCCTCCCCATCCAGGCCCGTACGGCCTCCAGGCAGCGAGACATCACATCAAGGGCATCGTTGGGGTGGTCTGGGGTGGAGATGTACAGCCGAGTATCATCAGCGTACAGGTGACACTTCACCCCAAAACCACGGATGATCTCACCTAGCGGCTTCACATAAATGTTGAACAGAAGAGGCGAGAGGACCGACCCTTGTGGCACTCCCCATACGAGATGCCTCGAGGTCGACCTCTGCCCCCCTGCCAACACGAACTGCGAGCGGCCAGAGAGGAAGGAAGAGAACCACCGCAAAACGGTGCCCCCTACTCCTAACCCTCTCAACCGCTGCAGCATGATACCATGGTCGATGGTATCAAAAGCCGCTGAGAGATCTAATAGGACTAGGACAGAGGAGCAACCCCTGTCCCGGGGCCTCCAGAGATCATCCACCAACACGACCAATGCCGTTTCTGTGCTGTGCCCCTGCCTGAAGCCCGACTGGTACGGGTCTAGATAGATAGCTTCATCCAGGTGCCGGGGAAGTTGTCGTGCCACCACACTCTCAACAACCTTCGCCACAAAACGAAGGTTGGAGACCGGACGGTAGTTAACTAATTCAGCCGGGTCCAGGGAAGGCTTCTTGAAGAGGGGCCTCACCACCGCCTCTTTCAAGGCGGCGGGAAAGGCACCCTCACTCAGAGAAGCAGTTATAATCCCCTGGAGCCAGCCTCGTGTAACCTCCCGGGAGGCCAGTACCAACCAGGAGGGACACGGGTCCAATAAACATGTGGCGGCACTAATCCTACCCAGAACCCTGTCCACATCCTCGGGAGTCACAGGATCAAACTCCTCCCAGATAATATTCTCAAGACCTGCCCTCGTCTCCTCCCCCAGACTCGCCCAGTCAGAGTCCAAGCCTTCCCGAATCCGAGTGACTTTATCGTGCAGGAATTGCACAAAATCCTCAGCTCGACCCTGCAAGGGATCCTCCTGCACTCCCCCCCGAAGAAGGGAGTGGGTCACCCTAAACAGGGCGGCTGGGCGGTTCTCTGCAGATGCGATAAGAGCGGAAAAATGGTTAGATTTCGCCGCTTTTATCGCCACTAGGTAGGTCTTGATATAAGACCTCACCTGTGTCCGGTCAGAATCAGAATGACTAGTCCTCCAAATGCTCTCTAGGCGTCTTTTCCGACGCTTCATCTCTCTCAACTCCTCAGAGAACCAAGGAGCCAATTGAGATCAGCATCGGGTCAGAGGCCGCAAAGGCACGACACGATCCAAAGCTCTGGCGGCCGCACTCTCCCAGGCGGCTATCAGCTCTTCAGTCAAGTCGTGTGTCAGGGTCTCAGGAAATGGCCCAAGCTCCGTCAGGAACCTTTCTGGATCCATCAGGCGCCTGGGACGGAACCATTTAGTCGGTTCCATCTCCCTGTGGCGTGGGAAAGCGGTAGGAAAGTCCAAGTGGAGGAGCGAATGATCTGTCCATGACAAGGGTTTAATGTCTAAGTCCCCTCTACCAAGATCATTCAACCACTGACCAGAGATGAAAATCAAGTCCAGAATGTGTCCTCCTATGTGAGTGGGGCCTTGAACTAACTGGGTCAGGTCCATGGCCGTCATGGAAGCCATGAACTCCCGAGCCACTTCTGACGTCTCACCCGCGGATGGAAGGTTGAGATCCCCCATGACAATAAGTCTGGGGGTATCTACCGCTACCCCGGCGATGACGTCGAGTAGCTCGGGTAGGGTCGCTGCCACGTGGCAGGGAGCCAGGTACACAGTCAGCAAACCCATCTGCACCCCACGTCCCCACTTCACAAAGAGGGACTCACATCCGGCTATCTGAGGAACAGTGGTCTCCCTCGGACAAAGACTCTCCCTAATGATCACCGCCACTCCCCCACCTCTCCCCTGGGCCCTTGGCTGAATTTATTCCAATATATAATTTAGTTGAATTGAATGGACTGATTAAGCTTTTTTTGATATATTTTTTAATGGTTTCATATTTGAAAGCAACAAAAATAAAGCAAGCTGTGACATTCAGTTTTGTTTTGAGAAACACTGGAAAGCTGAACTTTTATATGAGACTGAAAAATATTAGTTACCAAAATTGGTTGTATATGTGAAAAATAAAGGCATGTGTATAAAGTGAACACAAATTATATGTTGTAATATTGTAATATGTTGTAATGAAACAATACTTCCCAGCAGTAATTATTTAATAGGAATAGTCTAATTTGTGCATTATGTATCTTTTTCTTTCTAAAAACAAATATTTTTATGGAAGACAGTTGCTGCTTGGGGAATTTATATTAAAGAGTGTATTGTGTCTTTATTGCTTATTGCCACAAGTTGGAGAATATATCTTCTTGAAATAGCCATACACTTCAGCATAGGCAGAATTACAGTATATGAAATAATGCATTTTTTTAAAAAAAAATAGTGATGAAACATTTTTAATATCACATAATATGGCTTCAGGTCCTCAGATCAAGAAATGTCCATTCTTTAAATATGTAGACCTTCTGGTTGGATCAATCCATTCCCTGACCTTCTCCTTCTCCTTCTCCCTGCTGACAAGCCAACCTGCAAGGCAGCAGTTCTTAAAAGACTTCACTATACTTTATGCAGGGCCAGCAGTTGTCTCACAATACAGACAAAGATCAGTGAAAGGGGGTGGATGAGCCAGACAGCAGCAAGGTGCAGTGCAATCAAAAGGGCAGAGATGGGAGGAGATAGGCAAATGGGGAGAGTTGAAACATATGATGCAGTTGTAAATATGGGAAGATGGCTAAACACCTGAATTTTGATCAAGTGACTGCAGGGCTACTACAACGGCAGTAATTTCAAAGACTGGTCATAACTATCATTTGTAACTTTGAACCATCATGGAACAAATGGTAGTTAAGCCAGGGTTACCTGTATCACCATGTTTGCATATGTAGACCACTAGAAATACAGAGTTATCAAATAAATATAGTAGCTAAATTATAAATCTAAATTGCATTTGCTCAGTGACAAAAAAAAGTACATGCACAGATGTTTTTCCTTGTAATTAATTCATAGATATATCAGCTGTCTATTTACTACTAATGAAAACATCTAATTTAATACATTTCAGCCTTTTTCATTGCCTTTTGTCCACATGCTCAATAACCACTAATCACTGTACCTATTCCCTTACACTTATCCACATAGGGCATTCTGCCAAGCAAATCTTATCTGAGCCAGTGTCACAGCTATTCTTCAAACAAACCAACAGGGTATCTGTAAACTTTGCTGAAACAACCCTGTCTCACAGGGATGAGCTTGTCATTTTAACCACCATAGTCCCTTCAGAATAAGCTGCAGGTCTTTATATCCCAGTCAGATCTGTAAATCAACTTGTCTGCTTTTCAGATAATTCAGCCTACCAGATTCACAGCTGCCAAATCATTCCAATGCAAAATTAATATTTAAATCTTGCATCTGAATATTTTATCTTCTACATTCATAATTTGTAATTCCACAGGGGGAAAAATTATGTGAACTTTCATCAAGCTCTTATAAATTTTAAAAAGGCTTGATACACGATGCATACAAGTTTTCTGGGAATATGGCCATTTAAGCTTGACTTCTTTGGGGGTGTGGAAGTGAAATTATATTTTAATTATGATAGCTCATCAAGGTCAATTCACGGGTGCTTACTATTCAGAATATTTTCCTGTTTGGTAAATAACTAAAGCAAAACAATGTCCCATCTAAGTGCCACATTTTCTGGATTCCAAAACCGTGACTCAAAAATCTATGAGCTTCTTAAATTTTTGGTCATTGTTATGCTCCTCCAGTTACATCTGAAGTCTTTGGTTCAGTAGGGACATCTCAATTCAGAATGAAATTTGCTATTACCTGTAAAGCATGAACAATGTTCTTCTGGGTCAGCGCCATACACAGAACAGTTCTCCAGAGCAGATATCTGTAGGGAAGATTCTTGGCAAGCAATGAACTCATAATCAGAATACAGAACTATGGAGAATCTGGCAAAGAAGCAGAATTCTATTTTCTAAAAATAAAGAAAAACATCTGAATATAGGAGCCAAGGCCAAGGATGTAATAAAATGCAGGCAGAATTCTGCCTGACTGAGTCCACTCCTGGTACCAAATAGTAAGCATCACTGTCGAATAATAGTACTTTTGAGTAAGTATTTTGATGAATATGGATTCTAGGACAATAAATGCAATTTATACTTAGCAAAGCCAACAAGTATAATGTGTCCAATATTACTTATTTTTCTAACTTTACAGGAAGCTGACATTTGACATTGCATCAGCACATCATACTGATAGGAGGGATCTGTCCTTACAGTAGGGAAAAATGCCCTATATTATAATTTTCACCAACACCATAAATAAATATTATAAAAAAATGCAAAGATGGATTAAATGTTGCACATTAATCCGGCTGACTAGAAAACAAGTGAATGTCCTGCTTACATAATATTTATTTTTTTCAAACAATTTGTAAGCTTTCCACTTTTTGACCTTCAACTTTCTTTGAAACAACTTTAATCAACTTGATTTTCAAGGCTGCTTTAAATATTAAAGCAGTACAGTGTGGTATTGTATTGTGGACAACAAATCCATAATGTGGCTTTAGTTTGGGTTTATTGATTTGTTACACTGATAATGTGCCATCCTTTCAGATGTTTAAAGTGGTGTATTTAAGACTGTTGCAGATTTTCCACACAACCACTCTATAAAGACAGCTGAGTTAAGAGAGAATGGCTGTCTTACTGTTAGGTAAAGAACTTCAATGACTGGGGGAAAACTTGAATTGAAATTGCCCTAGTATTACTCCAACTTCTTAACTTCAGTGAATTTCAGTGTGATGTATGAACCCAACCACTGTAGCTACTGTATATATTGCATTTGAGCTAAATTTTTAGTCAACAAACCATGGTTTCAAAATGGTTCAGTTTCATATTTGTTTCAACCATAGAGTGTATTGTGTGTGTGCATACATGTATGGGTATGTACAGTACAGTATATATCTGTGTATGTCATCTATATAACAGAAAAATAGACTTAGAAGGGACCTTGGAGGATTTCTCTACATGTTTGCATCTTTCTTTACACATACAATCTCAAACTATATCTTATTGCAATGTCATATTCCTATTCCAAGATAACGAGAATACATTATAATAATTGTGCAAAATTAAACCATGCAACTAAATCTATTATTGAAGCATATCACAAACTATGAACCCAGAAACATTTCTCTCTCCCTCTCTCTCTCTCTCCCCTTAGGAAGTTAACTAACCTTCATTGATGTTTATGAACTGTGTGAACATGCTACAAACAAAATCTACAAGATACAACCCACATGAAGCAATGAAATCTGTTCTAAAAAGAAAACTATCTTCAACAAAATTATTTAGTATTCATCTCTTTCTTTTATAGAACATTTGAAGAATTATTCCAATTTAAATGAGATGACGCTTTCAAAATATTCATTCTAGGCTGCAGAATGTTTCAAATTCTATACAAAAATAAAATGCTTCAGTGCACTTGTTTGTGATTCCTTTAAGTAACCTACATCCTTTCTTTAAATTCCAGGAAAGGCTAGCAGTAGGTACTATGTTTGCATCTCCATAAACTGTAAAATGGTTTTAAGGAATCAAGTCTGAAGTATAACTCCATTATATAAGGATGGTACCTGAACTATCGTAAGTCCACTTATGAAAGGACAGATTCAGCTTCATCAAACGTGAGAAAGAATTAAACTTTGAGCAAAACACAGGCATAGAACCAGTGGTGGGATTCTGCCGGTTCTAGGGGGTTTGGCCGAATTATTTATTAAATTGCTGGCTCGTCCCGCCCCTTGCTCTGCCCCTCCACACCACTATTTATTGCCAATAAATAGTGGTGGGCGAGGGGCAGGTGAGCCAGCAATTTAACAAATGGTTCGGTGTTTTTTTGTAATTTTATTGGCCCGCGGAGTTCAGCATAGGCTAATTAGCCCTTGATTAGATCGGCTCCCGACTCTCAGCTGATTTGCTCTCAGCTGTTTTGCTCAGGGCTCTGCTGCTTGCTTGCAAAGAGTTGCTGGAGAAGATTTTTTTTTCCCGTAGCTATGCTGAAAAGCGAAACCGAAAGTAAAGCAGGCTGTTGTCTTTGCTGTTGCTGCAATGTTGGAAAATTAGGCAGGCAGATTTCTTTTCTTTTTCCTCACCAAAAAAGGTAGGTGAGGGGGGTTGCGACCCCTTTGGGGGTCAACCTGGGGGTTGCGACCCCTTTGGGAGTCAACCTGGGGATCGCGACCCGTTTGGGAGTCAAACGGCCATTTCACAGCGGTCGCCAAAGCTCTCTCTCGCCCCCCCATGCCTTCATTCACCCTCACCCTCTGCCGGATCGCCGTTTGCTGTTCGCTTATCCCGCCCACTCCCAATCTATTGCTGCCTCCTGAGTCCCAGCTGATGGCTAGAGGGAAAAAAACTGTTTAAATTCTTGCCGTGGGGCTTCCAAGGGTAGCCCTACAGCTGATCAGTGTTAAAAGAAAACAAACGAGTAGACCAATGCCTGCAAAAATAGAAAAAACAGCCCCTTTCAGCTTCAGCATAGGTTAATTACCACAAGTTGATTAGATCGGCCTCCTGACTCTCAGCTGATTTGCTCTCAGCTGTTTTGTGCAGGGGTCTGTTCTGTGCTGCTAGCTGGAACAAAAAGAGCTGGAGCAGATTTTTTTCCCCTAGCTATGCTGAAAAAGCGAAACTGAAAGTAAAACAGGGTCTGTTGCAATGTGACAAAATGAGGCAGAGATTTCTTTTTCCTCACCAAAAAAGGTAGGTGCAAAACTGCAAACAATGGGAAATTTAGTGCAAAAGAGGAGGTTCAAGATTTTAAAACACAAAAGAAAAAAAGCTAAATTTAACTAGGGAATTGTAATAATTGAAATACTATTAATTATATATTGTATTGAAAGCAGAAATGGTTAAGTTGTGGCTTAACCATTCCTTGTGGAGGAATATATGGGGGAAATTATTTGGTTTATTATTATTGGTAAATATAATTAATTGATTTGTAAGAAATTGGATTGCATGGAAATAATTGGAATATTCATGTTCATATTGATTAATATACAAAAAAGATAGTTATATAACTAATTAATTTATATTAAAATGTTGAATTTGTATTAAACAACTGTATTACGTAATTACATAATTAACCTATGTGAGGATGGATATAAAAATAGATGACAATGTGAAGGGGTATAATACAGAATAGAAGGGAAAAAATGAATTTGATTAAGATAAGAGATGAGGATGAAGGGTAATATTGGTTTTTTTTAAAAAAATAGATGAGGAATAAATATGGCAAAAAGGAAATATAGAAATTGTAAATTTAATTGAAATGACTAAACACTGTTTAAATTTGTGAACCGGCCAAATACTCTGTTCAAAGAAAATACATTGTATGTTTGTATGTGTGTTTCTAATTATTGCTATTTATTCATATTTGTTCTCTTTTATTCTTTAAAGTTTAACAATTCATTCTTTATCTTAATATCTTTATATTTGTTTGGGGTTGGTTTTCTTCCCTTTCATCTTTTTTATTTACAGCAATCTTTCTCCTCAAACCTACCACCTCTCTCTTTTCTTTCCTTCTTACTTTCTCCCCCACTTCTCCTCCCTACTTCCTCTTCCTTTCTCCTTCTCCTCCTCTCTTCCTCCCTCTCTTACCCTCACTCCTACTCTAATTTCCCTTCCCTTCCTTCATCCCTCTCTATTGCTGTATCCTTTTATGCATATGGACTACTCAGAGGGCTGAAAAAGTTATTTTTGATTGGTCCTCGCACTTTTGACCAGTCCTCGAACTTACGACTGTCCTCACATTTTATGTTTTTGCCCTATCTTGTCACCATGGTGAAGAGAAGCAGTTGTGAAATGAGTGACATGGTTGTTAAGAATGCCGCAATGGGCATAAATGTGATGATGGTCATAAGTGCGAGGACCGGTCAAAAGTGCGAGGACCAGTCAGAAATGACTTTTTTCAGACCTCTGGGTAGTCCTTTTGTGCATATGGACTACTCAGAGGGCTGAAAAAGTTATTTTGGTCCTCGCACTTTTGACCAGTCCTCAAACTTACGGCTGTCCTCACATTTTACGTTTTTGCCTTATCTTGTCACCATGATGAAGAGAAGCAGTTGTGAAATGAGTGACACGGTTGTTAAGAATGCCACAATGGGCATAAATGTGATGATGGTCATAAGTGCGAGGACCGGTCAAAAGTGCGAGGACCAGTCAGAAATGACTTTTTTCAGACCTCTGTAGCCCCTATGCAGATAGCCACGTCCACCGGTAATATGACCAGCTAGCCACACCCACCCAGTCACATGACCACCAAGCCACACCCCCAACTAAGCCACGCCCACAGAACCAGTTGTTTAAAAAATTGAATCGCACCACTGCATAGAACTATTCTTTTTCCCCCTTCCTTCTAATCAATTATGCCGTACTCTTGGAGACTGCCAGGACAAGTCTCTGTAGTTTTCTTGGCAAGATTATTTGCCATTGCTTTCCTCATAAGTCTGAAACAAAGTCAGGTTAACCAATTAACTTTGTGCCAAGGTGAGACTAGAACTCACTGTCTTCCAGTTTATAGCTTAATATTTTAACCACTACATCAAACTATGTCTCTATTGTTTACTGCAGGTTAATGAAAAGTCATGCTAGCATAATATATTTATTTGAAAACTTGTCTAATGAAAAAAAAAATCAGCATGATTACAAACCTATTCAAGTCAGGACTGTTGTATCAAAGATGGGCATAAAAGCATTATAATCAACTAAGGACAGGCTAATGAGCAAAAAGCTAAATCTGATGAAAGTATTACTGAATATTATCTGAAGATAATATTAGGGAGACCAAAAGAAAAATAATTGTTTCAATATGTACTTTCCAAACAGAAGTAAAATTGTCATTCTGTCCAGATTTAGATTTATTGGAAATTGCTGATCAGACTATCACACTTAGTTCAGTTGAATAGGGTAAAGAGGAAATAAAAATAATTGGTTAATTTAACTGTCCATCCAGTTCTCATTCAACTTCTCTCCAATAACATGCCCTACCTCTTAGCAATTTCTCAATTTACAGCTCAGTGGGGTAGGGAAAGAGAGCTTCTTCTTACATATGTATTCAGGGATCATTTCCAGAGAGACTTTATTATTTCAATCATTCTTGATTAGGAACAATTAGGAAGGACATTCAGGAATATAAATCTGATTTTTCTTTATGCATGTATTCTGTAATTGAATCATGAAGTAAATTGGCTCTTAGCTGATAATCTGATTTTGCTGTGATCTTTATTTCTTATTTTTATGCATTTTGTTTTGGTTCAAAGCTGTTTTATTTGTTCCTATTTATGCCTGTTGGATTTTGAAGATTATACCATATATGTGTTAATTGTACAATTTATCTTACATAAGCCACCAGGAGTGTTTTTTGATTGGAGCAGGATATAAATGGATTAAAAAAAAATTGTTATACATTGTGACTTGCATGATCTATGTGATGTGTGAGTGAAAGCTGGAAAAGGGAGATGGGAACCACAGTCCGAACAAGAGTAAATTATATAGAAACTTACATAACCTACCCGTAAGAATTAGTGTCAAGCTGAACAAAATAAATGAAGTTGGAGTTGGTACACTTCAAAGCAAAAGATCTATTGGATTACTGCTGTTTACCAGGAGCAAAAGTGGCCTTGTCTGGTCTTCAAAGATAAACTCGCATTATCCAAATACCACAAGAGAAGGAGCAGTACATGGAAGGCTGTGGATGAATATTGGTCAGTGCGATTAAATAATTCTATTCCATTTCTTATTCTGATTTGACCTTTGAGCTGCCAGAAAGGCAGAAAGACATTTCCTAGCATAATGCAGATATTTCTAGCCTTCTGACATAGATTTCTTCTTATTTATTCCACTCTAAAGCAGTATAATCAACTATGGATATTGGTGAGCTGACACTGGGCTTAAATAGTACATAAAAGAGACATTAGTGTAGGGATATTGAACCTATGTTATTGTTATTGAAACATCTTGATATGTACCGTGGTTGGTGTGCCCAGTGATCAGAAGGATTAAAATTATTTTAAAAGGTAAAGGTAAAGATTCCTCTCATACATATGTGCTAGTCGTTCCCAACTCTATGAGGCAGTGCTCATCTCCGTTTCAAAGCCAAAGAGCCAAAGAGCTGTCCGAAGACATTTCCGCGGTCATGTGGCCGGCATGACTTAATGCCAAATGCGCACTGAATGCTGTTACCTTCACACCAAAGGTGGTCCCTATTTTTCTACTTGCAATTTTTATGTGCTTTTGAACTGCTAGGTTGTCAGAAGCTGGGAAACAGGAGCTCACCCCATTACATGGCACTAGGGATTCAAACCGCTGAACTGCCAACCTTTCGATCGACAAGCTCAGCGTCTTAGCCACTGAGCCACCGTGTCCATCTAAAATGGTTTAAGGATAGCTTATTTAATATACTACACTAACACAAACATATATACACACATATTACACTAACACACATATACATACTCTGTGTGTGTATATGAAAATGAAGATGTTTCTAGAAAAGACAATGTAAATTCCTCTCTTTCTGAGTGTGTGCGTGTGTGTTTTTAAAAATATAATAATATTTATCTGAGCATATACAGTTACAAGCGAGTGAGCACATTAATAAAAGGTTAAGCTATAAAGAAGGAACCATATGCAAGGTTCACATATCCACACTACTTCTAAAAGTAACAATGGAAAGATGGACATTATTTTTTTTAAATGTGAGGAAAAATAAAATGATGAAATCCCAAGTTAAATGGAATTCTACCTGGGATTCAGATTAATACATATATAGAAAAGAATGACTATGAGGCTGTTTCTTTCTCTCTAGGGGAAAAGCTGTCACTTCCATCACTAGAAATACCACTTTAAGGAACTGACACATTTGTAGGTAGAAAATGTGTCTCTGCACACTTTTTATTGCTTTACTATAGACAAAGAAGGAAAAAGATAGAAAGAGAAAAATGAACAGAAAACAAACATAAATATATTGCATTACATGGAGAAAAACATTAAACATTAACTACATGAAACAATATTGATCAGTCTTTCTATTATATTGATAAAGATCCTGTTCATGAACAAAGAGCAAATATATATTAATCCAATATTGTAAATCCTGGTTGCCATTATTTTGTAAATTGCACTGTAAATCTTGAATGTATTCAAGCACACAAAAAAGAACAAACTTTTTCATATACCTCATACTAGCTGTTCAATGATAAATTCCAACTTTGGGGTATGTAATTAAAAACTGCATTCACATCTTTAAGCCATATAACTTTTTCTGAATATGTATTAAGTAACTGAAAGATATTCAAACCAACAGTTTGAATATCTTTGATATTTAACCAACAGTTGTCAAGCAAATCCAACTGTACAGGTATAGTGTAGACTAAGCGAAACTTGTCTAATGCTAGTAACTGCGAGAGGGATCTTGGAGTCCTAGTGAACAATCACTTAAATATGAACCAACAGTGTGCGGCAGCACCCAAAATGCCAATGCAATCATAGGCAGCATTAATAGAGGGATAGAATCAAGTTCTACTTTACAAAGACTTAGTAAGACCACATTTGGAATACTGTATTCAGTTCTGATCACCACAATACAAAAAAAGATATTGAGACTGGAAAGATTGCAGAGAAGAGTAATAAAAATGATTAGGGGGCTGGAAGCTAAAATACATATACAAAGAACTGTAAAAGCTCTAAGGGTGACATGATAACACTGTTCCAATATTTGAGAGGCTTTTACAAAGATGAGAGGGTCAAACTGTTTCCTAAGCACCAAAAGGCAAGATAAGAAACAATGATTGGAAACTAACCAAGGAGAGAAGCAACTAAGGAGAAATTTCCTAACAGTGAAAGAAATCAACCAACAGAATAGCTTGCCTTCAGAAGTTGTGGGTGCTCCATCACTGGAGACTTTCAAAAACAGAATGGACAGCCAAGTGTCTGAAATAGTATAGAGAGTCTTGCTCAAGCGGGGGGTTGGACTAGAAGACCTCTGAGGTCCCTTCCAACTCTATTATTGTACTAAGTTCAAACAAAATCGGACAATAATAGTGCAAGCCTGCATAATACATATAAGGGACTCCACCATCAATTAGTTGACATTCAACTTTTTTGAACTTTCAATGATGATTAAAAAAACATGAAAAAATATTTTATTAAATTAATCTCACAATCATATAAAACACTATTTTAAAACTATCAACTACTGATTGATATGATTGTCTTTTGCAACTGTTAATTACAATATTCTAACAAATAACAAATATCTACATACAAACACCCGCGAAAATCTCAGAAAACAAATATCGTACCTCTACAGGGAAGAAATCCACCATCTGACCAGGACCTATGAAAAACTCAAAGTCCAAAGAGCTTCCATTTTATGTGTCCTCACATTCCTACACAACTGCTGGGATCAAAATTTAACAGCCAAGCTCCCATCCAATCAGTTCACACCCCCAGTAGCAGTTAAAAGGAAGAAACAGCTGCGATCACACATTGCTCCTAGAAGCACGAAGCCAAAAACACCAGCCTGAAGATGACGAATGAGACTTCATTGAAACGTCGCCAAGACACTTCCAATTTTACGTGGGAGAAAACCCGAATAACCACACACACACACACACACACACACACACACATATATGTAGGTCTTTGGTTATTCGGGTAACCAATTTTATGCGGGAGAAAACCCGAATAACCAAAGACCTACATACAAACACCCATGAAAACCTCAGAAATATATATATATATATATATATATATATATATATATATATATAGAGAGAGAGAGAGAGAGAGGGGGGGGGGGAGAGGGAGAGAGTGTGTGTGTGTGTGGGGGGAGAATATAAAAGATATAGACATAGATAGATACATATAAACACATATCTACACACACACACACTAATAAAAGTCTTTGTGCCATTACGTCAGCTCATTCTACCCAATCCAGCAGGGAAGGTATGTGAATCCCGTCAGTTTAACAATTCCCACTGGCGGGGCCCAGGAAGAGCCATTGTTCCTGGCCTTTGGAACATTCTCTCACCAGAAGTGAGGCAGGCCCCCATTCTCCTGGCTATCCAAAAATGGCTAAAGACCTAACTCTGCCATTTCACTTTGGGCTCATAGGAGAACCCACAGCGGTGGGGTTGGTTAGCACCCTGAAGGCCCTCCCCTCAACATTTAATTAGTCTTTAGGCTTGAATTTTAATTATCCTTGCCCATATTTTCAAGTTTATATTCAGTTTTTATGTTTTTAATTATTTTATTTGTATACCACCCAGGATCCCTCTATTTATTTGATGAATAAAATAAGTATATAAAGGTATCATATGACAACAGTATTTGTATAAAAAAAATCTAGAGGTGGTGCTTTCCATAACTATCAATTTGCTTGATAATAAATGTGCATCCTTTTTTAAAAAATATTTATTTATTAGATTTTGTCCTACATTTTACAGAAGAGTTCAAGACAGCAATAAACATTAAAAGTGAATTTTAAAATGTGAACAAGCACAGAGAAATTAGGCCGTTTTACACAATCAACATGCATTATTACTGAAACTTGCTCAAAAATATAAACATTATTTAGTTTGCAATTTTACCCGGTTTACTTGCATTAATAAAGATAAATTATGATTGTTATAAAGTAAATAGCATCCTAATGCAATCTCGTTAGAATTCAAGCTGTAAAATACTTTTTAAACATATGTGACTGTCAGCAACAATGACTCAGGAATATGCAGATTCCTCACTTTTAATATATTTTCCTTGGAGATTGCATAACATAAATTGAACAGTTTTAGATAAGAGTATTGTTTTGTAAGAGAGCTGCTATTCAGCTTCGAGACAGATTATGTTAAAGTAGCAGGTGAAACAAAACAAAACCAGTTACAGCAAATAAAAAAAAGGCATTTTCCAAGCTTTAAAAAAAGTGTTCAGGACACAAATATTGATGGCTAAGCCTCAAAAACCAAATGCACACTTTCCTAAGCATAACTGCTAAAGTTAACAAATGGCAATTTCTTTAAAATAAGCCATTTGTAGCAAACATTGGCAAGTTCAACAATAAAGTTCTCTAAATGATAGATGATAGAAAGATAGACGCAAATATACCAGTGAATAAGGACATTTCTGCAATATTTGATTTTTTTTATTCCAGACAAAAGTCAAAATATATGTTTCTTAGCTATCAAATATAATGAGATAGTGAGATAGTTGTAAGCCAATGAGATAGTTGTAAAATGAGAAAGTTGTAAGACAAATTTAGTAAGCACTCACACATTGATTTGAGTACTTAGATTTTCTTTTTACTGATTAGTTAATTTATTATTTATTCAAGCATTATTCTTGTAAATACTCTGAAAAGTTTGAATGTTAATGTAAAACTGATTCCCACTATTTCTACAGACAACTTAACAAATTAGATTGAAAATAGTTGAGGAACATGAAAGTTTCATTATCATTCAGTCATATCATCTAAAAATTTTAATATTATAGACCCCTGTTCACCAGAATACTTTAATATTCTGCAATATGTCATTTGAATACTCAGTTTTTCATATAATGGACACTTATTTTGGTTCATTACAAACAAAAGAAAACCCTGCCAAATATTTAGTCATCAGAAGTTTCTGATAGTTTTGTCAGGGACAATACTATTTTGAGAAATCCTCAAAATTGCAGTATCTGCAAGTTAACCTCCTTAACAGAAGTAACAATAACATTTCTAATTTATTCCATCTGAGATAACTGTATATGTCATTAATGCACCTGCTATAAAATAACATAGGGAGAAAAAACTATAAGTATGTTTAAGTATCACAAAAATATTACACATTAAAATCTACCATCCAAGATGTAGATCAACCCCACTGAAGTCATACTAATCAGTAAAATCTAATCTGAAAAGGTATTTACAGCTTCAGTTATAATGTGCCTGATAGCATGGGGAAGGTAAACCTGCTACCAACCTGTTACACGGTCCACAGAGTGTTCTTTTGTGTGATAACTAGGAAAGAACTGAAAGAAGAATGTGGTGTATCTTTTGTGGAAGGGGAGGGAAGGTGAAATGAAACTGATGAAGTTGAAATGAGCTAATGGTATGGCAAGAAATAACTGGATTCAAAAAGAAGTTGAAAATGACTAACAAGGAAAAATAGACTTCTTAGACTCCTGAGGAAATGCACGTGTCTTGGTGATTCACAATATCTGAAAGGAAGAGGGCAACAATTGGCAAAGAGATTGGTCTACCCAACACAGTTTTTCAGAGGAACAAGATCCAAAGAAGAGTATAGTTGCACTAGCCACAAGAGGGTACCAACTAAGCTAAATAAAACCCTTGATTAACCCTAAGGGTAATTTAGAAATAGATATTCTCTTAGCAACAGCTTAAAATAGACTTATGCTGTAATAGTAGCTAATGTATTATTGCTGCTAGCTAGGAGATAATTAACCTTAGAATGGTAGACAATAAAGCCATTTGCAGCATTCCAACTTCTTTGAAAGCAGGCACGAGGGATCTGTTTCTATCCTTTTTCTGAATCCTATGTGAGTAATTATATAAAAGTATCAATCTCTCAAGAAAAACTAATATTTTTCTATATTGTGTATGTTACACATAAACAATGAAATAAATTGTACTGGTTGACAAGAAGGTTCTTGTACAGTCTTTTTTTTTTTTTTGGTCTGAGTGATCTTAAGAGCCCTCTCAAAATGCATAAGACTCAGCCATATCTGCATGCCTGTTGATATCTGCACAAACTCAATCTGAATATCAAGGTCTGAGTTTAATAGAAAGACTGCAGATGATTCAAGTGTAAAACAGGACAAGTAATTCTATTTCAGAGTCTTAATCTGTAGTTAGATATAACGTCAACATACCTTTATATGTCCTTTCTGTGATCTGCTCCTTAGTACAGTTATTCAACCACAGGGTCTCACATCTGATTTCAGATTACTGGAATGACTCGTTAGTGATGGCCATAAATTTAAGAGCATAAGAGTTTTTTAAAAAAGATTTTTATGAATATGTTTACTATTAAACTTTATCCAAACATTTATTTATAGAGGAAATACTCTACTTAAATTTGAGGAAAGTGTGTATCCCATAATAAAACCCCTACCACAGTGGTCACCAACTGGTGGTCCATGGACCACTGGTGGTCCGCGAGAAAATTTAGGTGGTCCACAGAAAATTTTTTTGCATTTTTAATATTGCACTAAATCAGGGCTCCTCAAACTACGCCCCCTGGGACAGATATGTGCAATGAACGTTTGTATTGCTGCAGAGAGTCTCCCCCTTCAGTGTCTTTTTGTGTGGGGCAGAGGGGGGCAGAAATTCCGACTCGGGGTCTACTTCAGCCTCCTGGTGCTGGGCTTTGGGAAAAGGCTGGAGGGAAGCGCCGCTGATGGCGAAGAGCCAGAGGGTCTTGTTCCAGTGGGACTGCATCATGGCCTGGAACTGGCTGACCATCTCAGCCCATTGAGCCTCCAGGCACCGGTACCTGGCCTTGCACTCCCACAGGTCTTCCCTCTGCTTGGAAAGCCTATGCTCATAGTTCTCAGTGAGGTGCTTCTGCTGAGCCTCCTTCTTGGACAGATCCAATCTAAATTGAGCCAGCTGTTTTGCCAACTTTCTTGTGGTGACTGCTTAGCTTCAACAACTGTTTCCTGTTGGGGCCCTAAGGAGCCCGGGGGAGCAGGCAAGGAGGGGCTGGGAGGGGAGGGGAGAGTAAATGCAGTGTGAGTGACATTGAGTTGGCCACGCCCACCCAGCCAGTCATTAGGCAAATCATATTAGTGGTCCACGGGATTTAAAATTATGAACCTCGGTCCCTGAGGTCCGAAAGGTTGGGGAAACCTGATCTACCGGGTACAAAATAAAATCATAACAATATTTATTATAGCCATCAATCATCAAACTATAAAATAGACTCCCTGTAATTGCCATTACTTTTTTAAAAAATCAGTGTACTATATTACAGCTTGTATCCATCAGTGTCCTTCTACCACTAAAATCAACATAACCAGTAGATTAAATGTTCTCTCTTTCTACTATCCTTCAGGCCCCAAAATCTCTTTCATGTTTTTCTGACACAAATAATGAACCCAGAGGAGATTAGGACCATACTGATCCTATTAATGTTAATTGACACTCTGACACTCTCTATATGTCTTAGAAATAAAGTTTGTACAGTTCCCAAGCAGCAAAAATTTCAATTGATCGTTTAGCATTTCAGTGTAATTGCATTATAAGGTCACTCAAATGCTAGAATATGAACCCACAGCAAAAGCACCAGTATGTGTCCTCTATAACCTAAGACAGACAGCATGTGAAGCAACATTCTTGCCTTTTTTCTATTATTTTCAAACTCAATTAAATGCATCTATGATGTCAGTTTTCATGGAAAATAGATTATGTTATAGCATTTCACAGGTAATGAAAAAATAAACACCACTTTATCACAATTCCTATACGTACTAAGCAGAAAGTTCTCACAACAATGCCCTTTTTTTACTTCTCACTGTACAAATCAATTGTAAGTGAAATTCTAACTTCGACAAGCTGAGGAATAAATGTAATTATTTGCTTCCTATTTTCTTTGATAAGTGTTAGATTTGTACCTACCCTAGAGTTAACTGATAATGTGAATTATTGCAGTGTTCACTGCTTGTTCTTTGCTCAGAAGCCCAATAAGAATCAGGGCTGCAGCAAAAAAGTGACACATATTGTATGGTAACTTATTAAGATGTTTTGAGTAAATGTTTAGTTTACTCAAACTAGAATGGATCTTAAATTACATTAACACATTTCCTCTCAAATTTGGGGCCAGGTTGACTCTCATCAGAATTGTCTACTTGTTACTATAGTATAAAGATAAGACAGGATTGGGATGCCTAAATGCTTTGTGATGCACAGACTTTGAGTTTGCTGAACTGATGCTTAAAAGATCTAAATAAAAACAACTTCAGAGAAGCAGTGAATAGAACAAAATTATATTTTATTTAGGAAATGTGAAAGCAATTTCCCATTTTACCACTTAAAATATTTATTTATGAGTGAACAATTGATATATATTATCACTTTTTTTTGGCTTCCGGTTGACATTACAACGAGATTGGACACGAGGAGTGGGTCTCTGTGCTCCCGTGTTGGGTTCTCCCCGCTGGTGGGCTCCAAAAGGAGCCAAAACTGCCGTGTAGGGGTGGTGAAGCAAAGAGGGGTGCCCTGTGAGGTTGCAGAGAGTCGCAACTCTCCTGTTTGACCTGGGATTCTTTTTCCCTCTCAGCCATGGTGAGGAGAAGAGGCAGCCAAAAGATGGCTGCCATGAAGTGGGACAGCTGAGAAACAACTAAGACTGGTGCTGGAGTGAAGTAGGTGAACAGTGACTGGAACTGGGGGAGAGGATTCCTTTTTACTTAAAACCTAACCCCAAGGAACAATTTAGGACTATCTGCTCAGAATTGCTTGTTAAAGCAGTGATTAAACATTCTGCGAAAAATACCAGACCGGAAGGAAAAGAATTAAAGAGAGGAAACAATAAATTTCTAAAAATACAGAAGACTGGACTTTTAAACTGTGAAGACATGGTAATGGGAAGGCATTTTAAAATGCTGGAAATTTTTATTTAAAAAACTTATCCCCCTTCTATAATTGAATTACAATTAAAATTACGATCAAAATAACTAAAATTAGACTGACTAGTGGAAACATTGAAATTTAAGTTGAGAGCGCCACCTGCTGACGAAAGGAAAATATACAAGTCTGGGAATATGAAGGATTGTGAAAATATCTACTGGTTTATAGCTAACTAGGCCATGACTATTGGAGACTCAAATATGAGAACATGGAAGTTATTTAATTAAAGTGACCCCTGAATGATATGCTAGAAGATTGAACTGTAAAAGGAATGTAAAGAGGCTTTTGATAACTCCTGGGACTATTTAAATGGAACTGATTGATTTCCTTTGAGACACAAAGAACTGTGATCAGTGTACTTCTTGAAGGGTAATTTTAGATCTGAAAATGGGCCTGGTGGCTCAGCAGACTGATAGCATTGTGATTAACACCAGCTGTCTGCAATTACTGTAAGTTTGAATTTCACCAGGCTCAAGGTTGACTCAGCCTTCCATCCTTTCTAAGGTAGGTAAATTGAGGACCCAGTTTGTGGGGGCAATAAGCTGACTTTGTATAAATATACAAAAGTATGAAGGCTATTGCTTAACACATTGTAAGCCGCCCTGAGTCTCCAGAGAAGGGCGGCATATAAATCAATTTTTTTTTTAAAAAAAATGGTTCTTGGACTAATGGACAAAAGTGGGATTTAACAAAAGAAACAAAATAAGATGCTTCATAAAGAAGAAATGAGTGGAACTTTGAAGGAGATGGCATTGATTTTCCCAAGCACAAAGGACATCATGGAGAAAGCATTTAAGGAGATTATGGGGAAAAAATAGAAAATACTATATGGGGAATTATTAGTAAAGATCTAGATGCTCAAAAAAGGGAGGAGCTAACAGAAGGAATGGAAGAAAAGATAGAACCGAAGAACCAGCGAACAAAAGAAGAAGACAAGGTGGAGATAATAATAAAAATAACAGTGATTGATGAATTAAACCAGGGGAAAATATTTTAAGAGAGTTGAAAAGAGAATTGGAGATATAAGAAGTTACTCTTGAATGGGAGACAGGGGTTTGGGCAGATACTTTGGAAGCTAGGCAGTGGAAGAGGGTAACAATGGGAGAAATACTTAGATTGAATAGCCAAGAACTAGATGCAGACAGAGATAAAGATCCAAGAGAGGAATATGGGAGGTAAGTCAAAAAAAGCTTAGCAACTAAAGTACTGAAGTGGGCAAGAGACGATGGATAGAAAGGAAAGGGTCTCTGATTTTTCTTTGATGTTTTGATATGCTTTTCTTTTTCTCTTTCTTTCCCTTTTTTAGAATGGTGGCATGATTAGAAGTTAGGTAGAAATAAGAGAAGGGGGAAATATTTGTATACATATACCTTTATATAATGGAATAAAAGTAACAATAAAATGAGAAAACTAGAGATTTAATGATGGTATTATTAAGTATGTTTTAATAATATTGTAATTGGCATTGCAATAATATATTGAAACACTGAGCAATTAAATAATGAAAGAATATATTTTAATATAAAAGTGTATTGCTTTCAGAATTATATAGATTTGATGATTGTAAAGAATATAATTAATTTTGTATGTCTAAATAATATTGGGATTGGGATTAGAATTGTGTATAGAATAATTTAATAATAAATGATTGTATTTTAATACAAATACCCTGTTTCCCCAAAAATAAGACACCCCCTGATAATAAGCCCAATCGGGCTTTTAAGCGCATGTGCTAAAATAAGCCTCCCCCCGACAATAAGCCCTACCTGAAAATATTTAAACACAGAGCTGGAAATTAGGTAAGATGGCAAGAGGAGCCCCATCTTGCTCCACGTGCCCCAAAATAATAAGACCTCCCCAAAAATAAGGCCAAGCGCTTATTTCAGAGTTAAAAAAATATAAGGCAGGGTCTTATTTTCGGGGAAACATGGTAGATGTAAAGCGTGAAATATGGGAGGTAAGTTAAAAATGAACAGGATTCAAAGTACCAAGGTGGGTGAGAGATGTTGGATAGAAAGAAAACATCTTTTAATAAAAGGATGACATGATTAGAAGTTAAAATAAGAGAAAAGGGGAATATTAGTGTATACATTTTTACATAATAAGATAAAAGCAATAACAAGAGGGAAGCCTAGAAATTGAATGGTGGCATTATTATGTATGATCAAATAATATGGTGAGTGGCATTAGATCAATATATAAAAACATGGAATAATTAAATAATGATAAATGCAACTTAATATAAATGTGTATTATTATTAGAAATATATAAGTTGGTTGAATGTAGATTAATTCTACTAGTTTTATTTGTATTAGAATGTATGACACCCAGGTGCCACACTGTTCATGCACTGATATGTATATGTAAAATAAAATAAAAAATGTGTTAAAAAATCACTTCTGTTAAGATTACAGATCCATGTAAACTTGACCCACATTACTGTTTAAGTACATAGTACAGATTCAGTTCTATTATCTTTTCCTCTTTTGTTAATGGCAGGAAAATTTATACATAGTTATCTACTGCTTTACCATAAAATTCTTAGAAAATACTGATTGATCCACATTGCATTCTGCATAAACCAGACAATTTCTGTAAACATATCTAAAAATATATCTACCAATATTACTATGCTTCACCATCTGCTTATTGGTTCCTACAGATATGACACACAAGGTATTGAATTAAGGCATCCAAAGAATTGAACTGGTCAACTGAATTTCTCTCATGGATATTAACCTCATTCTACTAGAAGTCTTTCCAATGGTTGACCCTTCTTAGATTTTAAGTGATAACAGACAGCAAGGGCCAGAATCTGCTTCAAAGTCCAAGAGAACTTCTGTGAGCATGTTCAAAACTTAAGGTTCCCACTAAGTTGTAGTTAGTAAAGCGTATGCCATGCTTCATTTTGCACCACAATGGATCAATCACTTATCCTGTTAACAGCACTGAAAATCTTTCTGGCCTTTTTTAAAAAAAAATACAGTACAAAGTTCTGATTAAAGAATGGCTGATAGCAACTCAAACCATAAAATGCCATTTTGGCTTATCAAAAAAATTTTTTTTGTTTGTTTGCTGATCTGTTGTTTCAACCTCAAAGAAATAAAAGTGATGTGTTTCTTTTTTTCTTTTTACTCTGCTTTTTAAAAGGACAAGATAATGGGGTGTCTGCCCTTTCTCTTCTTTTAGTGGTTTTCTTAACTTAAAGCCAACCTTCAATGAATTCTTTCCTTCACATGTTTTCTGCTGTTGTCAAGCCCACATGCAGACACCTTTTATATTCCAATATAGCAACTCAGAAAACATGATCACACTGTACCATGATACTCCATAAGGTTTTGAACCAGGAGAATGCTTGAGAATAAAAACTTATAACATCAGAAACCTTTGCTCCACTGATCCAACAGACTGTAGGAGGGAAAGGGAAGAGAAAAAAGGGAGGAAATTAAGCAGTGTTCCAAGCTTATGCCATATAAAAATTACTCATTATTCCCCTTTACCAAAGCTGCCTTTGTTGCCCTTCTTAGAAAGAGGGAATAAATAGTTTCTTCCAACTCTTATCACATGCCACCCACTTTGTCAATTATCACCTAACATCACAATCATTGTCAGAAGGGACAATAGCCAACCACTGAAGAGACTCCCACAGTCTTCCTGTTCAAAGTTGCCCATGGGGGGAAGACATACTCACTTCTTGTAAAGAAAACAATGTTCTCCATTGTGTCGGGGAAGATCATCCAGGAACAGGTAATGCTCAGCTTCTCTGCTTGGAGACCGAGTAACGTTTTTTGTTGGCCACGCCTCCTTTGCCCGGGTGCTCCCCAGTTTGACTCGGTCTTCCAGCGAGTTGAGACTGAGGAAAAGAGGCTCACCCATTCCTGGATTTTCTTCTGTTCCACAGGACGGAAAGTTCTCGGTTTTCCTGACTGACTGAGGCTCGTTGATCGCAGGAGGGCGATCTAAGGGATAACCGGTTCTCCGGTTATATCCCGTGCTAGCTTGTAGATCAGCCGAAGGGCCTGCCAGTCTGAATTTTAGCGAAAGGGGTCACTGCCTATCAATGGGCAGTCCATGGCATTCCTCTGCTATGTCAGAGAAGGGCTCAGTCCCTGCCTGGTTTCGCCCAGGCACAGATAGCGGCGAGCGCTTTCGTACCAGAAGAGTTGCGGCAGGAGTGCTCATGACGAGCGGGGCTGCCTGATTACATGCGGAAAGCGGCTGCTGAATTGCGGCATCATCATAGCCGCAGCAGGAGAGTTCGTGATCCGGTCTGCATGGATCTGCAGGAGAAGCAGCATTAGCGCTCGGTTCCCTCACAACCATGGGGCAGCCTCCCTTCCAACTCATCGAACAGGGAAGGGCTCAGCGCACAAGTCAGCCGCAGCAGGAGTGCTCTTGAGGAGCGGGGCTGCCTGATTTATATGCAGAAGTGGCAGCTGAGTCTCAGGTTACCACCAGGTTACCAGGTTACCTGCCACGGCAGGAGAGCTCCTCGTGAGCCGGTCTGCCCAAATCGCAGGAGAACCGGAATTGGCGCTTGGCTACCTCACAGCCATGTGGAAAATCTCCTTTCCAGCTCATTGAGCACGGGAGAGATTAGCGCTATTGTGGCCATGGCAAGATTGCTCATTTGAGCCGGTTTGCCTAAAACTCCATACGTGGAGCGGCAACAGCATTTAGCGCCTTAATGCCAGCGGCATAGAAGTTCTGGTCAGCCAGTCTGCCCCTCCCACAAGGTAAGGTAATGAGCCTATGGGCTTTACAGCGCTGACAGTAAAGCTCATTTTAAGCCAGGCTGCTTTACACCTCAGTGCAAAATGAACTATGCGTTGCTGCGCAAGCAGCTGCGGTGGGGGAGCTCCGTATGAGCCGATCCACCTACTTTCGATTATGTGAGGTAACAGAGTTGCCTTGTAATATTGAGCTACGGCTCAGGTCGGGTCAGCCTGCCTAGATTTCCATAATGCAAAATGGCGGGAAAATTGGCGCCCTTTTTTAACCACTACGTTGGCTGCGCCTGAATCATCTCATCTGCCCGGTGATCACTTGGTGGGCGGTCTTAGTCCATTGGACCGCGAGAGGCATTGCTCTTCATGGGCTAGTCTCCCTCTCGCCGGCTGGTAACAATTGATTATCAGGTTAAATTGCTGGAGAAAAGCTATAGGAGTGTGGGTCGCTCTAAGGAACAGGCTTTGCCTTTTATTTGGCATGGTCTTCGGCCAGCCATCAGGTTACAAAATTGGGGGTTCGGATCCTTATGGGGATCAGGTCTAACTACAGTCCCTAGAGATGTTATGGTACCCTCTAGTGCAGGTTCACTGTCACGGACCCATTTGATCTCATAATTTACACACTGGGCTAGAACCTGGGGGTCTGTCAGTTCCAATCCTGTTTAAACAGAGGCAAATGGAATGGATTATAATGAGGTTGACCTTCCTTCTAACACCCGCTGTCACCTTCAATAAACAAGGCCCACTAAGGGGTGCTAGACAGTAGGGGAGGAGCTGAGTCAGACTTGGCTGGCTCTTGCAGACAGCTCTTTGAATCACCCACCATATAACACCCACAGGGACAGCATGTTCCTTCCTTAAGAGCCATGCGCAACGTCCCAGCAGATGGTAGCACTTGGCTGACCTTGCCCAGGCCTGTAAGATAAGCAGAGTTGGTCCTAATTAGGACTCAGAACCTTTGACTTAGTCTGTCAGACTGGACAGTCCTGTGGATCTGTCAAGTGTCAGAAAACCCCTCGACACAAGTAGGGCATTCTTGCAGCCCAGGCGATATAAGGGGGTTCTGCCTTACTATCCTTGGCAGTGTGGTCGGTTCTATCTCTGTCGAGATCCCTCTTCCATTAGGACTAGCCTATCTAGTCCATAGACCATACCCACCTATGGAAGCCCGTCTCTTGCTTCCTGCCAAATCACAAACCCTTAAGGGTCAGCCTTTGGCTGAGACAGGTGATTCTTATGATACCTTGTATCATTATATCAAGGTTTATGATGATCTGGCTCATGGCACTGTTCCACAGGGAGTTTTTTCTTCTCCCTTTCCTCTGGATGGATGCACTCAGATCTGTCTGCGTGATCTATTCCTTGGGTTGGGTACACCACAACTTATGGCCCATTATGACTATCGTTAATTATCTTAGGGCATGTTCCATGCTTATAAGGTCTGCAGATCTCTAATTATCTTTTTCATTAACAGGAAGACAACACCTCCAAGTCTGCACTAGGATTGCATCGCTAAGACATAGGTTAGAGTCCTGGAGCCTGTGACTTCCTATCCCAACCGGGCAGTGAATGCCAGCTGGTTGGTTTTCGGCTAGTTACTCTCTACTGGGACATTACCACATATGTCCAATATGGCACGTTGCCTGGGGTCCATATCCCTGGAGAGCAGGACTGGGTGAGGAGAACTGAGTACCTGGGGAATCTTGTGTCTTTGAACCATCCCTCAATAATCAGATGGGTTGGACAGTCTCCTGGCTCTACTAAGTGCAGGGGCTTTGTATAATCACAGTCAATACCAGATACACTGAGTTGTGATATGGTTTTACCTTTAGGAGTATGCTCACCAAAGTCCATTTAACAGTCCACGTCATACACAGATAAAACAGTAGATAGTCAAACCGCCAGTCCACTA
Organism: Arizona elegans; assembly: GCA_022577455.1. Classification (NCBI taxonomy): domain Eukaryota; kingdom Metazoa; phylum Chordata; class Lepidosauria; order Squamata; family Colubridae; genus Arizona; species Arizona elegans. The sequence continues at coordinate 70,030,191 of JAKOOJ010000003.1, read as the reverse complement.
ATATGCCAATCACTAAGTCTTCTTACCAGTCATGCTCATGCACAATAATCAGATCTTCTGGTTTTGCAACCAGTAGCAAAACAAAACAAAAACAAACAAACAAACAAACAATCAAACAATTGCTATTGCTTAACGCATTGTAAGTCTATTGCTCAACGCATTGTAAGCCGCCCTGAGTCTCCAGAGAAGGGCAGCATATAAATCAATTTTTTAAAAAAAATTCGCACTGAGCGGTGGAGAGTAACAGCAGGTAATAGAGAGCAGGTTGAGATCATGCAGAGGTCATGCACAGGGAATTAGCCATGATGCAAGCTTTCTCTTGAGGGCAGTGGCTGTGGAGCTGGCCGGTCCAAACGCAATATGATGCACTGCAGCAATACAATACCATTTTTAAACAAACATATCTTGCTGGTTTATATATTGCCAACCCATCCGGTTGGGTAACAGCCATTTCCTAATAGGACTGGCACATTTTACTTGTCCCAGCCTGCATACTGCTGCAGATATTATAGCCACATCGCTGGTTTTTGTTCCTGGGCCCTTGGGCAGGCCACGAGTTCCTCAACCCGAGGGTGGACAGGCCCTTCAGTTCTCATGACTGCTGGGTTTTTTTGGGTCTCATTGCTGTTGGCTGCCTCTCATTAGAGGGGAACGTTGGTCAGTTCCCAGAAGTTACTGGGGTTCAGGACAGGGCGTTGGGTCCAGCCTTTCGTCTTTGGCCCAGATCATAGTTCCATTTTCAGATTGAGGGTCCTGCGCAGATTCCCATTTTCAGCATCCTCTCACGAGACACGATTTCCTTGGGCCTGGTGGCGAAGTGACCCTCCTTTTCTCAGGGTCAATCTATCCTAATTCGGTCCAGGCACGGGAGGCTGGATAGCACCTTTTTCCTTCCCAGTTACAGCATCGACAGCCTTACTTCAGGACCCAGTCCTGGTGTGGTCTCCTACGAGGTCCTGCTCTACAGGTAGGTGGCACTGGACCGTTCATTATCTTTTCCACTTTACAGAATGCATGATCCCGTTATTGGACTGGTGGCCTGGAATCCCCCGAGGTGTCTATGCTAGGACAATACTTCCCCAAGTTTGGGCTTTAACCTGCACAATGGTTTTCCTTCCTGTCACCGAGTTCTTCTCTGTAGGTTACCTTCGACGGACTCCTCCCTCCCTCTGATGGGGGCAGGGGGGCACCCTTTTTTGAGGGGAACCGGGGGGGGGGGCTTGTGAGCCCTTCCTGGGTTCCATGGACTGTGCTTCCCCATAATTGAATGCTGGAGGCGGTCCTCCGCCACCATTCCAACCTTAGTGGCCCCAAGCCACTTAGTGTTTTAGCTAATTTAGCGAAGTCTATTACCTTGTGTCAGAACAATTCAAACAATATTCCAAGAAAGAGAATTTCTTTGAGCTAGAATCTTCTTGCTCAATTTCAACTGTTGGCTGATTTATTACATATAGTCTATCTTTTCACTACAAGATCATGAATGTTCCCTTTCGCACAGAGCACCGTCCGTGGCCTTCTGACAAAAGCCCTCTGGCACTGCACTCGCCTGGGCAGGGCTTGCCCGTCCGCTGGTTCCACCATCTTTCCTACAAAGTCCTCCTCTCTTGGGGGAGCCAGGGTTTGTCTTTGTCTTCCAGTCGTCCTCCTGGTTTTTCGGTATTTGGCTCCGTGCGGTCATGGTCTTGCCTGCCTCCTTTGTTTTTGATGACCACCTCAAGCATTGTCCTATGGCTCCACAGAATGCGATCGCGCCGTTACCATGGAGCGCATGGTCTACTTTCCAGTAAGTGCATGGAGCACTTTAGTATTTCCTTTGCCTAATCCGTGCCAGGCCGTTGTTGGGTGGCGACCTGTTCGGTGGCTCGGCTACTCTGGGCTGCTGACTTGGTCGGAGCTCCCATAGTCAAGGGGGACTCAGACCAGACTGCTCCCTCCCATCTGACTAACCGGCTTTGGTAAGTCCCATTCCTGGATGATCTTCCCCGACACAATGGAGAAGGGGCATTGGTCCTACCTGATACGCTCCTTCTCAGGATGCGGGGAAGATCATCCAGCCCCACCCTGCTGGCTGTCTGGTCCATGGTCCGGGAGGGATTTCTGTTTTCACAGATTGTGAGCCTCTTCGTCATGCCATTGCTGCGCCTTCGTCAAACTGGGGAGCACCCGGGCAAAGGAGGTGTGGCCAACAAAAAATGTTACTCAGTCTCCAAGCAGAGAAGCTGAGCATTACCCATCCTGGATGATCTTCCCTGCACCCTGAGAAGGAGCATATCAGGTAGGACCAACGCCCCTTTTTAATAAGAAAAGCTAACCATGAAGAGGACAGTTGAAACCTTTTTTGTACAATAATGTCCAAGGCAACCTAGGATGAGAATTCAGCAGGGCAAAGGAAATACAGACAAGTAATTCTGCCACCCTTGACACACAGACAAGATTAGCAAACTGTACAACAGAAATTAGAACCATCTACATGATCAACACAAGGCATAAAAGCCATCGTTCCAGTTTTTTATACACACTGGAGATGTGTGGGAGTATTTTCATGGGTTAGGCAAGAGTTCCACTGAACTTCTTTCTCCCTTCATTTGATCATCAGCTATTGCAAGGGCTTGTAGAAGAAGTATCTGCAAGCAGACTACTTGGAGACAAGAACTGGTTGGTCAGGCTTATCAGAGTTTTCTTCAATGACAACAAAGTATTACTGCTAAGTTCAGAAAGGGAAGCTTTTCTAGACACTAGTAGGCCAACTCTTTTCTTCTAAGTCTGAGCAGGAAAGCTAGATAAGTTATTCACTTGGATTATGATGATTACTCACAATCCTTTTTTAAAAAAACCTTGTGGCACAGAAGTTTGCCTGCATTTGGAAGATTCCAAAACACATTTAGACATGTTGGTCTAAGGCTGACAACTCCCTGGATTTTGAAGATTTAAACAATGATTTCCTGGACTGTATTAATTTCAATGGATTGAAGTGTATTTAATATTTTTAGATTGTAGTTTATATTCTTCCTCCAATATATAACCATATTATCACTTTTACACTTAACAGTGAACCATTACTGCATGGGTAAATTTCAGTCTGCCATTTACCAAGCTACTTCATCTTTACATTAATGCGGCACATGCTAACATTTTCTTGCCAGAATCTGGCTTAATGTTCTTATCCCTTGGTATGTGTATGTTTCAGTTATCTGAGATATTTTCATATTAATAATCAAGACTGCTATTAGATGGAATTCCTCTGCATGGTCCTGTAAATGTTCACCAAAGCTACTTATTACACATAATAAGTGCAGAGAAATAGTGATGTTTTGCTACTGCCGTGAGATAGGCCTTAACAGTAGTTCTAACCCATGATAGGTATCTAGCAATGTTCCAGCCATCTGCTGGCTCTTTTCAACACCTTCATCTCCTCCATGAACCACAGGGAATACCAAGAGAGGGCACATGGGCATGATTCTGTCCAGGGCTCTGGACACCTAATTCCAGGCTGCTGCCAGAGCTTCATAGGTATTTATTCTCAGTAAATCCTATAAACCACAGTCTTTCCTTAAGGACAATTTTCTGTGATGATGTTGTTTTTCTTCCGTCATCCATCAAAGCATTACAAACTTAGAAAAGAGAAGTTACAAGGGAACTATAATTCTTTTCTATTTTTTAAAATTATAAACCACAAGTTTCAATGCAAAAGCACATCCAGTTTTAGAATAGAATTTAGTCCATCAGCTAGCAATTTATTGAATATAGACTGTTGATACAATGCCAGTGAAATATTTTAGAAAACTGTGTCAATTTGATTTGATTCAAAATGTGCAATAAAGTAGATTCAGTTTTCTTAATCTTGTTTAACAATTGAGGATACTGATTTGAAAGCCTTTGATCTGATTCAGTAATTTGATCTTAACTATCAATTTGGAAAAATCAGTTCAGTTTGGGGATTTGATTGAACTGCCTTCAAATCAAATCTCTAAATTAAATATTTTCAAGACCTATCAGTAATTCAGTGTTTCTAATTCATTTGCTATGCTTCAGTGCTTCTTATTAGTTCTGACAAATCATACAAAGTAACTGATATAAGGAAATAGGTTTTCAAAATATCTTCAGGGGTGAAGATCAATTTAGCCTCTATTTTTCCTTCATAGAAATCTAGTTGATTCTTAAAACCTTAACCCAAATGAAATCTACCATCATCCCCATTCCATCCTTTAAATGAGTAAAGGGATATTGATTTTAGAATTGAGTAAATGGAACAATTATGGTTTATTTGTTGAAAGACTTCAATCTAGACATATAGGCCTATACATATTATTTAAATATTTAAAAAGCAAATGCAAGTCATATTTAGCTTGAATAGGAGTCCACACAAGATTTTTTTTTTCTCTTTGAAATGAGACCCTTTATGCATTCCTCTTTCCCCTACACTTGCAGAAAAATTAAATCAAGCTTAGAGGTCTCAGATTGTTTTACATAACAACAACAGGAATCCCTTTTACTTGCATTAAGCACATTGCCCAGTACAATATTCTTGTTTCAGTGAAGACAGCATTTTAAGCGGACAATGAGCCTCAAAAGACTTGACATTTCTATTCACCAAGTGAGGGCTTGCAGTTCTTCTCTATTTCAAAGAAGAACTGTTCCTTCAGGGCATGGCAAATTAGCAAAAAAAAAAAAAAAAGTTTCAGGAAACACTAGCCAACCTATAAAATGTATTTTCTTTTCATTTGGTGGGGGAGGGGCAATTTTTCTGGCTTCTGCAAGTCACAAAGCAACACGCCTTAGTCCATTAGTATGACAGGTAGTGTTCTTACTAACAACTGCTTTTTACTCCTTCTGACAAATGTGTGCTGTGCCATAGTTGATGTTTGTGTAGTAATTAGGACTGATGGATAGGGACGCCAATGCTGCCAAAAGTGCCCCCCGATTTAATGTGAACGATTTGTCAAATGTGCTACGATTGCATTGCTGACAGGCACAGCCAAGAAAGCACTTTGTCATCTTTCCACCAAGCAAGGTCACTCTGGCAGGGGATAGAAGGTTCCACCAACAAAATCTTCATGTTTATCGGTGATGTGCGTGGCCTACTTTCAAAACTTGTTTATTTCCTTTTCAGTGGCGATTCAAGTCTCCTCTGAGAAACTTGTTTTGCAACAGACATCTGTGAGGCTTTTTTGTTTTGTTTTTTTTAAAGATAAAAAGCTATCTGAGTAAACATGGCTCTTTGGGAACCTTCAGATCCATGGAAGAACACATTGCTGTTTCTATGGAAATAAAGCTTTGATTAACATTACGGTTAAAATATGATCTGCTATGAATCGTAAATGTAAGTGATTCACAGGATGTGAAGAGGGATAGGAATGTGGAATCACTTTGTAATCATGGGCCCAGTGAGTAAGTTTTCAAACACAGAATAAAATGCCAACATGAACATTAAGCCCCACGGTCTCAATGCTAAACTATTAAAATAAACACTAATCCCAGTAATTTAGCAATATATGCAGATTTATTTTATATTCTAAGATAATGTTACTGGTGAAAAATTGAACAATTTTCTCCAAATATTGTTAGTGTTATCACTATTGAAAATCACAGATATTCATACCAAAATTGCACTATAGGCAATTTCTGATCTAGAAAATAATGCTTTTTTTTAAAAAAAAAAAGTTGTTATTTTATCTATTAGCTGTTCAACTCCAATGGATTCATTCATTGCAGACTTTCAGAAATACTTTCAAAGCTTATTTAATGGTCACTTCGTAAGGAATGGCTATACTATGGTAATTAAAAGTGTTATTTCATGTTAAATAGAATCTATGCATTACTGATCAAAACCAAACAGCAGGACGATTTTTAGTGAACGTCTCAATGTTATTCAAACTGTGTAGATTCCTTGACCGTAGCATGTCAGGCCTAATAACAGCCAACTCTGAAAATGAGATCTTTATGACTTCTAACATAATAATATACCGTATTTTCCGGCGTATAAGACGACTGGGCGTATAAGACGACCCCCAACTTTTCCTGTTAAAATATAGGGTTTGGGCTATACTCGCCATATAAGACTACCCCTCTTCCAACACACACCAAATAAAAATTAAAAAACATCAACTGCCTCAACACAATGTAAAAGCAGCTGTGCTAGACCCAAAATGGCCCCTGCAACAAGCAGGAACCTCACGCAGCCACAAAAAGCCCAAAAAAATCAACCTTCACACTTTACACACACAAAATTCCACATACAGCTTTGTGAGATTTTGTGTGTTTGTGTAGTTAGAGTGAAACACTACAGAAACACACCACATCTCAGAAAGCTGCACAAATATTATTTTATTTTTACTTTTATATGAAAACTAAATTTAAAACTTCCTGAACTTTAAATGGCTAGGTCTAAAAAAGAACAACTAAAAAAACCCCAATTAACTATTTTTTTAAAGCTCCCAAAGGGGAAAAAAACTTACCCAATAGAACAGGGGTCTCCAACCTTGGCAACTTTAAGACTTGTAGACTTCAACTCCCAGAATTCCTCAGCCAGCTTTGTTTTTACTGGCTGAGGAATTCTGGGAGTTGAAGTCCACAACTCCTGCCTGCATGATTGCAGGCAGAAAGTGGCTTGCTGATGGAATGGATTCAGGCAAGCGAAGCAAGGCAAGCGTGGCGATTACCAGCTAAGGTAAGCAAGCTGGAGGGGGAAAACTTTTTTCTTTTTACAGGGCTCTGGGCTCTGGCGATCCCAGCTGAGTTGCCTGATTAGCAGGCAACTCAGCTGGGATCATCAGAGCTTGCAGATTCACGTAAAAGGAAAAAAGCTTTTTCCTTTAACATGGCTCTGGCATCCCAGCTGAGTTGCCTGATTAGCAGGCAAAGCTGGGATCGTCAGAGCTTCGATCGCTAGAGCCATTTAAGGCTCGTTAGAGTCTTTTGGGCTGGTCTGCCTGGTTACAGGAGAACGACACCCGGCGTATAAAACTACCCCCGACTTTTGAGATGATTTTCATGTGTTAAAAAGTCGTCTTATACGCCAGAAAATACGGTAATAATTGTATAGTAGAATATTAGTAAACACAGTTGCTTATGGAAACTCGTAAGGCAGATCAATAAATCTCCCTGAAGTTCACCAGCAAAACAATTAAGAGAGGAGAAGAAACGAAACAAATTTTTGAAATGAATTAGAATTCTCTGGCTAGTTTTTGGCAAACCACATCTTTCATCTTCAGTTCTCATAGTGCTATGAGTTATCATAGTGCTATGGAAATGACGATGTTAATATTTGTGGATATATAAATGAATTCTTCTCAACATGCATGAAAACAACTTATTTAAATTTCAGTATTATTCTGTAACATGTAGATATGATTAACAATAAAGGACTATATTCCTGGGCATTTGTGCAAATCACTCAGTAACAAATAAGCATACACACACACACACACACACACACACACACACACACATCAATTTGTTTAACAGCATATAGTTCTATATGCTGAATAGAACTGGCAAGTAGTTCAGTTCTACCACTGAATAGAACTGGCAAATAGTTGGTTTGCTTTTCATGGCCAGCTAACCAGAATGGCCAGTTAAATCACACTGCAAATATTCAGCTGCGTGCACTTTTCTTCCTTCCATATTATGGTCTACTAGAATTGAAATAAAGACCACCTGAATTAATTTGTCCATTAACTTAATTAACTTTTGCGCAATAAAATAGTTTATTTTAGTAGTTTACCAAATCATAACTTTTTTTTAGTTTTTAGTTTCATAGGAAGCATACTATGAAACACTAAAGTTCAGTAACATGCAATAGGAATGTCATGTTAATCCTGAGGAGATCCATATTTGTGTCTACCCGCAGTCACAAAGCTTACTGGGTGACTTTGAGTCAGTCATCCTGTCTTAAACCCAACCTACCTAACAAAGTTGTTGCCAGGATAAATTAGGGAAGTCAGTGTCCAGATAATCCTTAGTTTATTGAGCCCAATATTTCTGCTGCTAAGTGAGACAGTTGTTAAGTGAGTTTTGCCCCATTTTAAGTCTTTTCTTGCCAAAGTTGTTAAATAAATCACAGCAGTTGTTAAGTTAGTAAAATGGTTATTAAGTGAATCTGGCTTCGCCACTGAGTTTGTCAGAAAGTTGTAAAGGGTGATCACAGGACTCTGGGACACTGCAATATCATAAATACGATGCATTTGCCAAGCATCTGAATTTTGATCATGTGACCATGGAGATACTGCAATGGTCATAAGTGTGAAAAGCAGTCAGTCACTTTTTTCAGTGCCTTTGTAACCTTGAACAGTCACTAAATAAACTTTTGTAAGTCAAGGACTATCTGTATGCTTGATTGTGTTCCTGTATGAAAACAGGAAGGAGAGAGAAAAGGAGGATCACTCTTGTGCATGTCAGCAAGCTAAAATATATGGTGGAATAGTACAGCATTGCTCATAAAATTACATAAAAATGATTTCATATTACTGTTATGAAAAAAAGTTACAGAAAGGCACCTATGAAAAATCCATTTAAAATCTGAAAGGAATTCTGCAGAAGAAAAATTAAAACACCACAAACCAGCTGGGGATGATACTAATGACAAACACACAGTTTTTATCTTTTTAAAAAAAATAAAATTATTTACCAACTACCATTTTACTAAAACTAACTGGTTAATAAAAGCCAGTTAACAAAATCAGTTTTAAAGCAGAAAGAACAAGGATATATTAAAACAATTTAAAAATCAGGTGACTATTTTATTGAAAGTAGCATATTCATCAGAATTTTATTAAAAAAAAAATAGAAATTAGAAAAATGCAGACCTATAGTTTAGGTGTGTAAGAGGTGGAAATACATAAAATACATAACATAAAATCTATTTTCTCATTAGTTAGTACACTGGGATATACTAGATGAATCATAGAGCATATTGTCATGGACATGTTTGTCAGCTAATATAATGTAGCATTATCTTAATTCAGTTAAACTTTAAGTAAGAGCATAGTTTAAAGAAATATTATTACCTTAAGCGAAATCACAAACTGATTGATAATCTACTCACATACTGAGATCAAGGACATTGTTTCAATCATGCTTATCAAATATTCAAGATTGATATTTCTGTGCTTATAGATTTCTTGCTAAAGCTGCTCACAGCACAGGAAATGATATATTGAACTATCATATATATCAGACATTTTCTGGCAAAATGCTTAATAGTGTTCACTAAATATTAGAAGGAACTTCCAAAATTGCTTAATGGGCTATGACTTCAGTCAATGAGTAGATTTTCTTCATCCAGTGCTTTTAAAAAAAGTGCTTTAAAAAAAAGAAAGAAAGAAACTAAGTGCAACCCATTACTACAGAAAGCAGTAGAAAAATAAATATCATCTAAAGAAAAGTACAGTCCATTTCACCTAAAACCAAGATACTTATTTTTAAATTACCTTTCTATCATGAAGTAGATGTGTAATGTGCTTTAGAGAAAAGTACATATAAAAATAATTATGCAGATACACAGAGAAAGACACACACAAAGGGAGATTTAAAACAGGAAAACAAGAGTGTTAAATAATTATGAATTAATAACCACACCAATTAGAATATTTTCAATACAAGAAAGGATTTTGAATTGTTTACCTATGTTCAAGTGGGAGTCAGACCACAAATGTTAATGGCAGTTTTGCCATTTAATTCTTAGAACATCTAACATTAACTTAAAATAAAAGATCACACAGTTCTGGGAGCATATTTCACTGAGGTTGTTGGGTGGGGAACATTAACCCAACTTAGCAAACTGGGGAAGGAATTCCACAGGCATATTAAAGAAATAATGTTTTCATCTCATTATGTCTATCTTCATAATTATAAAAAATTCATCATCTTCCAGATGAATATGACATATAATCATTTTTCCTGCATATTTTCTGAAGCAGGAAACCTAACAAGATATAAATGCTGCAGAGTAATTTAGGTTATTTGCACTTCTATCAAGCAGAGCTAGGGTGATGTATAAAAGAAACAGAGGTAAGCTAAAAATATGTTTAAATGCTTGATTCATAACCAAATAAATAACAGTTCTCTCTAAGGAATGGAAGAGCAAATATATTTAGCTCTCCCGTCAGAGCATAAGGGAGTTTCATGGGTAAAAACAAAAATATCAATCACAGAAGCATCCACTTCCCTCTCAAATGTCATTGCAACTTAAGAAACATTAATTCCTACATAAAGAAACATGTGCAAATACTTATCTTGGAAAGTTATCACAGAGTTTGAAATATACAGGGGAATGATCCACTTCATATGCACATGCATTTAAATCGTATTCTCCTAAACAGCTGTTCTGTATTTTTAACTAAGATTCATCCTTATTCACACAACCAGTCATATTTTCTATATTTATCAAGGCTTTGTTTAGAATACCTACTAAATTGAAGCCCACTTATCTTATGGTTAATATGATTCAAATTAGGATGCAATCTAATATCATCCAAATACATTTATAACGTCAACCAGATACACTTATTTGAAATGCCTCCCATAACAACATCAATCATCTGTCTTAGGATACATTTATAATACATAAAAAGCTGGAAAAATATACAATTGATGATGGGTTTAGAGAAATGAAAGTCAGGAAAGTGCAAGGGTAACATGTGCATCATGATGACACATGTTTGATGATGCTGTCAAGATGCTGCTTGGATTGCATATTTGCCTCACAACAGATATCAGACCATAATTGTGGCAAATGCATAGCAACTTTGCATACGTGCCATCATTTTGTCATTATCACAGTTTGCTACAGCTACTATTTACACTGATAAATAGTATACAGGGTACTAAAGCAGTGTTTTTTAATTACTCCATATAACATACTAAACCAAAATTACATACTGATGTATACATTTCATTATTACTGGTAAGCAATTATATTGTGGGAGCATGCCAAAGGTTTTAAACCTTTGAAAAAATGTAGCAAAGGAAAGTAACCCTGCCACTGTCATAAATCTTGTAATATAATTCTTCCCAACCTGAGGATCGCAGCCTACTACCATAATGTTGCTTATCTGCAGCCAGGTCATGTAAGTGGTGGGCTGGTGCATGCACGCACAGCCCGGCTCACACAAGCAGCAGGCGCCAGTGCTTGTAGCCCCACTCACGTGAGCAGCAGACACGTGCACCCCCTGTTCATACAAAGCTGTATGTGTGTGCATGCACCTGTGCTTCACACAAAACCATCCCCTCTTCCTCACACACACACAGCCGCATTGGGCCGCCAACCTGGAAAGGTTGGGAACGCTGACATAAAGCATTTGTTTCAAACTTCAAACCAATATTTCATGCATACTTAGTTTCAACAGTAACTATCCACTGTCACATAAAAAGGATTGTGCAGAATACTATATGGCAGGGTGAGAAGCCACTGTAGCAGGAGTGAAATCTAAAATTTTTCCCTACCAGTTCTGTGAGCGTGGCTTGGTGGGGGGTGTCCTGTGACTGAGTGGGCATGGCCAACTTGATGTCACTCACAGCCACGCCTACTCAGTCACAAGACCCCCTTCCACCAAGCCACGCCCACAGAACCCGGTAGGAAAACTTTTAAAATTTCTTTCTCCCGCAGCTCCGCCCACCCACCCCATTCCCCGGACTCCTACTGCTCACCTTTCTCCCGCGGCTGGCTGTCAGGGAAGGCAAGCACCCGAAAGGTACCAGAGTCGCTCACTCTCCTTCTTGAATGAGCTGCTCTGGTCCATGCGCCAGCTGCGCAAGCACACATCATTTATTTAATTCAGTGGCAGGTTGGGTGTGCGCTTGTATAGCTGGCACGTGGACCACAGTGGCTCATTCAAGAAGGAGAGTGAGCTTTTGGGTGCTTGCATTCCCTGACAGCCAGCCACGGCAGAAAGGTAAGCAGTAGGAGTCCTGGAATGGTGCATTCCCCAACTCTGGGGAATGGGGCAGGTGGGCAGAGCCACGTGGTGAAGGGCAAGCAGGCAGCGGCTCTGCGGCAAGGCCGGAGTTGAGGAATGGTGCATTCTACGACTCCTACTGTTCACCTTTCTCCTGCGGCTGGCTGTCAGGGAAGGCAAGTGCCTGAAAGGTATCAGAGTTGCTCACTCTCCTTCTTGAATGAGCCACTCTGGTCCACGCGCTGGCTGCGCAAGTGCACATCCAACCTGCTGCTGAATTAAATAAATGATGTGCGCTTGCGCAGCCGGCGCGTGGACCAGAGCGGCTCATTCAAGGAGAGTGAGCGACTCCGGTACCTTTTGGGTGCTTGCCTTCCCTGACAGACAGCCGCGGGAGAAAGGTGAGCAGTAGGAGTCTGGGAATGGTGCATTCCCTGAGTCCGGGGAATGGGGCGGGTGGGCGGAGCCTCCAGCTGCCATTGCTACAGGTTCTCCGAACCACCGGCCATCATCGCTATCTACTCGCCTGAGCTGGTCCGAACTGGGAGCATTTCACCCCTGCACTGTAATATCCAGCAAGATAAACAACTGGAAAGCATGTCCCTATGTGAACAATTCAGGAAGAATGGGTACCCACAAGCACCTATTACAAAATGCCTGTGCAACACACAAAGAGAGAAAGAGGGAGGGAGGGAGGGAGGGAGAGAGGGGGAGAGAGAGAGAGAGAGAGAGAGAATAAGACCAAATATATGACATACTCTGCCAAAACATTTCAGAACTAATAGAATGCAGCTTCCGAGATCTACGAGTAGATATCACACACTGCCCAGAGGTTACCATAAGAAGACAAATCATGCATTACAAAGATTGCTTGGAGGTCAGAGATACTTCTACTGTAATCTACTGGATCCCCTGCATGGATTGCCCCTGTGACTACAGGAGGAAGCTAACTATCAGATTGCAAGAACACAGGTAAGCAGTCAGATGAGGAGACACAAACTCATTGGTAGCCTCACTGAATAAGAACATACATGCAATGAATACAAACATACTGTACATGCAATTTCACAGCTACTAAGATGTTGGCCGAGCAGCTACAAAGATAGCACATAAATGATTGAAACCTGGAAAAGAGGCCACTTGTCAGTCAACAGGACTGCTGATTTACCACTAGCTTATCAGGTACTTAGAAGTCAAGGACTTGGCAGCACAAGGTAAAATCAGCCAATGACTTAATAGCTGGCCATCAACACCCCAATCAACCAATAAAAAGCCACACACATCCAGGCACCACATGAATAACACACATAGAATATCCCAAAACACACATTCTGGTAGAGAGAAGTTCCCTGAGGATGGGCTCCAGCACAAGTCCAAAAACTTTAGAAGACTAAAACTCTGGTCCTGGTGACCAAACCTGGATTGGATCCTGCAAATAAATCTCTCTTCCCTCATATTCACATCTATATGAAACACTAGAGTTTTGTATCATCAGTATGTTGATAATATCAATTATACATATATCTATCCCATGCTAGAGAAGTGATGATGTTCAGATTCTGATTTAGTGCCTGGAGGTTGTAAGAGCTTGGATGAGGAGAAACCAGCTACAAATCAATCCTAGCATGATAGAATGATTTTATCCTCCTGGGATCAAGAGAGCTGATACTTCTGACTCTGGATGGGATAAAACTCTCCTATACAGATCTGGTGCACAATTGAAGGTCCTTTTTGTCTTACCACTCCTTTTGGATGAGCAGGTGACAACTGTAGTCAGGGTGCTTTGCACAAATCTATCTTGTGTGCAAATCTGTCCATTACTGGACTGGCAGTCCTTACTCATAGCTACCCATGCTTTAAGTCATATTCCGTTTGGATTACTGGAATACATGCAACATGGGCTGCCCTTGAAGACCACGAAGAAGCTGCAACTGGTCCAAAATGATACAATTTTTGGTGCCTTGTGTTTCACCTGGCTTCCAGTTGCTTTCCAGATAAAATTTAAGGTACTACCGTTTCCCCCAAAATAAGACATTCCCTGATAATAAGCCCAATCGTGCTCTTAAGCGCATGGTAATAAGGCCAAGCGCTTATTTCAGGGTTCAAAAAAATATAAGACAGGGTGTTATTTTCAGTGAAACATGGTAGTTATCATCTTTAAAGCCCTGCCTGGCACAGGGCCAGGTTTCTTGCAGGAACCTCTCCCTAGTGTATATGCCAACTCTATTAGGTTAGATAGGGTTTGTGTACTCCAGGTCCCCTACCTTAAATGATGCCATCAGATGTGACCTCAGAGTCATAACTTTTCAGTGGCTGCCTCAGTCCTTTACAACAGCCTGCTATCGAGACCAATTGGATCCATAGTATTGCAGTCTTCTGAAGGACTGCAAAGATGTCTTCTAATATTTACTAGGTTGGAGGAGTTGACTGTGAGGATATGAAGCAAAGGGTAACTTTGTTTTTAGCTATGTCTTATAATTAAATTATTGTGGATTATTGTAAACCACTTAGGTTGTATGAAGTATAGGCCACCATATAACTCCTCAAAATAAATAAATAATAAATGAAAGTGAGTGACAATATAGTGTCAGATGATGGCTCTCTCGTGTCAGGTGGCACTCAATATGCTTCTGTGGAAGAGCTTAGCATCTTTCAAACGATTAATGGTCTTTATGGTACTGCTAGATTAAAACCTTTCAGATGTCAAGTTGCTGATGTTGACATACAGGAAAAGAAAATCTGAAACTGCAAAGATAGAATTACAATGGGAACATGAAATGTAAGAAACATAAACACAGGAAAGCTCAATTCAATGAAAGTGGAAATTGATCAACAATGCATTGATATCTTAAGCAACAGCAAATTGAAATGAACTGGATTTGGACAGTTTCAGTCTGAAGAACTTTATTTTATTACTTAGGACATAAAGTTTAAAGAAGGATCTGTGTTGCTATCATAATGAGGAAGTAAGCTATTATTATCAGGATGGATAAGGCATCAACATCTTTGCTGCATAATCTCACGTATATTAGTAGCCTGGATACATTAACTTCTAGCTACCCAACATGATGCTCACGGACACCAGAATTCAGACAAAAGCTTCCCAGAGTATCTTCCTTATTCTATCCTGAAATGTTTAAAATAAAATGTTATTTTAATTTTAAATAAATGAATTTGGTACGCTGCAAAACAAAGCCTAGGTCCCCCAAACCATCTTCTTAAATCTGCCTTAAATTTCCTATGCATGTTCGTAGAAAATAAAAATGATGGGTAGCTATAACCTGAGGCTTTGTTCATAATTTTGCCAGCCTGCCTGCTTAGAAAAATTAATAAAGGCAAGCTTGAACCTTATAGTATAAGAATATTGAACCTTATAGTATAAGAATATTCAAGGAGAACCTTTGTGAGATTGATCAACTATTTTGTCAATGGACAATCCCATGGTAACCATTTTATTTGAGTGCCTATTATGTTTTCAAAGTTCCATCTATTATTTGCTTCTTTTTGCTTCCTGATATTTACTTTGTTGCATGCAAAGGGACAAACAATTTTTTTTCTTACTCTTTTTTAAAAAATACTTCCTGCACTTTGAAGCAATCGGGCTATGTTGCTTGAAGCTGGAAAACAAAATAACTACAAATCATATTGAACATCGATGCCATGGTGTCTGTTCACTTGAACTCTGTATACAATAATAATAGTTTGTGAAGCATTGCAGCAAATAAATACTTACATGTGGCAAACAATATATATTATTGTGTGATTATGATACTGAAGACTTATATCATGTTAACAGAAAATATTAATTTTCTCATTCCTCAAACTGCAGCTGCTTATGCAATTTATGCAACTTTTACAACTTTGTTTTCAATTTTCCCAAGCTATTTTTAAAAATCTGAAAAGGTAATGATTTTTGTCCTTCATGTAAACCGGACATTTTTAGAATTAATGTTGTTTATCGATCTTTAATGCCATTCAGATACAAGTACAGGTAATCCTTGAAATATGGCAGATCCTTTTATGACCGTTCAAAGTTACAACAGACTCCCCCACCCCCAAAAAAGCTATATACGAGTCTGTTTTGAAGTTATGAATTCTACAGAACCTACCTGGTCATTCCAAATGACCAGGTGGGTTCTGTCCTCACAAATGACCAGATGGGTTTGGTAGAATTCATTTTCTTTGTAGACACACTGCAGCATGCCCACCTCTCACTTCTTCTTTTGGCATCGCCTCATTAACTTATCACAGCATGATGAGGCAAAATTTGTGCTTTACAGTTATTGCTGTGGTGGGGGAAAGAGTTACTACAGTGACTGAATGCAAAAGCATATTATGAAATGGGACCTGAAGAAACCGGACTCTGCTGATAAGGACAACAAACAAGAAAGAGTTAAGGGCTAAAGAGGTTGTGCAGGGGAAACAGCTACTTTGTCTAGTCAAGCAGGTCAGGTTTCACAAAACCCATTGAGGATGAAAAACAGAATAGGATGTAACTGAAATTCTCTCATGTGGCCTAGCAAGATAGGTGTACTTTCCTTCCCTTCCTCCACTTCCTGAGCTCTGCAGATCGTCAGAAAGTAAGTGAGGGATTGTGAGGTGTGGAAGTGGCTGTGGAGACCCTAAGGATTGGAAGCAGAGGACAGGGTATCTCAGGGGTGGAAGCCCAAGCAAGGCATCCTGAAGCACCTCATGTGCATTTAACAATCCATGTATTTGTTTAGCATATGCATTGGAGCAAACTAAGATGGGGCTATTTCACTTAATGAGTTTCACTTAAAATTCTCCTGCCTTACAACTGAAATGGACAGGTTCCATTATTCTCATAAATTGAAGATTCCTGTATTACAAAATGTTTGGTATATTTGATTTCCTAACTTGACAGAAGTAACAAAGGAGTTTTTTTTTTTTCATAATATGAACTTACCAAATTTTCATTTGTCTAACTACTAAAAGAAACAGAACATTATTCCTTAATATTTGTACTTTTCCCAATGACTTGCTGAAATTTTCTAATGAGGAATTATATAATAGGAAAATCCACCCAAAAATGTGGATATTGGTAAAATTCACATTTAATAAATACTCTGAATTAGGAAATTTGGGCGCATTTATAAAAGACATTCAAATGTTTATTGTACAAAAATACATTATTACACAAAATTAACGGAATGGGTATGTGGATTTTCAAGCCAACATTTAAAAGCAATTGGAAAACTGATATGGACATATGGAAGAAAAAAAAAACCTTACAGGTGAAAAGTTAAGAAAAAGTGAAATTGAAATTTCCCAAACATCCTTATTGAAAGATAATTAATATATGTGACTTGCTTTCCCACTTACCTATCTTATTTTCCATAGTAAGCAATTGTTTTTCAAATATGGTTACTATCTACCTTTAAGTATTCAGAAATGCTACAATCAGATATATGAATAGCATAACAGAAAATTATTAGCACTAGATCGTTATACTTTCTATTAAAGATATAAACAAAAAAGAAAACAGATAACATGTCTTAAAACTATTACCATTCAAATAGCTAACCCCCTGTAATACACAAAACAAACAATAGCATGCAATAAAACATTGTTAGTGTGCTACACTGTTAATCCATTCTGCCAAGTGACTTTGATATAAAGCATTTAAAATAGCCTATTCCTCTTTTTTTGTTTTGTTTTATGTTTTAATGAATTTTGAGAATCTCCACAATGCCAATGATAAAAACATGGTCTTCTAAACAGGTGAAAACACACCTGTATTTGTTATATTTTTTACAATTAAAGAAAATACAAATTATTTGGTTATTTTTGCTACACATTTATATTCAGCTGAACCAAAATTATTCTTTTCCCCCACCTATACAATTCTATAAGTATTTTCAGACATAATTCTAAATCATAAATAAATTCTGAAAAAACTTTGGGTGCATATATTATCATGTCCGTTTACATGTAACTTCTAAGTCCTGTTTGCAGCAAATCATAATTCATTGAATTATAGTCAAATAATATATTATGTCTGCTGGTAACCAACAAATTATCATATACCTACTTGGGTATAATTGCAAAAGCAATTGCAGTCGTCAGGTTGGTTCTAAGGACAGAAAGTCACTCAAGTTTCAGGAAGAGAAAGAGATGGTAAGCATAAACAAAATACATTGGAGCAACCTCTTTTATCTATCCATATATATATATATGGAATGATGTGTATCATTTTAGCCCAAAAAAATCCATAGAGATTATTTGGTCACAAAATTCTTATTAGCTTGAATAACATGTGGGCCAATTAGCAGCAGGATCAATGTAAACAGAGGATTAATATAGGATTAATTTGGAATTGTTCCATTGTCCCCTATTGATATTTTTTCTTGATATTGCATTCTATACTTATTGTTATAAACTAAACCATATGACTACAGTGCTCAGTTGAAATAAACATCGCAAAGCAAGCATTTATTTTGTTATTTCAGATAACTGCTCAGGCATACACACAGCACATGAAAGGAAATGTATTTTTAGCAACTACATATCCCATGATGCACTGTGAATATACATGAATTGATTTGTCGATTTCAGTATTTTAAATGATCACTCCATAACACAGTTGGCATATGAATATTTATTTATTTATTCATAGCAAATCTGCTTTTTTCTTAGTACCTCTGTTTCCTATTTCCCATTTCAGAAGTGGATTTTTTTTAGAGGAAAAAAACCTTCTGTATAAAATTCTGACAGCTCTATATCCATTGGGTTGGTTTGATCGTATAGGTTTATGCAGCTATTATTCCTTGATAGGATAAACATTCACTAAATCTTTTTAAAAGGAACAAGAAAAGATGTTTGTTCAATAGCTTGGTTGGTCAGGAATGCCTAAAAGTCTCCTTTCCTACACGAAGACCACAGTGCTCCAATATTAAATTAATTCACCTTGTTTATAGGAATGCCAGTATCACTAGAGAGGTCAAAAAGGATTCTGAGCTTATGCACATTACTGAGGATACCTGAAAAAAGAAAAAAGAAAAAGAAAAACCTAAAAGGACCATAATGGAATTTAAAAGCAGAACTCTAGGAAAAATCACATAATAATAAGTAGATATCACTGTTTCTTTCAAAGAACAGCTTAAAAATCATATTGAGAATAATAGAAATGGCTGTAATTTTCAGTGCGTGTGTGAACCAATGGTATAATATACAACTATTTTTTTTTACATCTGATCAAAAGAATTTCACCACTTGATGTCACCAAAAGAAAGGTAAAGTAAATCTACTCTGTTTAATGAAAAGTAGGTGGGTCTTTCCTTTTCAGATCCATGAATTCTCGTAGAGAGAAATAGGCCTTAGATTTCTAGGTAAGAAGACCACAAACCTTCAGTATTATTTCAATGAGCCAAAAGCTCAAGAGAGGACTTGGCATCTAGAAGGACATATTGTTCTATGACTAATTGTTCTTTTCTCCTATAAACTCTGCTTTGGAGAGAAGCATAGATCAATTCCCCTTGCTAACTCAGCAAAGGCTACTGCTCCCAGCGTAAACATCCCATGGCAAATAAGGTCAAGTATTTATTTACATGATAACCCTTCTCCCAGAATCTTCTCTCCATCTTGATCTGAAAAGGATGCATAAAAATATACAAAAGACATCAGAGCTATTAAAATGGATATTGTATTCAGGCAGCTATTGCCCTGATGAAAACTAAGATGGTAGCAAATTTATTGCAGTGCATCTGGTAAGTACGCTGCATTAAGTTTCAGTCTTAATCAGCTGTTGCACAACACTTATGCCTATTTAAACAGTCTCTCACTTTTAAATAAATGGTATAATAATCTATAGCCACCTTTTGTAAATTTTTATTCACACTTGTATATTTTAGAATATTTTAGAACAATGCTGTAAATATTAATAGACTATTTTAGAACAATGCTATTAATATTAATGGAAACTTTCAGAAAAGAACATTCTAAGGGCAGGAAAAACACTTGATTATATTTTCTAGCCCAGAAGCAGTACATACCTTTCAGTTTATTCTTAAAAACTAAAGGAGCTACTACATCTTTCTCCTGTGTTGTTAATAGGAAGTAATGGCAGAGATCAGGAGAAGCATTAAGTCATGAATTTAAAAAGTCATAGATCATCAAGCAATCAAGAATTAATTAAAACAGTCATCTTCAAATTCTGGAGTGAAAGGCCAATTTTATTTTTAAGATGTCAATTTAGCAGACATCGTGCAATAGTTGTGTAGTTGTATAGAAATAAACTTCCAGTCTTGCTATACAATCCTTATCTTCCCCATACATAGATTAAAATAAACATTTTGCATATTTTATTAATCCCTAATTTCTTCTAAATAGTCTGTGGTAGGATCTTTGCTGTGCTTATCAATAGTGGTGATAACTGTTAATTTCTTTTCAGCAGATCATTCAGTTACAATATTATGCAGTTCAAATATTTTATTTCACTAATTAATATTCAGCTAACTGAATAACCAGTTGATCTTCTCTCAACCCAAGCTACCACAGACAGTGATTGTTGTAGTAAAAAAAAAAAAAGGAGGAAGGAGGAAGGAGGACTCTGTACTCTACTTCTTGAATGAGAAGTGATAAATAAATCTAATAAATAAAAAGTGTTAATCTGCTACAAAATCATCTTGTTTATTTTCAATCAGTCAAGCTAGCCCAGTGAATATCCGGTAACACGGAACATGGAAAATAGCATCTTGATCTAAAGTAGTGCAGTAGTGAAATCCAAATTTTTTACTACCGGTTCTATGGGTGTGGCTTGATGGGCGTGGTGTGGCTTGGTGGGCGTGATTTGGTGGGTGTGATAGGAGAAGGATACTGCAAAATCTCCATTCCCACCCCACTCTGGGGCCAGCCAGAGGTAGTATTTGCCAGTTCAACTCAAAATTTCCTCTACCGGTTCTCCAAACTGCTCAAAATTTCCATTACTGGTTCTCCAGAACCTGTCAGAACCTGCTGGCTTTCACCTCTGAGGTAGTGGGGATTTTTTTGCAGAACCAAAATCCTGATAGATTTCAGTCTTAAATACTATGGATGTTTGTAAACCAATGCTTTCCCTTTATATTTTTACCTATCTTTGTGCAAAATGAATTTTCTAATACTTTAGAAAATACTTTCTAATAGAAAGTATTAGAATAACAGTGATGGAGGACCCTTCCAACCTTCAAACTTAAGAGTTAAATTGACCTGGGCACCTTAAAAGTACAAATCTTGCTTTCTTGAGAAGGCAAACCAAGTTAGAGTTGTGTATGGTTCTTAGTGCCAGATATTCAAGCTGGCTTTAGAAAAGGTTAAGGAATGCAGCACATTATTAGTGATGTACACTGGATAACTGAGAAAGCCAAAGAATACCAAAAAAAAAAAAAAAAGAAGAAGAAGAAGAAGAAGAAGAAGAAGAAGAAGAAGAAGAAGAAGAAGAAGAAGTCAGTTATGAGCTTTATTGATTATAGAAAAGCCTACAATTGTGTCAATCATGTCAAGCTGTGGAATGTACTTAAGAGAAATCCCAGAAAATTTCATTGCCCTCATGAGAAATCTATATACAGATCAGGAAGCCACAATATCGACAGAATACAGTAAAAGAATCTGGTTCCAAGTTGACAAATGAGTGGGACAAGGCTGCATGCTTTTCCCTTATGTATTCATCCTTCCTGCTGAATATATATTAAGTTGGATTAGATGAAGACAACTGTGTTTGTCTAAAACTACAGGAAAAACTTCAATATACTGATATCACTGAATGCAAAGGATCTGCAGTATTGGATGTCAATGAACATGGGAAATAACAGGACTAAATTAAATATAAAGAAGACAATACTAATAGCAGGTACAACAACCAACCTTAGAAATTATAATGAGTATATTGAAGTAGTAAATAGCTTCTATTATTTGAACTCAACCATTAACAGTAAACAATGAAGAAGTCAAGAAAAGTACAACAGACTAGCACTTGGTGAAGTAATCAAGAAGGTTTTGGGATGATATTCATGTACTATGATGTGAATTACAAAGATCGGAATCACGGAGGCAATGGTATCCCTTGTGTCACTTTGACTTTAAAAGTTAAATTTGTGATTTATCACACAACTTAATTTTACCACAATTTTTGGTTTGGTTGTACATGCTGGCTTCCATTTATGGTATTTTATTTGTATAGTTGAGATCCTTCCTTGAATGTTTTTTTTTTGTATATATTATTATTTGTTAAATTAATAATTTATGGACATTGTTGTAAAGATGTATCAATTAAAATTAGTTCTGCCAATTACAGATAAAATTCATGTATTTGACATACTTTATTTTGTCATACTATTCTATTAAATGATGAAAACTTGGCCAAACAATTCCTCCCCCCTCCATACACCCCACCCCACCAAAAATAATGGGCAGTATATCAAAATAGAAAGCAACCACTTTTATATATACATTCTTTGAATTACAGTTCCTTAAAACAGTGACTGGCCTATTAATGATGCAACCAAGTAAAAGAGCTAGGTTTCTGCACAGCAGGAGTCATGTCATAACAGCAGGAGATGCCAAAAGCATTAAAGACTACATTGCAAAGGACACAACTGGAATTTGTGGCTTCTGGAATGAATGATAGCATTTTAACATTTGGGTGACAAGGTTTTAGTATTGTTTTCAATAATAAATTAAAAGCTATTCTTAAAACTAAAATTCTTGGACTGCAATAATTTTACTGACTAATATTGAGTAGGAAAAATCTATTATAATACACAAATAACCAGGAAGTGGGAATACCAGGGAATTATATCCCATCCCTAACTTTTTGTTTGCTGCAAATCTATTGGAAACCTAAATTTAAGTTCTCAGCTGTGTGAGAATGGACTGCTTTGGATGTAGGGCTAAATCAATTGTATAAGAACATAGAAAGCTTTGCTTTCTTCTCCCCCACTCCAGCATAAGGAGAAGGAACAATATAAAAACATTCACTTAGCTAGTTTAAATCAGGTAAGTAGACAAATGTTAAGTATATTTACTGCAACTCAATCAACAATATATGATTACTTTCAGTAGCCATACTTAAATTAACACTTAGGGTTTGAACAACAAATCAAACTGGGATTAATTTAAGATGGAAAGATGAGTGTATGCTCTTGTGATTTTGCAAAACAAAATAGGAATTACCCCTACCAGTTAAACCAGACAAAAAACACAACCAGATGAGCTAATCCTACTTTATTGTAAGGTCACATTAACAGAATCTTGCAAGTCTGAAAGCACAAATCCCTCAACACTTTTAATAGCCTGATTAGTTAGGGTGGGTTCTTCCTGTGTTTATTTTTCTGACCATAAGCAATTGCAGGCTCCTCCTTCTCTTGTCTAATCATTTCCGAGACAGCATATCTTTGCTTTACCCCTTGATGTCATTCCTACATACCACTACCTCAGGCAAGCTTCAGGGAAAATCTAGTGAGCATTTAAACAGTAAACCACTAGAATTGCACACCACCACTTCTATCTATCTTTTTCATTATTGGATTTCAGATCCAATTCTAAACTGAATTATTTAAGGAACATTGTCCATTTAGACTAGAATTCTCATCAGTGAAATCCTGGAATTTAATTATCACTGCAAGTTCACAAGCAGAGCCTGGAAGTAGCAACTACCTCAATTGCTTATGTACATCATCTATTACAGTGTTGCAAATATGACCTAGTAAGATGCTGGATTTTTTTTTTTTTGGGGGGGGGTGTATTTATTTGCCACAACAAATAAATTGTTCTGTACAGTACTGTTGTTACATGGCCTACAACAGTTTGCAAAATTATGTGAATGCTGCTACTTAACTATAACGTCTTTCCTTTCTAGCCATTTTTTCTGAGCATACTTTCCCACTGATTTACAGTATGAATATAGTATTCTCCCCCCCTCTCTCCCCCCCTCCCTCCCACTCTCTTTTAAAATCAGGAAAATGACAAGGAGGTCACTTTTGGTCATGAATAAAGAGAAAGAGTTGTATTTTTTGTAACTATGTATATTATTAATACTTGAAGAAAGGCTTATACACCCTCCTGTGAAAAATGTGAATGCTTTCATTGTGTAAGTCACCTATATCAATATTCCTAGATTTCAAAAATAAAAGAATTAAACCTGTGTTACTTGTATTTTACACAAATAACCTACATTCGATCATTCTATTAAAACTGAATTATATGGAATGTTATATTACAAGTTTGGTGATTTTTTTATTTACATGCCTGCACTTAGTGAAAACTGATTTTTTCTAGTTTGTCAAAATTGTGTATCAAAGAGAATTTCAACTGTTTCCTATCCTAAAATTATCCTTCTAGTAAAACAGACGATGAAAACACAAATCTACCCTTGAAAATGTTGAACTCTATACATGCAATGGAAATGGCATGATCTGTATTTAGTTAAAAAGTCTCTAAGTAGTTCAAGTAGTTCAATCTCTTCCAAGTACTTCAATCTCTAAAGAAAAGATAGAAGTTGGCTGAACAAATGAAAGAAAACTCATCTCTTTTGTAGATGGGATGTGCAGAACATTAATATAATTTCATGATAAGCAAATAAATATATTGTCTTCAATTGTATTATCAAAGAATCAGTAATAGTTAGGGATGTTGTTAGGTTGCTATATAGTTAAAATTACACTATTTATTTTCTTTGTAAATTGTGGAGTTATGCATTAGCAATGGAGTTAAAGGTGAACATCTCAATCATTATGCATTTAAACACTTGTCCTATCACACTTCCCTTCTTATCTTCAATTATTTTACTCCTTTTAAAGTAGACCAGGGCTTTTGTAATTTGCAACACCAACCTTCAGAATAAATTTTAAAAGGATTACTATTCTAATACATAACAGTCATATAGCAAAGCAACGTATTCACTTTGACTATAATTTCAAATGAATTAATGTGTATTAAAAAATACTTGTTATATTTACAAAGCATCATGAAAGTATCCCAATACATAGCATTAAGAATGTCCTCTTGCAAAAACTGACTGAGATCCCTCTCTTGCACAGCAAGTGATTTACTAACAACGACAGCTTGGAACTATCCATCACGAGGCTGTCAACATTAAGAGGAGTTCTTTTGAATACCTGGCATCAGCTGTCAAGCAAACAAATCCATGACAACATTGCATGTATCACCATATTGTTGAAGAAGTCTAACTCAGCCAAAATAAGGAGTAATCTCACCTGAATGAAAGTCTTTTTTTTTCTTTTTTCTTTTTGGAGAACATAAGACTGAACTATGAAACAGGTAAGTAAATAATTTGGCAATGAAGAATCCAACAACAGTGATCCTCCTACACTAAGTCTGCAGGGTAGAATGCAACTTCTCAATCCTTACAATTTTACAAATATTTTAAATGAACAATGGTATAACAACATAACAAATAAAGGGGTGCCTTAATATTATTCTTGGTATAACTACCAACAGTTTAATTTCTATTCTGTTTAAAAGTACAAAGCGTTACAGAATGCATGAGGTGGTTAAAGAAATGTTCCTGGTAAATTTAAAAAAAATAGCAAAAAGAAAGCTAATGAAACCACCCTGAGTGATGAGGGACTGAGTTACAAGTATTAAAAGAGATGAATTGCATTAACCCCTGCCCTTCCCCATTATATTCATTGCCCACTGAAAACAACAGAAATACTAAAATCCCACACTCTCTAATGGGATGATAATAGGATTCAGAGGCCATTAGGGTAAAGGCAATCCATATTTTACAATTTAATAAGCTCCAGCTGAAGATTTGCATCCTAAATCCAACAATTACCTATTTAAGATTAACTAAACTTCATCCTGCCATACAGGTAGGAAAAAAGAGAAGGAAAAGTGATATATTATTTGCAGTAACACAGCTTACTACTCTTATTTCAGAGTACTCTGACTATGAAATATGTAATGGTTATTTTATTATACTCAGCATACTTTTTAACTATAAACATCTGTTTTCTTTCTTTCTTTTTTATTTTAAATGGATCATCATCGGTTAAACAAGCTTTCACAGCTTAGTATCCAGGTATTTCCTGACAGAGGAGGGAAAAACTCAAGCAAGCCACATTCAGGTTGATCTGGATATATATTTTTTTTTACACCATGAAGATATAATATATTCTAAGGAGATCTTTAAAATATGCTATTCTTTAAATGAGAGCAGGTTTGATGTTTCCTTGTCGGTAAAATAAATTATGAGACCAATAAAACAATATATTCCAGAAGCTAAATTGCAATACTTTCAAAACCTTGACGAGAAAGAGAATTAGTGATCACTGAAAATAATGCACTTTTTTATTCTACCAGATAGGGTCTATGTATAAGATCTATGATAAAGTCATATTTCTTATTTTACAGCAATCTTTGGAGTAAATTAAACTTAAGTAGTGTTATGTTTAATCCTTTCCACACTAACATTTTTTTCCTCAAAGTAATCCCCCAAAATGTGATTCCAATTTGGAAACAATGATTTTGTTACTGCACTTTTTCAAAAATAGATGATTTAAATTTTTTAAGCTGTTAGCAGGGCAAAATTATTGACCTCTGAGTCACAAGCTTCACTTAAACAGGGGGATTTATTTTGTCAGTTAGAAACACTCTTGCAATCTACACTAAATATGTTATCTCTGAGAAATGGAGCTAGGTAAATAAGATATTTTCATAACTATTTTAACAATGAGAATGGGAAAATGCAACAAACTAAAACTTATATTCATATATATCAAGTCAATCTGTGTGTACAGATGTGTGTACTTGGCATCAAAAACATCAGTATAAGAGAGAAAACATTGCATGTGAATTTATTCTTCTAACAGTTTATTAAATCACAAGCCCCTAAAAACATACCATGTTCCCTGTTAATTTTCTAAAAACAGGCATGGTTCTGTTTGCTGAATCTGTCACTTAAATCTCAAATTCATCCTATCTTTATTACACACACACACACACACACACACACACACACACACATATATATATTGCAGAGGCAGTCTTTGTTAAATTAAGAGCCTTGATGGTACAGTGGTTTAATGCACCTTGTTATTAACACAGCTGCCTGCAATTTCTGCTGGTTCGAATCTCTCCAAGGCTTAAGGTTGACTCAGCCTTCCATCCTTTCTAAGGTAGGTGAAATGAGGACCCAGTTTGTGGGGGCAATAAACTGACTTTGTATAAAATATCCAAAAGAATGAAGGCTATTGCTTAACACATTGTAAGCCACCCTGAGTCTCCGGAGAAGGGCAGCATATAAATCAAATTAAAAAAAAAAAAATTAAAAAAAATTGCTATCCTCAAAAAAGACCCGTTGTACCAGAAAATAAGAACATAAAATTGTCACACTCATCCTGTAAAAAATTAATGAAATGAGCTCATTTGGATTCCTTTCCTAGGTTTTCTACCTACCGGAATGTTTTTTTCCAAACATTCCAAAAATATTTGAGGACGTAAGAAATCACAAAGTGCAACTTATTTTGTAATTTCTAACAACTAATTACAATTTATACTTCTGTAAACATGTACCTACGCATAAAGTTTGAAGATTTATCAGGCATTTATCTAATACAAATAAATTAATTTATTATGAACATAATAAGCAAACATGACAGACCTGAGACTTTCTTACTTGGTGATGTTTGCTTACATCCTTGCTGATGCTGACTATTTTACATCTTTTTTTTTTCCCTTTCCAGAATAGTTAACTTTTTCTAAAATGTTAAGCAATCTCATGTGGACCCCTTAGAAACTAATTTAATGACTGTCCATTCCTTACCTTCTAGTGACCTCTAGAGACTACTGTGTGATTATATATAGCCATGCACACATTTGTATATAATCCTAAATATTAACCCAGCACATTTATATACACATTTACACTCTGACACATACATACTTCATAAATGCACTAACCCTAGTAATAATTTAAATTACTTATCTTCAATATTGCTAACACCTTGCAGAATATATGTTGTTGGCATATATTTCAACAAATGCAATATACCTTGCCTTTTTTTTTTTTTTTTACAGAGGTGGGGAGGGGCTAAAAAATGGCATAATGGTGAATACGGGTTGGCTACTTCTTGGATTTTTTTCACAAAAGATGTAACATTTCATATTTTTAACAATCAAAAATTTGTACTGAAAACTATATCAAAGTATACAATTCAAGCATATCAAAGTATGGAAATTCTTTGAAGAAGAGATAATGTGTCTGTTGATGCTTGTTAAAGAAGGAAAGATACTATGTCAGATTTTGCAGTGATATGCAGTGATAGTCTTTGTGAAAAGACCCTTCCAGAGTGATATTAGTTTTCAATCAAAGAGATACAATGAGAGATATCTGTCAGGAACTCCATGGTTTGCTCATAATAAAGCCTTTCCAAAGGGAAGCATGATATCCAGGAGAGATAATACAGTTATAGTATATTCCTGGAGATTTACTAAAAACAAAACAAAGGGTTGTTCAAAGAGTGTTTCCTTACACAGGAAGAATTAACGTGTTCTATTCAAATGTGTTTCAAATGAAGAAATCAACAGTATGGATGCACATTTAATGTGACCAAGCGATAAAAATATCCTTCCATTGCAATGCTTTGAAATTTCATCTGTTTATAATTCAACACTGATAAAAACAGCAGTCTTATAAAATAAAACAACCACTCATCTTAGTGAAACAGCTGTTGAAATGGGGCAAACCTCCCAGAAAATAATCCCCATTAGTGCAGAATTTTATAATATTTTATTTTGTATAATGTTCTTACAGAGTTTTACATCATACGGAACACTGCACTGCATGATGTAAATTTTACATGACTTTGGAACACTTACAAAATGCATGGCAAATTAAGAACGTTACAACATTACTTGAAATATTAATTGCTATATTTTTGAACTATTTAAAGACCCCAAAACTTTCACTAATAAACAGTTTCAATGCTGAGCTGATAAAAGATATCAGCTTCTAAACATAATATGCCTAAAGAGCAGTTTAATAAACGGTACTTTAAAAAATTGTATTAAACTAGTATCCTTCTTTTGAAGTATCAATTAATCATTTAAATTATAATCATCTCTTATTCACATTTACTCATATGCCTTTAAATGTTCTTTACCCATAAATATACAACATAATCCATAGTGAACTCCTATTTGAAAAATCAGTAAATTAAAAAAAATATGCACCTACGATATTGCTTATGTAAATATTGTTGAGAGCAGATGATAGAAAGCCATTGCAAACTAAATCAGTAACATCCCAGCATATAGAATTCCATTTTAGAACAGAAAACATCACATTTAGAAGTACTGAAATCAGTGATTTTCTTAGGATGTCCTAAAGTTTACAGCATCATGGTATCTGATGTTAAACAAAAATGTATGCAAACAAGTTTAAATTCGGAATCTTATCACATTATTGATATAATTTTATGTTAGAAAATTTTCTCAAAACTTGTAATGTAGAACAGTTCTAAGACATGAATGGCATGATTCTGAAAGTGATGACAAAGCATCTCCAAATTACACATACTTGAGCATGTTCTAATCAGTGATTAAAATTCATATTTAAATGTACTTATGTAAAAGGAATCTAACTGCTGTTAATTTGAATAGCAGAATATTACTGTCAAAGTCATTTTAGATCCTTTTAGGAAAAGACAGATGTAAGTTGAACATCTTAAAACTTAAGTTGGCTTTAAAACCAGTCAAATGCAATTATATTTATTAAAATAAAAGGTTGTATACTATACAGTTCTTTGGTTAATAAACATTTTTTTTCTTCCTCTTTCAGTTTTCACATATTCCAGAACTGTTCTGGAAGGCTGAAATACTTTTTTATTGTAGAGGTGAGGAACATAATGGGGGCTGAAGGCAGA
This sequence comes from Arizona elegans, assembly GCA_022577455.1. Taxonomy (NCBI): domain Eukaryota; kingdom Metazoa; phylum Chordata; class Lepidosauria; order Squamata; family Colubridae; genus Arizona; species Arizona elegans. The sequence goes on along the minus strand of JAKOOJ010000003.1, from coordinate 70,000,415 downwards.
AAAAGGGAAAGATAATTTCTCTTGCATGTCACTTGTTTAAAAAAAAATGAACTAAGCTTTTATTATTGCATGTAACTATTATTGTAAAGCAGTTTCATGTTTGAAATACCAGTTGTTCTAGCATGAATGCATTTGGGTGCATGCTTTAAAAGAAAGAAAGCTAATAGTAATTTCAAATGTAATAGAAGAAGAAAGTACAGCCCACTTATATTTGGCTAACTAAAAAAAAAATAGTATTGAAGATTTAACAACTGATTAACCCAAGAACTTAGAATCGATTTAATCGGGTCGCAAAATCTGTATTAGCTACACAGAGCAAGTTATCAGGAAATGTGGCTAAATACAAACATGGCTTAGAAGAGGAATAGCGCATTATATTCCAGAACCAATGATGTATTAAAAATTATTCTTCACTCTTTTGAATGTAGTGTAAATTGATGGCTTCGGGATCACTACTAAAAAAAATAAATATTCCCACAGATAGAGGTCAGTGGTTGCCTGAAATTGCATCAGTAAGTAGCTCTCTGATTTGCTTTGTCATGTTATCAACATTTACTTACACAAGTCTTGCAGGATAACACAGCGCTACACATTTCCTCCTCATCCATATATACTGTCTTTTTTTCACCTTCAGAGTCTGCTTTTCTGTAATTTTTTATATGTCCTATTAAAAATCTCACAATATCAACTTTAGCACTGGCAGTCATGCATCCTTTCTAATTAACAATTTAGGTTTTCTGGTATTTTACAATGAGTCTATTAAGTGTTCAATATTAATCAGAAAAGCCACTACTGATTTTCAATTCTATCAATATAGTAGCCACAGATTTTTAATTTCCAAACACTTGTACTGTTGCATTGGCAACTGGACCCCATTTTTATAATGAATCTGAGCATTATTTCTTTAAGATCATTGCACTTCAGCTCTTCCTTTGAGAAAATTTGCATGTTAAAGGGCTTTAGTATTCAGTGATGAAATGTTCTGCATAGTAATGTACAGTAAACTGATTTTACAATTTAAAATAGCAGACGTGCTATGTGCCTAACCGAGCTGTGATCATTTCAGCAAGTGTGGCTTCAGCTTTAATAACACCCTATAGAATGGTATGAAAATGTAATGATCTCACATTACTCTTCCATCAGCAGTCAACATACTCAGGATCAGCAGTGCTCAAGATTTTTCTTCCCATTGCTCTCCCCTCAGTCCTCTTTTCCCAGCCAGTTAAGTGATGTTTCCTTTGCTCTATAGCAGCATCTACTGGATTATCCGTAAAATGCTTCAATTCATATTAATCACACTGTTAATGTTGAGAAGAAGCAAGTTAGCATCTGCCAAAAAAGGCTAGAGGAGGAGTAGGAGGGGGAGAACTATGAATGAAAGAAAATTTGGTCTGACAACGGAGTCTTTACTATTGCCCTTGGGTTTAAACTAGCCTTGTTAAAAGGACTTAACCTTTTTGTATCTGTCTTTTAAGGGATACAGAGTGTTCCCTATTTACTGCAGATTACCATTCATTTTACTAATGCAATGATTATAATGTGAAAAAGTCATTTGAAAGGTTTGGTTCTTTGAATACAGAAAAATCAAAGTCTGCATTCTAGGAAGATTTAAGGTTTTTTGTACTGGAGAAAATCAAAATTGCTTCATTTATTATTTAGCTGTGTTTAAGCTGACATTTTTTATGGAGAAGCAAAGTCAATTCTTTTGTTAAAATAAGTTAAATTTTTACAGTACTTACTATCACATTGTCCACTTTGCACAAATTTAATGTGCACCTATATTTGTTAAATTACCCTATTTTGTAATAAACCTGATTTTACCTATACTATGTGACTATCTTTCATTTATATTTTTCAAATGGCAGGGGTTTTTTTTACAAAAGAAACTGCCTTATAATGGAAACAATTACTTACATGTCTAAAATATGACAAGAAAACATACCCTTTGGAATTTTAATTCTATGAAAAAAATATTATGGATCATGTTACATGCTTTATAAAATCAATTATTCTTATATGTGATGATGTGTACTTAAATATCTGAGCACAGAATGCACCTACTATACAGTTTCATTTCAAATGTTCTTTTTATTTTATTTTATTTTTTTCTTAAATCCTGTTTGTTATTTTCAAGTGCGGCTATTCCATGGAAAGGCACTACAGTACTATTAACTTTTCATCTCTTGCAGAAATTTTTTAATTTACTATACAAATCTGAACCATAACTCCTATTGATTTTTTAATATTTCCTATTTTAAGTTCTTTAATATAATTGTAAGTAAAAAATCTCTAAAGCACAAGAAAAAGGAGGAAAAAAAAGCTACACATAAAGTATTATGTTGTGTTGAATTCCACAGACCCCCTATGAAGTTTGGAGTATCGTTACCCTATCACTATTACATTTCCTTACAAGCTCACACTCAGACATAACATAAAGACAACACAGAAAGGTTTTTAATAAAGACTTCCCAAATAACAAATATGGTAGATAACTTAAAAAAAAAAACCCAGCCACAATTATCCAGTATATGATAACAAAATTTCATTGTAAGCTTACTTTACCTCTAACAGGCTAGTGACTTTCTCCTACAAAAATGTAAAGGCCTAGTTATGAAAGCTGGGGACACTTGCAATGCATAAGTATGCTTCCCATTCCCCAAAACAAAGTTCAGACCTTGTGACTGTTAATTAGCCTCTCTCTGTGTTAGCTGTTATACAGGAAATCCTTTATTACATGCCAGTGCACTTGTGGATAGTCACTGTCAGAGTTTCTCCATTGGACAGTTGACATTCATCCACTGTTCTGATTGCTGCGAAGCCTGGATGCTGTTTGCATAGCCTGATGATAACCCTCCTTTCACTGAAGACGGGGGGGGGGGGGGGGACCGGACCGAGGGCTTATTTAACGTAAAACGAACCGCGCCGTAGGTTGCAGACCACTTTAGAAAAGACTGTCATGCTTTACCAGCGATGCTGGATCAACCCAGCCTCGCCAACACCTAGCCTGAGCAGTTAAGCTCAAATCCCTCTTGGAAAAGCGCTTCAGATCAATTGGGCATCAAACTGCAGAATGCCCGCTCCCAGCAAGATTGCAAGCGGTGGAGATTTCCTCCAGCCCCTTGCTTTAACCTTCCGCCAAAACTCCTGCTTTGTGTCCAGTAGTGTTTTTATAAAAGTCCGCGGTGAAAATAACAATTAAAGACAAGAGGGGCGTGTTTGTGTGTGTGTGTGTGTGTGTGTGTGTGTGTGTGTGTAGGGGAGTCCTTCAGATCGTAGCTGCCTGCCAGACAAACCCATTTTCAACTGAACCTTTAGCACGCTCCAATTCATCAGTCACTACAGGTACTTTACATCACGAACAAAAGACAGCTGGCATAAGACCCTTGCTATCCTCCACCGGAGATATTTTCCCGGGCTGAAAAGCGATGCAAACCAACAGCTTGCCTCTCTCCCCTCCACCGATCCTTCCCATTCAGGCACTTCTTACCTGTCTCGGTGGAAGCCTTCCTTCCCTTGTTAGCAGTATGAAGCATCTCTAGCCTTCCCCAGTTTTTGCCACCGCTCGTAGATTGCACGGTGATCTCCCCCCTTCTTCTTCTTTTTTTGCGGGGGGGGGGGGGTGTAGTAAAATTCTTATCGAAAGTGATTAGCTTGGGTGGGGGTGGGTGGGGGTCGTTGTTCCTTTTAAGTCCCTCCTGCGGAAAGGAGCAGGGGAGCAACGTGACGCCACCTATTAATCTTTTGCAAGAGTGAAAAGGCAGAAAAGGAGCGCTCGATCAAACTGAGCTTCACACATGACTAAAACTCGCCCGAGAGGCTGCTGGCTCTGGCTTAAAGCCTCACTAGGCGTGAATGTTTAAAAAAAAAACAAAAAAAAAAAAAAACACCACACACACACGCGGAAGAGGGGCGAGTCAACGGAATGTGACAACGTCTGTGCATCAAAAGCAAGGAAAAGAGGAGAACAATGGGGGAGAGAAAGAGACGGGGAGAGTCGAGGAGCAGAAAGCAGGGAAGCAATCTGGAGGAGTTTGAAGGGAAGAGCTTGCAGAATAAGGCAAAAAAAAAAAAAAGGCGTCGAGCATCTTCTGTTTATCTCTCACTGAACACGACACCCTGCCTCCCTCTCGCGCGTTTGGTAACACATCCTTGCGCCTCCTGGGTTTGCCAACCGTGCCAACAGTCCTCGCGTGTGCTGTTCTCACCTCCCCGGCGTTTCCCCGTGCAGCCAGAAGCAACCAGCACGCCCCACGGCGGCCCCGCTCCTTCTCCAATAAAGCCAGGCGGAATTTAGTTCACTTACTCCTTCCTTCCGATTGCCCCCCCCCCCCCTCTCTCTCTCTTGCTAATTTTCTCTCAATTCGCCCTGTCGTTTAACTGGCAGATGGAACTCTACTTATAACTACTGACAAACTGCCACCGGTAAACAAAAACCGCAGCAAATGTTTCACGCTGCTAATTGAATTCGCACGGCAACTAACTAACTAAATAAGTAAATAACCGGGCTGGATTCATCTCTCTAGACAGGCGGGATCACCGACACCCTCTTCCAGCCACTCTTGTATTTGCACCCTGAAATGACGGAGAGTTGTGATCGGGCAGAATGGGCAAATCAGTCAGCCGTTAGGTTGGGGCTGAGAAGGAGAGCTCTGAATGGCAATCCCGATTTGAGAACTAGATTGAGATCTTCAGTTCTGCCATCATGCGCTATCTATATTCCAAAGCACATATAGTGAGAAGCAGGTTGTGGTGCTATTAGCCAGCTTAATGATTGATTTATTTTGTTTTTATTCAGTCTTTTTTCTAATGTTGGGGTCTCCCCATCTTTTGTCCTGTCTGTGAGATAGGACTGTTCTCTAAGAGAAAGGGAATGAACTCCACTATTCCTTGCTGGCTAAAACTTATGAACCCGTGTAGAAGAATGAAAAGTTGCTTGGTCACCATAAAGTGCATGTTTTAGAATAATACCAATATTTTTTTAAAAAAAAGTGGTAGCTGTTGCATGCATGCATGCATGCATGCATGTTTAAGAACATAAGAATGCTGAGAAGTTCAGAACAATTACACCTCCCTTTTCTCTTGTTTCCTAGCATCTGTCATTTATATGGGCTCTATTCCTGGAGGCTGAACATTACCATTATGATTAGCAGCCAACAATGAGAGAATTTACCTTCCATTCACTGATTTAGTCTCCTCTTAAAGCCATGATTATACCTGGGCAAATGAATCCCTTAATTTAAATTTGGTCTGGGCAAGCACAGTATCAGAGAATGGAATTATTGGGCAGAGATGAAAGCCTGCATCCTCCAACTAGACCATCACACATTGCTGCCACCACATTATCCTCTCCTTTTGGTATGGAACTAGATAGAAGCACCAGCAATGGATGGTACCCGGTTGGGTACCATTCCAAAGAAAAGGAATGAGAGGTCTTATTTAGACATTTTATTTTCTTAGAAAATGTATATGCGGCATCTCCTTTAACATCTCCAGGTAGATTATAAAGGAGCCAGGCTTTTCCTTGCCTACTTGGGAGCAGAGAGGATAGGGCTGCTTTTGGCAACCTCACCTGTGCCATCAAATCATGAACCAGAACTTCACCCAAGCTTGGGTCAAGAAGTCTTTCTTTTTGTTATACTTCATGTGTCAATATTCACCTCTTTTAGAAGTTCTATGAGAGAGAGAGAAAAACCACTCTCATTTTCATATTGTGCGTAATTTTACATGCTTTGACCATATCCCCCTTTACCTGAATTCTTAAAATTAAAAACTCCCAGATGCTGATATTTCTGTTGTATGGATGATGTTCTGATTTGGTAATTGCTTTGGTTCCACACTTTTGCAATGCGTTTCCTTAGGCAGCTTAAATGCTGTCACTTTCCTTTATGGGACAGCTATCATTTTAGCTACCCTTTTGTATATTTTTTTTTCCTGCTCCACACTTTCAAGTGTAGTTGTTTCAAGGATTTCCCCAGGTCTTTTGAACAGGTGTGCTAGGTCCAGAAGATGATTATTTTAAGAGAAGTGATGAAGCATGGATCACTTTGCTTCTCTAGCTAGCCCTGCAATAGGCTGTTCTGGATTGAACAGAACAGGTGAATATTGACACATTGAAGAGCAGGTCCATAGGATGCTACACATAATGCTGACACAGACTGGACATTGACATATCCATTCAAACTTTTAATCTGCCCACGTCTGCCACAGGAAAGAGAACCAAATAACTATTTCAACATGTCCTCAATCTTTCTTTAGCCTAATTTTAACTTTCCTTGCCCAGACATTTGTTACTTCCTTATATCTTAAGTGTTTTTTATCACGGCAACCTGGTCTCTTATTCCTTGTAACATATTTTAAATATATTGAAATATTTTTAGTGGTAACTCCTAAAATTCTTTTTGCATCCAGTATTATTTGGCTTTCAATGGGCAATTATGAAAGGTTTTCATTTACTTGTTTTGGGTTAACTAACTTTCAGCTTGCTTATGTAGATTTCATTATTATATGTTTTATTTTGTAAGATTCCTTGTAGCAAGTTCATTGTACAACACTCTGGTATTTGTTAGAATAATGAATCATCAAAAAATCAAATAAAAATCAAAATAATGTATGAATAATGTATTTGACATAATTAATAGTTTTATGACATTTTATGCCCCAAAAGAGGCATCTTTGTTAGCTTTCTTTTATTCTAATTTGGAAAAAACCTATGGTATGTAGCACTTCCATCAGTCAACAGAAAGATGTATTTCATATGACAGGAATAAAGATAGAATTTCAAGAAAATTCATCCTTTATCTATTAGATGTAAACATTGAAACTGTGCAGAGATAAAATTTCAACTAAGCTACAATAGAGATGCTCTACTGGAATATTTAGGTCAGCTTTCTCAACATCAGTGCCTTGCAAATGTGTAGACATCAACTCCCAGAATTTTCAGCAATAGCCATGTGAACTGGGAATTCTAAGAGATGAAATCCATACATGGGAAGAATGCTAAAACATATGGAGAATGCCAAGGCTTGAAAGTTTGCTTCACTCAGTCTTCACTCAACATCTTAAGGCATGTTACTAGTGTGCTGAGGACTCCCTATGCAACACAACTTTATTTCAGCAACATAAATCTTTACTGGCACAAATAAACTACCTCAGTGAGGAAGGAGTGTACAACTTCCCCAGAGAGCCCAGTACTTAGAGTTACATAAATATGTACATGCTATTTTTCTTCTTTAAATGTACTTTAAATGATTTCTCCAGCATCATTACCAAGCCATGCAGGAGCCACCCCACAACACATTAGAATAACAGTTACAGAGCAAAATGTACTAATAATGACATTTTCCATGGAAATGTAAATAATTGGTTTCAACCCAAAGTTTCATATAAGTTTCCTTAGCTCTAGGGAAACAGCTAATCAAAGCTTTCTTTCACTATCAACTAGCAAATCCAATTATAAGGCAAGTTTAACACTTAAAAGAAAGACTTCCTGCCTTCCTTTTTCATTCTTTAAACCCTTTCCATTCTACACACTGATGCTGTGATACACAAACCTTCAGAATTGAGGGTTTAGACTTATATAATTTTGCAAAAGAGGAAGTTACCTATTTCAAGACTGCTGTTCAGTAAAAGATTTCTTTTAGTTACTCAACCTCACTGCTAACCCATTAATCAGATTTGTTGGACAAAATATACCTGTAATATGACAGTTCTATTATTTATATCATTGTCATCATTATCAGTACTATTACTATTATTTCAGTGAAGTACTGATCGGCTGTGACAGTGCAAATAGTTGCATTTATTCACAGGAACAGATTATAAACCCTCATTGAACACCTGGAAGACAAGAACTCTCTCTGGCTATGCAAAGCTCATGGCCAAGGCTGTAAGGTACAGATTCAGTGGTTTAAGCCTAATTCTCCCCTGCAGATAGGAAATCTGCAGATAAAGCAAAAGAATTTAAAATGACAATAACCCATGGATGTTTAAGAAATTAATATCTATATGAAAGAAAAGAAAAAAATATAGAGCACTTGAATTTTACCAAGGACAACTCTTTTTATCTGTACATCACAAATCATCTTATAGGTAGAAAGTTAAAAGTAAATAAAACAAAAAAAGGGAAAGATGTGTTTATTTATTTATTGCACTCCACACAGAGTCTTTTTTTAAGTCAGGTGGGTTCCTAATTGAATAAATTAAATTAAAGCAATATTATCTATGTGTTGCTTCTTCTTTAAGAAAAAGACAGTTTATTATAAAAAATAAAAGTAATGCCTATAATTTACAAACATACACTAAGAAATCATAAAATATGTACAGTAGCATAATATAAGGAATAAACAATAACAAAGAAGAAGCTGCAATTGAAGGTAAAACAAAAAACATACTAGGTATGGGAGCCAGTTCTTTCAAGATTAGAAGAATATAGCTGAAAGCAGATTAGTCTATTACTAAAACAATTGCAAAGTGGAAACTGTCCCCCAAATCCTTAAGTATATTACATTGTACAACAGAAAGAAAGAGGCCCAAGAATTTAAACCTCCATTTCAGTATAAATAGGGCTTGCATTTAAGACACAACAGTTACCAAAATTATTTCATAATGGCTGCATTTTCTATTATAAATATATTTATCAAAAGCTCGCATGTCTTTGAATGCTTGTTTACGGTCGAGCTTATCAAGAGGAACCTAGCATCAGCATTATTATTTAAAATGCCTGGGAGAATAAAAATGTCTTTGCATGATGACAAGGATGTTCCAAGGGCAGTTTGCAGACTACAGAAAATGCCTGTTTTTCTATAGGCCATGAAGAATTCTTCATTCTTCTCCCCTATTCCACTTAGAAAGGTTCCTTCTTGTTCCCGCTTTGGGTTTATTTAGCAGATAAAGAATTATAAAGATAATAAGTTCTTTTTCTGCTAAATGCAATCCAGTTAATGAAAGCATGGCTTGTCTAGAAGGGATGCCATCCAGACACACCTCACCTTTACTCATTAAATGTATTGTTTCAGCACAGAGACACTCAGCCAATCAGTATTCGGCAACGAGGCTCAATATGAACCACATTGATTAACCAAGTTTCTTGTTGTCAAGGATAATGTGTTTTGAAATATTTTTCTGAAGTTTTCCTCAATGAGAATGTATATGCGGTTATGATAGAGAAAAGGAATGGGATAAAGTTATTTGAAGGAAGGTCAACTAAACTAAATACAATTTTTCATATTTCTTCTACTTTACAAATAATTTCCCTATTAGCAATAGGGAAATCAATAATGATATTTGGGTCTCATAACAAATTAATATCCATTAATCTGACTAGGATTTATTCTGTTTATAGGATTACTGTAGCCTTACTGTAATTTGTAATGTAATTTAAAGTGCTTAAATTACTGAAGAACTCAAAAATTCTACCTAGATAAAATATTTATAGGGTTCAACAGAAACTTTGCCCAGGAAAATGTCTGTATATCAGTGATGGGTAGTCCCCGGTTCGGACTGGTTCACAAGAACTGGTAGTAAAACTGGTGGGAGGCTCTGTCCACCACCCTGGATGTTGTCATTGGCGATCTGTGCATGCGCAGAAACTTCTGCACATGCACAGAAGCAAGGTGCGCGAGCGAGCAAAGCAAGTGTGTGCGCGATCCCATTACGAACCAGTAGTAAAGGTAGTAGAACCCATCCCTGCTGTATATGTAGGTGCTTTAAAACTGTATTTTAGAGAATATCCTTCATCTGCTCAAGATCTTACAGTATATAGTGGTACCTTCTCTATCTTGCTTACCAAATAGCAATCTTTTGTGATAGGTTGGACTGTGAATTAGTGACTAGTTCAAAGTCACCACAGTAAATTCATGGGGTGACTTTCTGTTGTGGAAGATAGACTTGAACCAGTCATTCCCCTCTCTTGCTGCTTAAATCTAAAATCTCAATTATAATATCACAGTGGCTCTTACAGTAGATATGGCATTATTGATATATTATTTATATTGGCTTGCTTTATACCTTATTTTTTCCCTTGTTTTAGGAAAGCCATTTTCTTATGAACTGTATATTGACATTACTGTAAAAAAATATTTTGGATCAGGTTGCTAAACCTTTGGCCCAGCTGATGGATTAACTGCTATTTAATAAAGAAAAACTTTCTGGAGTATGAAAAGATTCCAATGCCAGTTTGACAAATATGGTTGTTTCTCATTTAAGCAAACAATTTTTAGTTCATAGATCTGTTGGTCCAGTTTTCTACTGATAATAAGAATTCAAGCAGTTCTTTTTGGGAGTATAGCTCCAAATGCTTATTTACATTCATTGTGTTAATCAACTGGTTTCAAGTGTCTCTTAAAATAGTACCATTTTTAAGTAGTACTCCATAGTGACAAACATAATTTCAAGTGTACACTTAAGATATTGCATTATGAGGCAAAACAAGTTTGCTCAATATTGATCAGTGGGCCCTTAGTATTTTTGAAAGATAAAGCAAGGAATCGACAGTATACAGAATAGTTTCTTAATGTTGGGATGGTCCCTTTACCATTGCAGTAAAGAAAAAGAACAAAGTTATAACATGCAAATGTATATCTGTGTATCCTTTTGTGTTGTATCTAGGAAGCACAGAATGACTATATAGCTGTGCCCTGGGTCATATGACCAGGAATGGGGCTGAGAATGGAACTACTAGCAACAATTTAAGTTTGATGCCTCTTCTATAAGAAGGCATTGGAACAATGTATCCAGATTCTCTTTCAGTTCTACGACCACTTGCCATGGCCGTCTTGCTGCAGCCAACTCACCACAGCTGACTCACCGCAGGAAAACTCACCATTGCCAACTTCCCACAGAACAATTCGCTGTATGACAAGAGTTACTCTAATATTGAAGAAATAGTCAAATAGAATCATTAAAGAAAGGATGCCAAAGAAGGGACAATATAAAACGTGAATGACAAAAGTGTAAATAATTTTTTAAATAATTTAAAATAATTAATTTGAATTGCTAAATTGTCCCTCAGTGAGTTGTCCCATGGCAAGGTAGCCATGGCAAATTGCCACGGTGAATTGGCCCTGGCGAGTTGACCGTGGCGAGTTGGTCATGGAAAGTGGACTGAGGCAAGTTGTCCCATTCCGTCTCTTTCCTGCAACCTCCAGCCTGATCCAGCTTGTTTTTTAATTTGCTTCCTTCTCTTTCTCTCTAAATGTGGTCCTGTTCTGTCCAGTTGTCAAAGAAATCAGTTTAATGGGCAGCACATGAGGTAGACAACATTCCAACCCTCCATTCTTCCTAACAAACCCCTTTGAGTCAACTCTGATGATTATGTACTTTGATTCACACTCAGTTGTGAGTTGCTCCCAGTTCGCACCGGTTCGCAAGAACCGGTAGTAAAAAAAATTAGTAGTTCGGCGAACTGGTAATAACATTGGCTGGCCATGCCCCCAAACCGGTTCCCGGCCCAGTCGCCACTCGCTTACCCCACTCACCATCATTGCCTGCATGCAGCCCAGACTCCGCCCTTTGCCAACCAGGAGCACTGCCACCAGTCACTCCCATTCACCCAGCTGCCTGCCTGCCTCATCATCATCACCATGAGAAAAGGCCCCAAAGTTGCGCTGCCTGGGATTCACGTGGGCTGCTGCAGGGAGAAGCCAGGTATGTCTGGCTGGACACTGCCCGGAGCTGAGCTCGAGGCTGGCAGGAGGAGGAACATTGCCTCTTAGCCGGCTTGAACTGTCTGCTGCCAAAGCCTGCCGCCATACCCTCTCCCCTGCCAGCTGCTCCTGCCACTGCCAGGGAAGTGGCTGTGTAAGAACCGCTGCTGGCAAGGGTGAGGGGGCAGTGGTGGCAAGGATGGGGCTTCCTTGTCACCCTACCTGAGCAGACTTCTGGCATAGCCCCAGGCTTCTGGAGGGAGGGAGGGAGGGAAGCCCTGACCTGCTACTCCTGCCGCTGCCACCCCTTTGCCCCCAGCAAGAGCGGTTGTCGTGCTGCCACTTCTCCGGCAGCACCAGGAGCAACTGCCAGGGCAGAGAGGGCAGGGCAGGCTATGGTGGCAGGCCGTTCTCACTGGGTAACAGACAGGCTGCTCCTGGAGCAGGCAGGAGAAGGAGAAGTCACCAGCAGGGAGGTGAGCTGCCCCAGGAGGACTGGAGGAGAGCACAGCTCCTCACTCATGGAAATCCACCAGCGCGGAAATGGTTGCAAAAAGCAGTAAGAAATGCGCAAGCTAGGAAGCGGTCATGCTCCCTGGCAGGAGAGGGTTACACGTTAACACCAGCAAAGGTTTGTGCAACCCTCTCTGGCCAGGGAGCATGACCGCTTCCTGGCCAGCACACCTCTTACCGCGCCCACTTCCCCACCGGTAGATCTCCATTAGTGAGAAGCTGCACTCTCCTCTGGTCCTTCTGGAGCAGCTCGCCTCTGCGCTAGCAGCCTCTCCTTCTCCTGGCTGCTCCAGCAGCAGCCTGTCTGTTACCCGGTGAGAACGGCTTGCCACCGCACTCTGCCAACAGAAGTCGGAGAGAAAAAGGCAGTTGCTTTGCTGAGCGTTTCTCTGCGTTTCCAGTGAGGGCAGCTGACTTGGGATGAAAATGCAGAGAAACACTCAGCAAAGCAACTGCCTTTTCCTCTCTGACGTCTGTTGGCAGAGAGAAGGAAGAGGCAGAGGTGGTGGCGGCAGTGGAAGGCAAGGGGCCGATCACGTGACTCACTTTAACGCCGCCAACACATATACACCTTCGAAGCCTTCAAGAGGCTTCAGAGGCCAAGGCTTTTTTTTTCCTTTTCCGCCTCCTGCAGCCACCTCAAGGGCTTTGTGGCGCGGAGGATACCTCCTCCCAAGGTTTGGGGAGGGAAGTGGGATGCATTAAAGAAAGGTAAAAGGGAAGCGGGGTGGGGTGGGCTTTGGTTCCCCCCTCACGATCCTCTTCCAAGTGCAGATGGTTCCTCCTTTAATACCTGGTCCTGCACTTGACCTGGCTTGACAGCGGCCCTCCCCAGCGCCTTCCCGCCTGTCCTTCCTTCTCCTGACAGGCTACGGAGACCAAAGGTCCAGAAGGGGGGGGGCTTTGTTGCTCAGGCCGAGATGCCGAGAGAGAGAGATCCAGCTTTGCTGGCTAAGGAACTCTGGGAGTTGAAGTCCACAGGACTAAAAGTTGCCAAGGTTGGTGACCCCTGCCCTAGACCATTTTAGGACCAAAGTGGTGGGTTTTGCTGACATTTCAGGAGGAAGGGGAGGGAAAGAGGCAGAGAGAGAGAGAGAGAGAGAGAGAGAGAGAGAGAGAGAGAGAGAGAGGAATAGAAAAAAGAAATAGACAAAGAAAGAAAGACAAAGAAGGAAAGAGGGAGAGAGAAAAAAGAGAGAGACAAAGAGACAAAGAGAAAGGAAGGAAGGAAAGAAGGGAGAGAGAGAAAAAAGAGAGAGAAAGACAAAGAAAGACAAAGAAAGAGCAAGGGAGCGAGAGAAAAGAGAGACAAAGAGAGAAAGAAAGAAGAAAGAGAAAGAAAGAGGAAGGAAGGGGGGGAGAGAGAGAGAGAGAGAGAGAAGAGGAAGGAAGGACCACAATCCCTGGCACTAGACATGGCTTCAGAAGACACATTGAAACAGGACAGTAATCTAGGGCTGGAAGGGACCTTAGAGGCCATCTAGTCCAACCCTCTGCTCCAGCAGGAAACCTTACATTGTCTGGATTATTTTGATGCCTCTAACAGAGAGGAAAATTGCCAGAAAGGAGAAGGAGTTTACTAGAACAAAGCTGCCATGAAGAGGAAGGCAGAGATAGTCTTTGACTTATGACCAGAATTAAGTCCAAAATTTTGGTTGTTAAGCAAGAGCGTTGTTAAGTGAGTTTCACCACATTTTACTCAATCCATGATCTCTCCTGGCTCTAACAGTCATGTGCAGGCTAAGGAAGTAAATCTGAAGGTGTGTGTAATGTTCTAATGTACAAAAGTTATAGTTAAATGTGTGACAGAAAGTGGACTCTGGGTGTGTTTTTCCAAATGTAGTAAGTGAGGTTGGAATGTGTATAGTTTTAGAAGAGGTGTGTGTGTGTGTGTGTGTGTGTGTGTATACACATACAGTATATATAGTAGATAATGTATCTTTTTGTGTGCCTATACACACTATACTATGTAATATATATGTACACATATTTTGGATGTTCAGTAGTAGTAAAAATTGTACAATTGGGAAACCTTTGAGGCGAGGAGAGGCCAGGCACCCTAACCCTAATCTTTGACGTGAGTGACATCAAGTTGGCTACACCCACCCAGTCACATGTCCAAGCCACACCCACCCAGTCACATGACCGCCAAGCCACACCTACCAAACAAACCACACCCACAGAACCAGTAGTAAAAAAAGTTAGAACTTACCCCTGTTCACACTACATATACTGTGGCAATGAAATATCCTAGATAAGACCATCTTAAATTTTCCCCCTTTTTGTCATGACAGTTTTCCTAAATATTTCACACACCCCTTAAAAAAAAAAGCAAGCACACAGATTACAGTAAGAACAACATTATATTAAAGATAAATCTGCCCCCCATCCCCAAATGTTTATTTTTCACAAATCTAGAATTGCTATATTTAGCTTTAACGAAAGTTGATGACTGCTATATGCTCTCTCTTTCATTCTGCTGAATGCAGGCACGGGTGAACTATTGGCGGTTATTATGAATATTTTCTAACACTGTAAATTCAGAGGCATTAAAGCAGAAGCTTTACAGTAAACATAGTTTCTGACATTTCATAAGCAAAAAGATTCAGTATTACAGATTTTATTTTAAAAGATTTTTTTAAAAGCCAGTTTGTGCAGCTGTTGCTATTTTCCAGAATAGTCCTACCTATGGCAATCACTGAAGCAATTCAAAAACCTTACTATCAGCAAGCTCTTTTCATAATAATCTGGCTGTTATTTGAGAAATCTGGGATAAATAGGGCAAATTTAGATAATGAATAGCTAAAAACCTCTGGAAGCTGAAAGAGAAGTAGCAAGACAAATAAAAGAAAATTTGCTGCTCAATATTATATTTAATCAACATAAACACATGTTGACATGCATATTGCAAAGATGCTTAACAGTTTTTCCCTATCTGGAAGCCTTTACATATGTTTGGACTTCTGCACCTATAACCCTCCAGCTGGTATGAAAACTATGGAAGTTGAAATTCTATATATCTGGAGAGTATCATTTTTGGGAAAGACTGATATTGAGCACAAACTAGGTGACATTTAATGGACCTAGTTAAAAAGAAATTGCATAAAACAGAATTGAGTAGGATAGTTAATATCTTAGAAGACAGAAAATTCAAAGTAATCTTGATAGCTTAGAGAAATAGGCTGATAATAGCTGTATGTCATGCAGATTTCTTCATTTAAGAAACAAATCAAATGTGTTTATTTAGAAAGGAAATTTGGCTTGGCAGTAATAAATGTGCATAAAAGCTTGGAACAGTAATTGTTGCCAACTGAACACTAGTCAGCAATGTGATATTGTTGGGGGGAAAAGGCAAATGTAATTTTAGGTTGTAGTAAAAATTACTTTTCAAACAATTGGAAGTTATAGTTTTGTTTTAGTTTGCTCTGGTCAGAACCCATCTTGAGTACTGTGTCCTATTCTGGTACTAAATGCATATGGAAATTCTTTTTATTTTATTTTACATTCTCATTGACTATATTCTAATATCTCACAATGAGTTAGCAATTTGTGTTTGGCTATAATATCTCATCTATACACTGCTTCCTGTACTGAGAACCATAAAAACCTTAGGGGCACAACCTGGGTTTGTATCTATGCCATATTCTCAGTGTGGCATGTGGAACATAATAATTTTTAAAATCTACATTAAATGTAAGTTTCTTCTACCATAAATATCTATGCCACCCAAATCTCAGATTGTGTCCTAATTCAAAGAACCTTCTATTTCCCAGCATCATCCATTCTTCTATACAAACGAAATAGCAAGCTGTAAAATACAGTTTCAAATTGGGTAAAACCAATCCTCCTTTTTTGTTTTTATCTTGAAACCTTATGTTTAAGCCTTGGTTCTTTTCCTTGCCACACAAATTTAGATATATCCTTCTGCCATTGTTTTAGTGGTGCATCAGTTTTCAAAACAGGTATTGTCTGAAATGAAAACAACTTTCTAAGCAAGATGTTTGTTTTTATCATAGAAATTCTCCCTGGTATTGACAGCTGTAGTTCATCTCATTTTAACATGTCTTTTTAAACTTCTTCCATGTCTTAATATATTATTTCAAAATAGCATACGGTTCATGTTTGAGCTTCTGTTTTGATATTTTTTGTTAACATCTTTCTCTTATATTTATTACTTTTTAACTCTGCTGATGCACTAAATTCTTTTAATTTGGCAGGTGATATTTCAAATCTTTAAAGTATCTTTCAAAATCAACAGCAAGTAATCTGCAAAAGTCCTTGTAAGTTGATTTTCTAAACTTTGTTTATTAAATAAATTTATATAGCCACCCAACTCACACATGGTGACTTTAATCTTCACTCCCACAATCTTCTCATCTGGTTTTATAGCTATATTCAGTATTTCAAGAACCAAAGTAAATAAGAAAGGTGACAGATATTGCTGTCTTGGTCCTTTTTATGTCTTACAGCTTTTTTTATATCTCCATTATCAATTATTTGTGCTTTTTATAATGTTTAAACCGAACTTACTCATGTTATATAGTTCTCTCAAAAATACATATTTTCCAAAACCTATTTCAAATTGTTAAAGACCTTTTCAATATTGGAAGAAGCTTATTGCAACTTATTTTTAATTGTGTTCTTCCAAATATTCCAAAATATTAACATATTTCTAACCTTTCCTTTGACTGTATTCCAAGTAAAAATCCCCATTGGTCCTTTAGATAAATTATTTTCAGCCTATCAGCTAGAATCTTTGTGAATAGCTTGTTGTCATTATCCAATAATGATATCAGCCTATAGTTTCTCTTTGCAATCAAATCTTGTCCCTCTTTAGGTATTAATATTATACTGGCCTCTTTCCAATTCTCTGGTATCATTCCTCTCTGTAGGATAGAGTTCACTGTGCTTTGTAAAGGTTGTAAAAGTTCATCCTCAAGGCATTTATAATAAGAACCAGATAATCCATCTGGTCCAGGCACCTTTGCTAGTTTATTCTTTTTTACAGCTTCAGAAATTTTCCTTATTGTTCTAGATTTATTCATAATATTTCCCTCTTTAATCCTCAGTAAAGTTTGTTTCTTTAGATATACATCTATTTTCTCTAGAGGGATGTCACTTCCTTTATAGAAGTTGGAATAATATTGATTGAATGCTTTTTGTATTGTCCATTAATAGAGTATCACTGTATTAATAGATACAGATCCAGTTTAGTCTAGTGATTATAACACCAGGCTAGAAAGGAAGAGATAGTGATAGCCATGAAGTCAGCTGGGAGACCTTGGGCCAGTCACTCTTTGTCAGCCCAACTAACTTCACAGGGTTGTTATTCTGCGAAAAATAGGAAAGGAACATGCATTGGATATATTCATCATCTGGAGTTATTTGAACTCCGGAACTATAATAAAGGCAGGTTATAAATAAACAAATTAATAAGAACAAAATCTCCCTCCTGCAATTTCAACATCATTTTTTTCTTTTCTTTTTTCTTTTTCTCTTTCTTTCTTTCTTTCTTTCTTTCTTTCTTTCTTTCTTTCTTTCTTTCTTTCTTTTTTTTTTGCAATTTATATAATAGCCACTTCTCTGATTAGGATTTATTTGCAAATTCTTTTTTTTTTTTTGCTTTTCATAGTTCCATTTATTTCCATTTCACTTACTGTTAACATAGTTATTTGTTGTAGTAAAACCTTAATTTGTGAGTAATGTTTATCTTTTCTGATTTTTTTAAAAAAATCTTTTCTCTTTCATTTTCTATCACTGTTTCAACCAAAATAACATGTTTTTACGTTATTGTTAAAAAAAAAAAGACTTATGGTAAGGATTCATGATCCACAAGACATCCCTGAAGGACAGGGGATGACAGGAGATAAGCTGATGGATGATGAATTCTGTCTTGGGCAGCTTCTGCAAGAAAAGGACAGATTTTGAGATTGTCCATTTACAGTTTAAACAGCTGGTCCTTGTAGTAGACCACAGGAACTGAGATTTTTGCAATCAGCATGTAAGCTGAACATCTGGGAATCAATGAAGTTTACAGCAATAATGTGGCCTATTTGGACAAAGTTCACAAGAAAACTTCTTAACCATTTGCAGGTAATTAATTTACACCTAAAGAGAAAACTTTCTGATCAGCAGGATAAAAATTTTGCTTGGTGAGTTATGTTTTTCTGAATTATAAAGGAATAAAAAATATTAAAGATTTTAAAACTTTTGGCAAAAAAAATGTAACAAGGAGTCAATGTAAGAAACTTTAAGAGAGATAAAGGTAACTATTTTGTAAGGTTTTTTTTTTTAATGAAGTGCTTTTAAACAAATTGGAATTAAATTAGGCAAATGAACTAGACCTTTGTGGGAATGTTTTTTGTTTACTATTAAAGAGTGCAGAAAATTGGTGTATTTTACAAAACAAAAGATGAGGTTAATCGGAGTGAGACTGTGATGTAGAATTGTAACTATGGAGATGTTGACTGTAATACTAAAATGGAATGCCAGTTGGAATGAAAGTATTAAGGGCATACAAAAAGAAGAAAAACAAGGAGGTGAATTTGCCTTTTCTTTTTGCCTTGTTTGGGAAACTTTCATTTTGGGGTTTGGAAATAGATCCAAACAGACAGAATTTCTGAGAAACATTAAAATCACTCAAGGTAAATTACCAAACATTTTATTTGATATGATGGACAATTTAATGGAGAATTTCTGAGAAACATTAAAATCACTCAAGGTAAATTACCAAACATTTTCTTTGATACGATGGACAATTTAACAGAGACAGAAAAATGGCAATTGAAAAGAGTATCTGAAAGGCAAAGGTCCTTTTCATGCCAAGAATAGACATGATTTGGATTTCCAAGTACTTGGCTACTAAAATTGCCAAATCCTGTAAATTTGATTTATAAAAGAAAAACTACTGTATTTTTTGGTCTATAAGATGCACTTCCCACCCCAAAATGGGTGGAAATGTCTGTGCGTTTTATAGAGCAAATGTTGTTGAAGTCCTGCCCACCCACCAGCCCCCACCTTTCAACCTCTGCGTCCCAACAATTCGCCTCCTTGCAGCAAACAGCAAACAGCCTGGTCAGCTTCAGCACAGCCTGATTTAGCATGAGCAATTGATTAGTAGTTGGATTCGTGGCGATAGGCGGCAGTGATCGCCATTGCCTGGAACAGACACATGGAGGCCAAAAATGGGGCATGCGGAGGCCAAAAATAGACATGTGGAGGCCAAAAATGAGGTGCATGGATGCCAAAAATGTGGTGCACGGAAGTGGCAATAGGCGCCGGTGATGGGCAGCAGCAATCCCTTCAGCCTGGAACAGCTGATTGCCGGTATTCTGGGAGGCCAATCCAACCGCCAATCAGCTGCTCATGCTAAATCAGGCTGTGCTGAAGCTGATCAGGCTGTTTGTTGTTTGCTGCAAGGAGGCAAATTGCTAGGAGGCAGACGCAGATTTTTTTTTTCTTGTTTTCCTCCCCAAAAGCTAGGTGCATCTTTATGGTCCGGAGCATCTTATAGTGTGAAAAATAAGGTAGTTCTTTTTGTTGGACATTAATGAAATGTTGCTACAAATAAAAAAAAAAAAGAATAACAGAATAACAGAGTTGGAAGGGACCTTGGAAATGTTCTAGTCCAATCTCTGCACAAGCAGGAGACTCTATGCTATTCCACACAAGTGGCTGGCCAGTCTCTTTTTAAAAACTTCCAGTGATGGAGCACTCACAACTTTTGAAGGCAAGTTCCATTGGTTCTCCTTGATTAGTTTCTGTCCATTGTTTCTGTTAGATCAGGCGCAGGAACAGAAGACGTGACCAGCTCGATACATTTAGCAACTTTATTGGTTACAAGTAACAAGTCAAGACTGCTGGCGCGCTGCCGGAGCTCTCCTTATATTCGCTCCCGGCAGACGCACCGCCCCTAGCCAGGGATTCAAACTTTCCCGCCCGGTGGCTGGCAGCCAATCCGGGCGGATGTCCTTATAAGGACATAACACTCCTCCCCCCTAGTCCAAGAAAAAGAGTTCAGTGTTCGTCAATAAACGTGACGTAGTCCTGCAGGTACGTAGGACGCCTAGGCACCCTACTTGACCTGTGCAGTCTCATTTCTTCCGTGTCCCCGCCCTGGACGGACGGGGTTCCTGTGGCTCCTGGATCCTTCCCCGGAACCGGGCTCGGTTCGGCTGGCGAGTGTGCGGGGTCACCCTCAGCGCCTCCGGCCGGACCGCAGGCCTTGGCTGGCTGGTTCTGGTGGTCTTCTTCCTGGCCTGTGGATCTTCCGCCTCGGCGGTGCTGTTCGGTTCCGACCCGGGAAGAGCGTCTGAGTCTCGGTAAGACCCCGGCTGTCACTTGCTCTTCCTCGGTCTCCCGGTGGCTGCGGTTCTGCTGTGGCCCGGTTCGCTGTGGTCCGGAGGGTGGTTCGGGCCGGTGCCCTTGGGTCCGGTCTGTTCGCTGTGGGTGGTGTTGGCTCGGGTCGCGGTGTCCCACCTCGCAGGGGTGGCGCAGGTCTCCTTGGCCGGGCTGGCGTTGGCCTTCCCCGTCGGGTTGGTGGTGGTCGACCTGGTCGGGGTGTCGTTGTGGGGATACCTCCTCGGGTTGGTGGAGGTCTCCCCTGCCGGGGTGGTGCAGGCCTCCCTGGCCGGGTTGTTGTCGGCTTTCCCTTCCCCCTAGTCCCTGGTCTACCGCCAGTTGGTGGTTGGGGTCGTCTGGGTTGGGTTGTTGTTGCCGGGTTGTTTCTTGCGTTGGGCGGGGGTCCCTCTCGCCGGGGAGCCGTGTGCCACCCTCGCCCATGTGCTGTGGTGTGCCCATCTGCGATGTTCCCCGGTCTACTCGCCTCGCGTTGAGGTCTCCCTGGTAGGGCTGCCGTGGGTTGCCTTCACTGGTAGGGTGCGGTGCTCCCCTTCTGGGTAGGTCCCGGTCTACCTGCGGGCTGGTTCGGGGATCCCTGGCCCTGTTGTGCCGGGTGCCCCCCTGGCCGGGTTGGTGTTGCCATCCCCCATGCGGTTGGCCCTGGTCTACCTCGCTGCACTGCCGACGTGACAGTGCTTGGTAATGTGCTGGGCCGACCTCGTCGGGATGGTGTTGGTCTGCCTCGTAGGGGTGTGGTAGGCCTACCTCGTCCGGGTGTGGTAGGCCTACCTCGCTGGGGTGTTGTAGGCCTACCTCGTCTGGGTGTTGTAGGCCTCCCTCGTCAGGCTGGTTTTCGTGTGCTCCCCCCCACCTTTTCCGGAGTTGGTCGATGTGACGTCTCACGACCTGTCCATCTTCCAGCTCGACGGTGTAGGATTTGGGGCCGGTTGTGCTGGCAATCTTCCCTTTCAGCCACTTAGGAGAGCCGTTGAAATTCAGCGCGAAAACTGAATTTCCTTTGCTGAAGGCGCGAAGCGGCCGGCTGGCGGTTGCGGTCACTTCCGGGCTGTATTGGGGGTGCAGCCGGTCCAAGGGTGACCTCAACCTTCTGCCCATGAGGAGTTCGGCCGGGCTCTTGTGGGTGGTGGCATGCGGCGTGATGTGCTGGGTGAGGAGGAAGTTGTCGATGCGTTCTTGCCAGTCTCCCGGGCCCATCTTGGTGAGGGCTTCTTTTGTGAGCCGGACCATCCGTTCCGCTTGTCCGTTTCCGGCCGGCCTGTACGGAGCGGAGAGGGCATGGCGGATGCCCAGTCCTGCCAGGAAGGACTCCATGGCCAGTGATGTGAGCTGGGGGCCGTTGTCCGAGACCAGCACGTCCGGTAGTCCATGTGTGGCGAACAGACGGTGCAGGGCTCGGATTGTCGCTTCTGTTGTGGTAGATGCCATGGGCACCACCTCGAGCCACTTGGAGAAGGCATCTACCACGATGAGGAGGTGTCGCCCTTGCATCGGACCCGCGAAGTCAATATGGATCCTCGCCCAGGGGTTGCTGGGGGTCTCCCACTTTGCGACTTCGGATTGCGGCGGCGCTGGGCGAACTTCTTGGCACGGGTCACATCTGGAGACCCATTGCTCAATGTCTTTGTCCATGGAGGGTCACCAGACGTAACTCCGTGCCAGGGCCTTCATGCGAACGATGCCCGGATGCCCTTTGTGCAGCGTTTCTAGCGTCCGCCGTTGCAGAGTGCTGGGAATCAGCACCCTGTCTCCCCATAGCAGACAGCCCTTCATGGTGGACAGCTCCTTCTGTTTCCTGGCGAACGGGCTGAACTTTTCCTCTGGCGTTTCCGATGGCCACCCTCTGAGGACCCAGGACTTCACTTGGCGGAGGGTGGGGTCCTTTTGGGTGTGGACGGCCACGTCTGCGGATGACACCGGACAGCTGGCGTCGTCATCTATGTGGAGTAGATGGAGCGTGGGGGCTGGGTCTTCGACTGGTTTCTTTGACGGACATCTGCTGAGCGCATCGGCGTTCCCTATGGCTGTGCCTGGCTGGTGCACAAGCCTATAGGAGTAGCCGGCTAGGAAGATGGCCCATCTTGTCATCCGTGGGGACATGAAGGTCGGGGTGGGTTGGTCGCCGGCGAGGAGCCCCAGGAGTGGCTTATGGTCAGTGACGATGGTGAAGCGTCTTCCGTAGAGGTATTCGTGGAAGCGCTTCACTCCAGCCACGATGGCCAGGGCTTCTTTGTCCAGCTGACTGTAGTTGCGCTCCGCGCCAGACATTGTCTTTGAGAAGTAGGCGATTGGGGCTTCCGTGCCCTTGGGCAGTTCATGGCTGAGGACTGCCCCCACCCCGTATGGCGACGCATCGCAAGTCAGCTTGGTGGGCAGCGTCTCGCTGTATTGGATGAGGACGCTTTTGGATGTCAATAGCCCTTTGATGGCCCGGAACGCTGCTTCCTCTTCCTGGCCCCACTTCCAGGAAGCCGATTTCCCCAGCAGGCGGTGGAGTGGCTCAGCAACTGTGGCTTTCTGTTTTAAGAAAATGGCGTAGAAGTTGAGCAACCCAAGGAAAGCCTGAAGCTCTGTTTTGTTTTTTGGGCTTGGAGCTTCATGGATTGCTTCCACTTTTGATTTGGTGGGGTGGATGCCTGTGCTATCAATGAGGTAGCCCAGGAACTCGACTTCCTGTACTCCTATGATGCACTTGTCCCGCCTGACCCTCAAGCCCTTGGCCCTGAATCGCTGCAGGACAAGCCTGAGCCTTTCAAGGAGTTGAGCTCTTGAGTCACCGGAGATGAGCACATCGTCGAAGTAAGGCACCACCCCTGGAACGCCTTGGAGAAGGCGTTCCATCATAGATTGGAAGATTCCGGGGGCAGCGCTGACTCCAAATTGGAGGTGGTTGCATTTGAATGCCCCCCTGTGCGTGACAATTGTTTGAGCCTCCGCCGTTTTTTCGTCCACTGGCAGTTGCTGGTAAGCCTGGGCCAGGTCCAGTTTCGCGAAAATTGATCCAGATCCCAGGGAATGCAGCAGGTGTTGCACCACTGGGACTGGGTATGCGCTCTGTGCCAACGCCTTGTTGATGGTACAACGGTAGTCGGCGCAGATGCGCACAGACCCATCATGCTTCAGTGGGGTCACAATGGGGGTTTCCCATGAGGCATGATCGATCGGTTCCAGGACGCCCTGGGCGATCAGCTTATCCAGCTGCTCATCTACTTTAGGCCGCAGGGCAAACGGAACTCGGCGGGGCTTAAGCCTAATTGGGGTGATTCCCTTGTCCAGATTAAAGGAAATTGGCCTCCCCACAAATTTTCCCAGCTTACCATCGAAGACTTCCTTGAACTCTTCGATGATGGTGTGGAGTTCGTCCCTGTGGATCTCATGGATGCCCTCGATGGAAAGCCCCAGCGGCTTAAACCACTCCACTCCTAACAGGTTCGGTCGGCTGTTCTCCACGATGGTGATGGGCAGCTCTCCGTTAAAGTCCTTGTATTTGATGTGGATGGTGGTTCTGCCCAGGATTCCAATGGGGTTTCCGTTGAAGTCCACCAGCCTCGACTTCGGGATTTTCAGCTGGGTCTTCTTGCAGGATGGCTTCAGCTGCTGTAGGTGCTGCCAGTCCATGATGGAGTAGGCGGATCCAGAATCTACCTCCATCTTGCATGGGGACCCCTCTGCC
The DNA here is from genome assembly GCA_022577455.1 of Arizona elegans. Lineage (NCBI taxonomy): Eukaryota > Metazoa > Chordata > Lepidosauria > Squamata > Colubridae > Arizona > Arizona elegans. The sequence continues at coordinate 69,976,229 of JAKOOJ010000003.1, read as the reverse complement.
AGCAGCGTCACGTGGAACTTGGTGGTCCCCTCGTCGCTTGTGTGAGCGATGGTGGTCTGGTGCACCGTTCTACTCCGGGGATATTCCTCCTCCCCGCGCCGGGACTGGTTTGAGGACCGTTTGGATGTCCTCTGATTGTCTTTGCGATTCTCCCGGAAACGTGGTCTGGGTGGCTCCGGGGCTGGATCTGTGGCTCTGCAGGCCTCGGCGATGTGCCCTCTCTTCAGGCATCGGCGGCAGGTCGCGTCTCTCCATCTGCAGTTTGCCCTGGGGTGGTCGCCTCTGCAGCTGCCGCATCGTTCTCCCCGGTCGCCATGCTGTGGGTTTTCCCGCCTGGGGGGGCGGGCAACCTTGTGGACGGCCATTTCCCCATCAGACTCAGATTGCGTGGTTGCCTCGTCTGATGAGGTCAGGCCCGACTTGTGGATCTTATGGATCCCTCTTGCTTTTACCATCGCAGCGGCTGCTTGCTCAGATGTCTCAGCCGCTGTTGCTTCGTCGAGGACGTCTTTGAGTGGGATCCTCTTCCGGCTGAGGAACTTCTTTTGTAGACCCACATCTCGCATTCCAAAAACAACGCGGTCTCGGATGGCATTATCCACGTTGTCAAACTCGCAGTTGGCGGCGATTTGGCGAAGCGCTGCCACGAATTCCTTGATGGATTCCCCCTCCCGCTGGTTTCTTTGCTGGAAGGTGAATCTGTTTGCGATGGGGGTGCCTGTAGGTGCGTAGTGCTCCTGTAGGACTTCCTGCAGGTCGTTCCAGGACATCTCTTCAATGTCCCTGGGTGCCACGAGGTCAATCGCCATCTCCAAGATGTCCGATCCGCAATGAGCCAGGAAGAGGGCTCTTTTCCTCTCATCGTCGAGGTTCTGGTAGCCATTACCTTGCAGGAATTGTCGGAATCGGACCATGTATGACCTCCACTTTTCCCGGGATGGGTCGAATGGATTCAGTGCGGTCATCGGGGCTTGCGAGGTAGCCATTCTGGGGTTCACTGTGGTGTAGTGACTTCAGCTCGGTGGGCGCTCGTGCCGCGAGTCTTGTTCAGGTTCTCTTCTCTAGTCCTTCGTCGCCAGTGTTAGATCAGGCGCAGGAACAGAAGACGTGACCAGCTCGATACATTTAGCAACTTTATTGGTTACAAGTAACAAGTCAAGACTGCTGGCGCGCTGCCGGAGCTCTCCTTATATTCGCTCCCGGCAGACGCACCGCCCCTAGCCAGGGATTCAAACTTTCCCGCCCGGTGGCTGGCAGCCAATCCGGGCGGATGTCCTTAAAAGGACATAACAGTTTCTTGTCTTACCTTCTGGTGCTTTGGAAAATAGGTTGAACTCCCCCCCATTCTCTATGGCAGCCCCTCAAATATGGGACTACTGTTATCATGTCACGCCTACTCCTTCTTTTCACTAGACTAGATGTACCCAATTCCTTCAACCATCTTTCATATGTTTTAGCCTCCACCCCCTAATTATCTTTGTTGCTCTTTTCTTCATTCTTTCCAGATTCTCTGCATCTTTTTTTATAATACGGCGACCAAAATTGGATTCAATATTCTAAGTGTGAATAGAAATAGTAATAGTGGGAAATTATAACAAGGAATTAAAACTATTTTAAAAAATAGTTAAGGGAATGATTCAAGAACAGTTGGGATGCAAGTAAAGCTTTAATTAAAGGTTCTATAAACAACTTAAACCAGTGACATGTCTAATTTTATACAATAAATCTGATTTTGTTTGAGATAAGAACTTTTTATTTGATATTCAAATGGTCATAAATATGCCCATGCAAAATTTTAATATATACTTTCACTGATCTCCAACAGTCAGAAAGTACACTGAGCATATAAGTATTCACACTTTGTATTCCTTTCTATGAGCTTCTTTTAAGTGTGGTTATTTCTTTACGAGTCAAAGCTCTGTAATATTTGTTGTTGTTGTTTTCTAATCCCAAAGCTACTTTTCTCCCAAGAACATCTGAGTAATGAGAGAAAGATCAAAATAATCAAAATAACAAGAGTTTACTATCTTCTGTTCTGTGCAAGCACTACTATATGCTTGGCCTGCTTATTCATGTTAGTGATTGTTATATTTGCCTCTCAGTTATATTACTTCCTGCATAAAGTTCTGCAGGCCTCTATAGATGGGAAATACTTTCCATTCTTATTTTATTCCAGTCTTTTCTTCTCCAGTCAATTGTCACTTCTGGCAGGATCAAACTTCCTAGAGTCAAGCCTTGTTATACAATCCAATTCCTGTCCCTTTGATTTTTTTAAAAAAAACTAAATAAGAAATAAAAGTAGCCAATCAATTTCACAATTACTACTTTACTTACTGAAGATTTTATATGAAGTGTTACATCTATTGTCTTTCATCTTTTCAGTCAGGCATAGTCTTTTGTTACTGATTTTCATTCTGGGCTTTACATTTAAAAGCTTTCTGAAGAATATGAAGATATATCATCCTGCAAGGCCATGGTAAAGAAATCTGATAAATCATGCATGACTATAATTTTGTTTGTTTTGAAATAAAATAAAAGCACCTTCCATTGAATATTTTATCATACATAGAAAATTACTTTCCTATGACAATGGTTATTTATTTTATTAAATTTCCAGGAGGTAGTTAATGTTCAAATTGCAGCACCCATCAAAATGAAAGATGCCGAGATTTATTTACAAAGCGATAATTTGATAACGGACAATGAGAAAGTCAATACCTCTATTAACCATGAATGTGGTGCCCACTAGATAAAGAGTAAGGCTATAGTATAATAAAAGGGCACACAAATTTGAACCATTTATATCACCTCAGAACTCCAGATTTCACTTCAGAGAACTCAACAGCTGTATAATATATATATGTATGTATGTATGTATGTATGTATGTATGTATGTATGTATGTATGTATATGGTCTAAATGAATTATATTTTTATTGGAGCACCTAATTTTCTTTTTCAGTTTTAATTTTCATGGTAAACAATTCTTTCTAAGCCAGATATTCACAAATCCTAGATAACTATATAATCAGTAATAGACCCATTTTTATCTCATGGAAATGAATGATTGGATGGATTTAGAATCGGATACTAAAGGCTGACAGTGGCAGCAGCGGGGAGAGGCAAACAGAGGCAAGGGGAAAGTAAATGTAGCAAGATCTGGAAAGAATCAGATAGCCAGTTGAATTTGCCATGTTTTATGTGCTTCATGCAGTTTAAGGAAGGTTAGGAAAGTGATCGGGGAAGAAGAGATACATTGGTCATGCAGAAGAGAGGGAAAAGGAGTAAGATTCACCAGAATTATGTTCCTCATTCAATTAGACCATTCCAAACTCATCTGGACCAAAACTAAAATATTTCAGGTTTTCGTTCAACCAAATTGAAACATCTCTGGAATGGCCAGCCAAACTTTCAAGCTATAGTATGCTAATCCCATGCTCCAAATTGAATACTTTTTGTTGTTGTCATTTTATTTTATGCACACCTCTGGAGTAGACCCATGTTGTTTGCAGCATTGTGAAAATTGCTGTTGACAGACTCTCCCTTGACATTGTTTTCAAAATTTATAAGTACTTTGATATTTATACTATCAGAATCGCACAGTTGAAAGGATTTTGTGATTTTGTTGATACAAAATTATCAGCAGTTTCTCAACGTGGGTAAAGGTAGTATGTTTTTATTCCTTCAATAAAAATTCCAATTTTCTCTGTTCCCATGTCAGCAGTGCTGGATAGGCTGATAGTGTAGTTGAAAGTCATGTTTATTTATTTATTTATAGTTATATATTTTGTTATGTATTGAATACATATAGTTGTGTTAAGCTGTGCTAAAGTGAAGCTAACTTTTAGATGACCCTAACTGTTAACTTCAACTGTGTTGGAAGGAAACTTAGAACATTCATATTTGAGCGGGGTTTTTCAAGTACTATGATTGGTTGAGGCCCTATATAAATTACAGGAGTATAAATTACAGGAATTTTCCTGTTGTTGGGAAGTTTCAGTTGAGTCAATAAATGCTGTTGTATCTATGCTGTCTGTTCTTGCCTACCGCAGCCCATGACATAATATATTTAAACAATGTTGCTTCAGGTAAGAGAAATAACTGCTTTAAGGCTTAACAATCATGAAATATTATTATGAGAATTTTGTTTTGGCTTGTATTTTCTTTTCCTTTTTAATATTTATTTTGATCAGGATTTAAAATAGATTTTTGTTGCTTCTGCTTTTGTAAAATTGTAGGCAAGATGAGACATTTTCCCCCTTGTTGTCAACATTTCTGAGTGACAAAAGGGAAGACTATTATGGATCACCTTCAAGTTATTTCTGAATTTTTGGCAAAAGAAAAAATTGTTATAAGCAAGTCAGTTGGTTACTTTTTTAAAAAAATGGTTTTGCTGTTATCTAGTGACTATCAGTATTATTGAAGCCCAGATCTGTAACACTACTTGGGATAAGGTTCCCATCATATCACGAGAAGCACAAAGACAACTTTGCAAGGTACTCCAGACAACAAGCCCACTCAAATGAATTAATCCTACATTATTGTAAAGTTACATTAACAGAATCTTGCAAGACTGAAAGCATTTTCCCCTCAGGGCCTTTTTGAAATTCTTCCCATGATTCGCCTCTCCCACCTGGAGAGTGAATTGTCTCTCATCAGACCATTGCCTAGATTGTGGGCTTTTTGTCTTGTTTTCTAAGATCACTCCCACATACCCTTAAAACCCTTCATTTAGTATATTATGACAGCTAACTTCTACCAAATGATTCTGACTTGATCTTTCTGTGACACCTTTTTCCAGAACCCTTTTTCACCTTTCTGAAATGTAAGATGCAGGATATTATGATATGCATGATAATTCCAGCATTAGCAAACTTCTTTCAGGAAACTAGAACTGAGCTCTATATCTTATAAACAATGAAGGCCTTTATCAATTGCCAAGCTTTAAGTTCAGATTTTGTATGTATATATGTAGCAAAATAAATACATATATTCTAATGTTTTTGTTATTTTTAATATCTCCTTATTTTCTTAATGTTTTGGTCAATGTAGAAGGTTAAAAACTGTAGAAAGCCAAGATGTAGTTTTTTTTAAAAAAAAAATAGTGGGGCCAAAGTCCAATTCTTTTGCCAATTAAAATATTAATCATCATAATATAAATTATATTTCATTCATAATCTCAAAGTTCTTCAATAATTCTATTTCATAACACAAATTATTTAATGGAAGAGCATATTATTAATATTTAAATGTGGAACTGTTTGATAGAATCAGGCACTTATTCCTTTCAGAATTTTGTATATTTGAACATTTGAACTCATTTAACATTGAATATTTTTTCATAGAGAAAAAATGTGTTTTCGCCTTTTAATTTAATTACAAAAGATTTAAATATGGTCTTGCTTGTAGACAAATCACCTACTTTTGAAAGTGAAATATAAATTGGCATCTAGTTAATTCTATTCACAGTAGAGGAAAAATATAGAATATTTAGTCCTTAAATTTTAGTAGTGGAACCTCAAACGTTTACAAACATTAACCTAGTCTTTTGATTCTAAAAGGATTCCTAATAATTATTTTTTAGACTTACCACATTATTTGACTTGATCAATATAGAACTAAACATATATCATAAATAGTAAACAGATTTTAAAACTTGAGTTCTATTTTTTCTGATTGCAAAGAATCTAATATTTTCAAACAATAAGTCAAGTTCTAATTTTAAATCTGCTATGATAGTTACTATATGAGTTAAGTAAAATGTGAAGTGAATTTATTGAAATAAATCCTGGTAAGATCCAGAAAATAATCACCAGGATCCTTATTGGATAATCTAAACCTGGTGGTTCTTAATTTAACATTTTCTCTTTCACTCACTTTGTCTTTCTGTGTGTGGATGTGGGTGGATGGGTGTGCTTGTGTGTGATTTAGTACTATATCTGATATCCTGTTTTTAATTTCCACATATCAAAATGGCAATTCCTTCCTTTCAGGTGGATCCTTTCTTCCTATTTAAACATAATATTTTTAACCTTTCTCAGTTCTCAAAAGGAAAAATTCAGAATTTATGTTATATATACATACACACACACACACACACACATACACACACACAAACACATATATATAAATATAATATATAAATATATAAATTATATATATATATATATATATATATATATATATATATATATATATATATTATTTTTCAAAATTAAAAATGTTGACTAAACTCTAAACATACTAAAGACATATACTTTATACAAAATAATCCTTAAAGTTGAAGAAAGAAAGTTAAACTCCAAAGAAGCAAACAAAACTGGAAAAATTCTACCATATATATTAGTAATCAATAGCCAAAAATTTACTAAAAAATTATACACTCCTATTTGTATAATCAATCTAGAATATGTTAAAAATACCATAAAATCTCTGCAAAAACAGGGAATATTGTCTCATTCTTTAATTATTAGAAACCAAACCTACTTTATTTGAACATGGCATCATGCATTGTATAAAATTAAGCAACTTCAAATGGTTTAATGTCCAAAATTACCAATACAGAAATCAGTAGTTTTACCTCTCTGGGAATGGAACGGGTGAAATGCTCCTGGTTCAGACTGGCTCAGGCGAGTAGGTAGCGACGGCGGTGGGCAGTTTGGAGAACCGGTAGCAAAAATCCCTGCCCCCATGCCCAGCTGAGTTGCGCGATCATTAGAGGCTTTTTTCTTTTAAATGGCTCTGATGATCCAAGCTCTGACGATCCCAACTGAGTTGCCTGCAGATCAGGCAACTCAGCTTGGATCGTTAGACCCATTTAAAAGAAAAAAAGTTTTTTTCTTTTAAATGGCTCTGACGATCCAAGCTCTGACGATCCCAGCTGAGTTGCCTGATCGGCAGAGGGTTTTTTAAAAACCCTCTGACAATCAGGCAACTCAGCTGGGATCGTCAGAGCCTTTTGAAAGCATTTTTTACATGTTTTACATGTAAAAAATGGTTTTAAGAGTAAAAAAAAAATTGGCCACACCCACCCAGTGACATTACCCCCCCACCAAGCCACGCCCACAGAACCGGTAGTAACAAATTTTAGATTTCACCACTGGAATGGAATCATATCCATATATACTTTATATTATATTTAATATATTACATTATATGCTTATTTATTTCTTTCCTATTGTAAGATTTATATATCTGAAATAGTGAAATATTCAAATAAATGGGGCTACCATTAATAACTACAGTGATAGCACAGATGCTGCAGAAAATTAGACAATATTCAATTATGATTCCTATAAAACATGTAGTGGTGATCTTGGATAAGAAATGGATTATAATGTTAAGAAAGCTGAAACAATAATTCAGTCATGGAAAGTGGAGGACATGAAAAAGAGACTCAAAATAGCCCTGCCCTATTTCTGGAAGAGAGAAATTCAGATAGGCTTTCAAGATTCTGTTGTTATTAAATCCTACAACAATAGAATAGGATTCTTGGAATCCGTCCAATTTCTGTTTCCTGACCTGCCCTACCTCAAAAGGCTGTTATCAATCTTGAAAGACTTTCAGGAATGCTATTTATTGGGCTAAAATAGAATAGCAGAACCTTGAAAGCCTGCCCAAGTTCTCTCTATCCCATCTTACACTATGAAAATCAAAGGAGGATTACTTGAAGTTTCTTTCTCACCCTTTCCTTTTGTCAAGACTGTGTAATCTTTTCAGCAAGTTGGCTCAACTCCATATTCATTAAAAAAGAATAGTTGCTCCACTCTGGAATCTTTTCTGTTGGAAATTTGCCAAAATTCTAAATGTGAACATCTTCCATAACCAAACATTTCTTCTTAGGTGTGCTATGTCAAGGGTATCAGTAACAAATGTCCAAAAAGATTGAAATAGCTTTTATATCAAAGTAATACTGCGGTAGAGCTGTACTGTTAGATCTAACTAACCATATTTTTATGACCACTATCTACCACACCTTCAAAGCAAAGGAATGGAAGAATTGTGCCACATCATATAAAAAAAGGACATCGAATCTTCCTGTGTAATCTGGTCACTGAGGCCAGGCAACAGGATTCTCAATGATAGTCTCTATTTTATGTAATACTACTTACTTGGAGTAGGAATAGCACATATTCTCTAAATATTTCAAAAACTAGCCAAAGCAGTGTTTTCCTGATTGACATTTGATCCTCAGGTTCAGTGGTGGGTTGCCCCCGTCTTGGACCGGTTCTTAAGAACCGGTAAAAACCAGCGGGAGGCTCCGCCCACTGACCTAGATGTCATCATAGGTGATCTGCACATGCGCAGAAGCTTCACACGGGTGGGCGCAATGCAAACCAGTAGTAAAGGTAAGTAGAACCCACCCCTGCTCAGGTTAGTTTAACTGCATGGCATCTACAATGTGTTAGATTTTTACTGATGATGTGCATATCTCCATGTGATTTTTACTACCTTGCTTTTGTCTTGATTTGTTGTACCCTGGCAAGAATCCACCTGGATGGAAAAGGGGGTTATAAATATTGTAAATTAAATAATCCTTTTCAGTCCAACATCTTCCACCATTAAATATATTCATCTTTGCTCAACTTCATCAGAAATAGGAAATAAGTGAAAGGTTGAGGAAAATATGATAAAATGAAATCCTGGAATCAGATAAAGAAGTAGCGTAAGCAACTCTAAAAAATCAGGACATAATATGCAATTCACAATAAAAACAATAAGAGGAAATATGGGTGTCTGTTAAAACAAATAAAATAATTTTTAAAAAACAAAAATAATAAATATATTAAGGCAGACATAATTTAGAACATAGCTTCAGCTCACATTTAACAATAATTTGTGCATCATGTTATCCTGAGGTAGGACAAGAACAGACAGAATTCAGTTTTTGTTCTAGATTATCTCTGGTATAATCCTTTTTTATAAGAGTACAACTGATGAAAAACATCCAACATATTTATCATTGAATCACAGGGCTATTAGGAGTTGGAGTCAGCCATCACAATATGAAGAGATAGCTTTGTTCTCATTGGGCTTTCTAGACTTGGGAAAATACTGTATTGAACTGCAGCTGCAAAGTCAAGGTTTCTTTAAGTGAAAAAAAAATACAAAAAAATAATAATAATTCCTTCAGTACTCTATCAAAAACTAGGGCAATTCATTATCTTCCACTGAGCATTTATCAGGAATATCTCCTCTAATTGAAAATCTTTTTCTTCTATGATTTTGAAAACTGGATGTGAGATTTCAACACACCATTTTATATTACTGTGATGAAGATAGGCCACTGATAAATATCTACGTTGTAATTTCCTTCTCTTCTTTCTTCCCTAAGTATTCACCTTGCAATTCTCCTCTCTGACCTCCTCTTTTCTCTTAAAGGCATACATTCTCAGCATGTGGTATGCATTTATATATTCCCAGTTTATATCTCACCATGCATCTTTTGTTTTTGATTTTAATTTCCAATTTGGATCAAATTATCATACTCCCTATTTAATTTAAAATAAATGTTTATTTCCTTGAGATAGTAGTATCAAGGTTTATATGAGGGGAATTTTTTTTTTATTTTATTTTTTTACGAAGCGAGAACTATTCAATCTAAGGTTAAATGAGTGTAGTCATTTAAGAGGATTTGAAAAAGAATGGTGAATAAGCAAGGACTTGATTGTTTTGGTACAATATGGCAGAGAAAGAATGCAATGAAATGAACCTAGCCATTTATGCTACTTCATACCTTAATAGAAAATAAATATGGAACATTCACATTTTGTCATATATATGTTTTTGGAAGGTAAAAAAAATTCTTCAGTGAATCAGACGGTTATCTTTTCAGTCCTGAACCTGAAAGCTGCTAAAATTCACCCTGCTCCCCTACAAAACTGATCTTTTGATACAAAAAGGACATGTCTACTGTATTTAAGTTACAGGAAAGTGTGCATTATATTAATTCAGCAGCAATATTGGTAGCATACTGAATAAAGTATGCAGTAAGATTCCATGGATATCTTCTACTATTGTTGGTCTGCAAGGCAGGAGAAATAGTCCTAGATACTGTATACAATAGAATTGATAGCATATGGACTGGGAAACTTCTCAAGAATAAAAAAAGGGAAAGAACATCCTTTTGATGTTAGTTGCTGATGTAGTAGAGAAAGGCAAAAGATCAGACAAAGCTGCACAAGGCTGCAACAAGGGATATTGTCTTTGAGAATGACCTTGGGAGACAGGCAGAGGTATAACTAAGGCAATAGTTAATAGATAAAAAGACTGACTGAGTCTTCAGTAGGAATGCTGGTGGGGCAAGAAGCTCAACAGAGATCTTTCCTTTACAGTTTTTTTGGGCCTGTAAAGAAGATGAGACTTTATTGTCATTGCACATGATACAACAAAATTAAATGCCACATATTTAATTAAATTAAATTAAAATAAGTGTATAAATTATAATTCTTAGTGATTAAAAAGTGTATGTGTATCTATATATGCGTATGTGTGTGTCTATGTATACAAACACTGAATCCTAGGAGCACTTTAGTGGAGAACTTGAAACATATCTATTAATAACTAATGAAATACTGTGATTTATTGCACACATTTTATATAGGTCTCTTGTAGCTTTGAGATGAAAACAGAAGCATCTCTGTGAATGAGCAAGTAGGGGATGATCCCTGAAGGGTTGAAGTGATGTGGTTGATACTTTTCTTGTCTCTCCAGAGGTGAAGTGTATCGTATTCTGAGCTCTTGCAATCTTTACCAGCCTTCAAAGCTAGAGGCTATTCCTAGAGCAGGCTATCTCATATTCACAAATGCTTCTCATGCACTTCGATTTCTTCTACTGCTTTTTATTTCTCTCTTCTTTTTTTCTGAATATAGAAAAAGGAAAAGACTAAAAGGAATGCTGATGAAAATATTAAGAACTATGAGACAATCCAACTGGGATTTATTTATTTATTTATTTATTTATTTATTTATTTATTTATCTATCTTATATGCCGCCCTCTCTCCAGAAAGGACTCAGCCGAGGTTGCAGGGTAGGGGCGGGGGGGATAGCGGTTATTATTAACGAAGGTCTGAGACCGAGGGAGGCCACTGTTCCTCAGACGGCCGGCTGTGAATCCCTCCTTGTGAAATGGGGTCACGGGATTCAGATGGGTTTGCTGATCACGTACCTGGCTCCCTGCCATGTGGCAGCAGCCCTGCCCGAGCTACTCAGTGTCATCGCCACGGTGGCGGTTGAGACCCCTAGGCTTATGGTCATGGGGGATTTCAACTTGCCGTCCATTGGTGAGGCATCTGAGGTGGCTCAGGAGTTCATGGCTTCCATGACAGCCATGGACCTGACCCAGTTAATTCATGGCCCTACCCACACGGGGGAAAACACGCTGGATCTGGTTTTTGTCTCTGGACAGTGGTTGAGTGATCTCGAGATAGGGGATATAGTCACCGAGTCCTTGTCATGGTCTGATCACTCTCTCCTTCGTCTCGACCTTCGAACTGCTACACCCCGCCGCAGGGAGGCGGAGCCGGTAAGATGGTTCCGCCCCAGGCGCCTGATGGAACCTGATAGGTTCCAGATGGAGCTTGGGCCATTCCCTGAGGCTCTGGCACACGCCTCGACTGGAGACCTAGTGGCCGCCTGGGATAGGGCGGCCGCTGGAGCTCTGGATCGGGTCGTGCCTTTGCGGCCTCTGACCCGGCGCCGATCTCATTTAGCTCCTTGGTTCACTGAGGAGCTGAGGGAGTTGAAGCGCCGGAAAAGACGCCTAGAGAGTAGTTGGAGGGCCAGTCTTTCTGAATCTGACCGGACACTGGTAAGATCTCATATTAGGAATTACCTAGTGGCGATAAAAGCAGCGAAATGTAGCTATTTTGCTGCTCTTATTGTGTCATCAGATAATTGCCCGGCTGCCCTGTTTAGGGTGACCCGCTCCCTGCTCCACCAGGAAGCGCGGGATGACCCCTTGGAGGGTAGAGCCGAGGATTTTGTTCAATATCTGTATGACAAAATCGCTCAGATTCGGGAAGATCTGGACTCCGACTGGGTTGTCTCAGGGGGAGGGACTGGGGCAGGTCTTGAGAATGTTATCTGGGATGAGTTTGATCCTGTGACCCCTGAGAACATGGACAGGATTCTGGGTAGACTGAACGTGACCACTTGTTTATTGGACCCGTGTCCCTCCTGGTTAGTGCTGGCTTCTCGGGAGGTGACACGAGGCTGGTTACAGGGGATTATAAATGCTTCGCTGGGTGAGGGTGTCTTTCCTGCCGCCTTGAAAGAGGCGGTGGTGAGGCCTCTCCTCAAGAAGCCTTCCCTGGACCCGGCAATGTTGGTAAATTATCGTCCGGTCTCCAACCTTCATTTTGTGGCGAAGGTTGTTGAGAGTGTGGTTGCGCAACAGCTCCCCCAGCACCTGGATGAAACGACGTATCTGGATCCGTTCCAGTCGGGCTTCAGGCCCGGGTACAGCACGGAAACGGCATTGGTCGCGTTGGTTGATGATCTCTGGAGGGCTCGGGACAGAGGGTGCTCCTCTGTCCTGGTCCTGTTAGATCTCTCAGCGGCTTTTGATACCATCGACCATGGTATCATGCTGCACCGGTTGGAAGAGTTAGGGGTGGGAGGCACTGTGTTGCGGTGGTTCTCCTCCTTTCTCTCTGACCGGTTGCAGTCTGTGTTGGCAGGGGGACAGAGGTCGACCCCGAGGCCCCTTATATGTGGGGTGCCGCAAGGGTCGGTCCTCTCGCCTCTCCTGTTCAACATTTATGTGAAGCCGCTGGGCGAGATCATCCATGGTTTCGGGGTGGAGTACCATCAGTACGCTGATGACACTCAGCTGTACATCTCCACCCCGGATCACCCCAACGATGCCCTTGAAGTGATGTCCCGGTGCCTGGAGGCCGTACGGATCTGGATGGGGAGGAACAGGCTCAGGCTCAACCCATACAAGACCAAGTGGCTGTGGGTTCCGACATCCCAATATAGTCAGTTGACGCCATCACTGACTATTGGGGACGAATCATTGGCCCCCACGGAGAGGGCTCGCAACTTGGGCGTCCTCCTGGACTCACGGCTGTCTTTAGAAGAGCATTTGACGGCCGTGACTGGGAGGATTTTTTATCAGGTTCACCTGATTCGCCAGTTGCGTCCCTTTCTGGATCGAGACTCGTTACGCACGGTCACTCATGCCCTCGTCACCTCCCGCCTGGACTATTGTAATGCTCTCTACGTGGGTCTCCCCTTGAGGAGCACCCGGAGGCTCCAACTGGCGCAGAGTGCGGCCGCGCGGGTGGTAATGGGAGCGACATGGCGCTCCCATGTAACACCTCTCCTGCGCCAGCTGCACTGGCTCCCGGTGGTCTTCCGGGTGCGCTTCAAAGTTTTGGTTACCACCTTTAAAGCGCTCCATGGCTTAGGACCTGGTTATCTACGGGACCGCCTACTACCACCAATAGCCTCCCACCGGCCAGTACACTCTCATAGAGAGGGACTCCGCCGGATGCCGTCAGCCAAACAGTGTCGCCTGGCGGCCCCTAGGGGGAAAGCCTTCTCTGTGGGGGCACCTACTATCTGGAATGAGCTCCCCCCGGAGATATGGAGGATCCCGGATCTGCGCTCCTTCCGCTGTGCTGTGAAGACCTTTTTATTCCATCAAGCGGGCTTGGCCTAATCTCTTCCCTTTTTAAATATTTAAATTTTAATCTGTTTTTAAATTATCGGGGTGTTTTAATTTGTCTGGGCCAAATAATTTAATTTGATTTTATTGGGTTTTTTAAATTTTGTGTATCTATGTATTTTATTGTTGGCTGTTCACCACCCTGAGTCCTTCGGGAGTAGGGCGGTATACAAATCAAATAAAACTAAAATTAAAACTAAAGGGCGGCTCACAGCAATAAAAACAGATAAAATCAATATTAAGTGTTAAAAACAATTAAAACTCCCCTTAAAAACCCCTTCAGTCCAATCCAGCCTGGCGAAATAACCATGTTTTAAGGTCACGGCGGAAAGAGCGAAGGTTAAGGGCCAACCGGAGCTCCAGAGGGAGCTGATTCCACAGGGTAGGCGCGCCCACAGAGAAGGCCCATTCCCTAGGAGTCACCAGATGACACTGCCTGGCCGATGGCACTCCAAGGAGGCCCTCCCTGTGGGAACGCAACGGGCGATTGGGAGCTGTCACTGGCTGCAGATGGTCCGTCAGGTACCCTGGGCCTAGGCCATGTAGGGCTTTATAGGTGATAACCAGGTCCTTGAATCTCACCCGGAGGGCAACCGGTAGCCAATGCAGGTCTCACAGGAGGGGTGTAACATGAGAGTGTCGGGACACTCCCATCACTACCCGCGCGGCCGCATTCTGCACCAGCTGAAGCTTTATGCGTTGCTTTAAAAAAATTATGTAATTTATGGATTTTCAGATAGAATTTTAGTTTGGATTACCAGTTGGCATGGAAATTTCCAACAAGAGAATCAATTTAGTGAACCAAATTTTGTCTAAGCGATAAATGAAACTGAAAAAAGACAAGAACTAGTGCAACAAATTTAGTACAAGGAACTATAGTTTTTTCACTAAAAAGTGTACCATTTCCATCTCATGCATAACTTTTTTGTGAATTCAGGAGAAGTGATTGATCAAATATTTAAAAAGAATCTAATTTCTGTATATTGTTAAACAAGACAAATGCTTAGCTACTAATAGTATTTTCTATTGAATAAAGAAATATTTTTCTTTCTTCTGTGTTTGCCATCTATTTTCTATTAAAGAGAAATTTCTCATCAAATGTATCTAATGCAGATTGATTATGTGTGTGTTGTGTGTGTGTGTGTGTCTTTGAGTTAGTGTACACCAGTACTCTTCATGACTGCCTGAACAAGTCCATGCAGTTTTCTTGGCAAGATTTCAGAAGTGGTTGCCATTGCCTCTTTCCTAGGGCTTAAAGAAACCCACAATCACCCAGCTGGTTTCATGCCTGGCAGGGTGGGGGTCGTGCTATAACTCATAATCTCCCAGTTTCTAGCATAATCACCACACCAATCTTCCTCTCTTAATGCAAATTGAGTATCCCTATTTTAAAAGGAATATAGTACCAAATTAAAAGAAAAGAAAAATAAGAATCAAAGATAAATCAGTTGCTGCTGCATTTATTACAAAGGAAGAAAATGGAATTCCTGCTCTCACTCTCTGTGTGAGTGTGAATGTGAGTGAGTGAGTGAGTGAGTGAGTGTGTGTGTGTGTGTGTGTTTGCGTTTAGTAGCTGCAATGCTTAATTAAACACAGATAGAGAAACTTAAGCTCTCTAGAGGAAGCTTTTCTTTCTATTTCCAGCAGTTTTAAAATTGGGTTTTGGTCATTAATTTTGGTGGGAACACTTGTACTCAAAGGTTAAGCGGTGATAGTGAAAACAGGTTCGTGCATGGATCTTGAGAAAGCAGCCGGAGCGTATGGGCAGTGCAGTCAATTATATTGTGCTTTTCTTTTCTTTCCTTTTCTTTCCTCTGTATATAAATATCCCAAGACAGATTGTTTTGACAGATACTAAGATTTAATTTTTTCAACTGCATTTGACTCAAAGGCAAAAATGTTAGGTAAATGTTAATTTAACAGATGTTTAGTTTTGTATCATCTGCCTGAAACAGGCAATTTCTGGCAAAGCTTCCTCTCCAATACAACATTAAAACTTGTGAATTCCTTATGATGCATCTTTTGCAAGTTTCCATTATCACTCAGAGAATAATAACTGAGATCACTCTTAACACACACATTTGGAAAGGCTCTGAATCAAGAAAAATGTTCTTAGGGAACTGGTGTATTTATTTTTCTTTATTAAAGCAATTTACTCTCAATTATAGACCTATGTGTGATGATTTGATGAGGCATTTCAGGCCACATTGGTGATGCAACCCTCCGTAAGGTGAAAGAGGCAACACAGTTGTTCTTGAGGTATTGTGACCTGCATTGCATAAGCTTTAGCGCTGTTTTCCTAATAGCTCAATCTATCCATGTAAAAAAGCATTGTTTAAAATAGCCTTTCAACATTTTGCGAAGCCTTAACTCCCACAGAATTAATGTTAGAATTTAAAAGAAAATATTGAAAAAACATACTATTCACCAATAAGATCTATATAAAGAACATATTTTGGGTATCATAAGAAAAAAAGCCTTTAAAGAGTAAAAATTTAATTTAGGAATCAGATAAATCACACATACATACATACATACATACATACATACATACATACATACATACTTTCAGTATATAAAAACATATTATCAAAAGACAGGAATATAGTACTATAGGTTTATTATTGGGACAATTTATGAGAAATTTCTACTTGCTTTTACATTAGTATGTAAAAGTAAAAAGTTGAAGCTGTATTTTACTCTTTGTATTCTACCGCACTGAAAAATTAAAATAAATAAAATATACATTCATTTGAACCATGTGTTTTGCCTTTTCAGAGAAACTTCTCTCTCTTTCATTTGTTTTTCTTCAGCTTTGTATATATGAAGTCTGCATATTGTGTTGGTCACAAGACATGTATTGTCCCCCTTCTCTGTGTTCATTCATAACAAAGGCCAGCAAATCCTTAACATGAACAATGATTATCATTGTGGATAGCTCTAATAGCTAAATACTGATACATCACAAACTGTTCAATCTCATATCCTCAATAAGAAAACAAGCAAAGAGAAGACATTGAAGAAGCTGCCTCTGCATTCAAAACCTTTTACTTCTTGAGGATTGTCAAAATCAAAATACTGATATTTATGTGAAATGAACAGTAAATGTTTCCCACTTAATAAATTATTAAAATTGGAGTACCATTTTAGATTCTCCAAGATTGCAGTAATGGAGGCAGATTAATTGTTTTTATTTATTCTTCCATTTTGGGAAGAGATTGATATTCAGGATTTAATTTCTTTTTATAAATGTAGCATTTTTTTTACAGTTCACAAGTTATTTTTCTGTTTATTTATTTTTAATTTGGGAAAATGTAATTCTTGTCTCGCGCTGTAACCCAATATAGGATTAAACAGGATAAAATCCATTTATTCTTGGAATGTAATGCAGGGGTTGGTTCCACTTACTTTCGCTACTGGTTAGAAATGGAAGCACATGCGCACGGCACTTCTGCGCATGCGCAGATCATCTGTGATGATGTTCGGGTGGGTGGGCGGAGCCTCCTGTGACCCTTACTACTGGTTCGCAAAATCCAGACTAAACCGGTAGCAACCCACCACTGATGTAATGTATAAAAACCATCCAAAGTGTCTTAACTTCCATGTATTCAGATATATGTGTTAAAGTGTACTTATGATAACATTTTTTTAAAAAAAATCTCAGGTAAACAAACTTGCCGGCACTTTTCTTTGTTGTTTGTAACATCTGCAGTATACTCAATATCCTTAATCCTTAATGACATCTGTGCCGAGCAATCCTTGAGGAGGAGTAGAAGGGGACTGCACTTGCATTCTCATTGAGATGTCAATTACAAGAAAGGGACAAAAATATTGCCTAAGGGTGTTGAGTCTCAAATTAGGACACACTGAAGGAGATTATTTTATTCTTTGGGGAAAAAAGAAGAAAGACACAATGCTAAGGAATCCCGAAAGCCCCTTCTACAAGGAAGGCTGCCTTTTCATACCCATTCTCCGGTAAAGAAGAAATGTTCCTGTCATAGCATCTTTTGCTCTGACACAAATAAGGTGAGTTGAAATGCAAAGCTAAGGCAAACTTTAAAAAGAAGCATTCTTTTTATGAAGAACATCAGCTGTCAAAAAAAAAAAATCAGTTTTTCAAATCCTGTCAGCTTCCATGTAATTTGTACAGGGAAAAAAAGTTAGTTTCTGTTATCTTAAAATGTATATAAAACCTATGATCAAAGTGCAGTTTGATTCTTTGCTCAAAATATGGGAGAAACATGACTCCGAAGTAATGTAAGAGAATTTTCCTAATCAAGTTGGCTGGTCTCAGAAAGTGAAACAGTGATCTGACTATTTAGACATTTGGATGAGGAACTGCCACAAAACAACAGATTTATTATTTAGACAAATATTCTTCCAATACTTTGGAAGAAGATAATGGCAAACCACTTCCATACAGTGGCACAAACAGATTACCTGGACATGTCCATCAAGCTTGATTTAGAAGCAACTTTAGTTTCCGAAGCTGGAATTTGATAGCCACTACTAGTTTCCACCTGACCCATGTTAATCCTCCAAAACTCTACAGAATTTAGCATTATTTCCCCAGTTTATTCTATTTTCCTATTCCTTTCTTGAATTATCCTTGGTGATTTTCTTTCTGTGTTTTGCTCAAGTAAGCACAAAAATCTTTATCTGGAATATGTCAATTTCCTAATAAAAGTCTCATTAAAGATATTGTAACAATCAGTTTCAATATTATTTTTGTTACTTTGTTACTTTGGATTATTTTTATTGATCCAAAGTGAATATTTTTAAATATTTATATAGATAAAAAATATGATCCAACTTATAAATAAAGCTAGGTGACATTTGAATTTGAATTTGTTAGCACTTGGGGAGGAGTATCAAATAAAACACTGGTATGCAGCTTTTAAAAATACTGCATCTTTTAGAGGGATCATTCAGCTATTCTCTGTAGCTTCTATGCTAATATCCATGAATAATTCAAACTGTCTACTGCTAATTTTATAATAGAATAATAGTATTTAAATATGACATCTTCCCCTGCTTGATACAACTTGGCATAAACTGCTAACATAACTATTTTATATTCATATATTTATTAAATACTGTTATTGTATGTGATACTTTATTGATATAACCTTTGCTTAACTTTCTAAGAAGCATCAGAATAGACAGTAACATAAATTATAGAAGTCTGCACTTCATCAACAATTGCATATTTCTTATCTATTTATTTATGTATTTTTTTGTCTCTTGCCAGAGGCTCTGTTTTTGTTTTGTTTTTTCAGAAAAAGAGTCAATTTATAAATAAGATGTGTGCATATCTTTCACATTACAACTCTGAATTTATATTTCGTTGAAATATATATCTCACACTATTTTCTAGCAGGCAAAGATGTTCACTATTTACAATAGGACAAAATCACAATGAGGCAGTACAAGAATGAGAATGTTCCTCATTTCCTTGCCCTTCCATCTACACATGGACAAGCAAAAATGGTTTGTCTCTTGGGATGAAATACATTGTGATTTTCTGTAAACCAACATTTATGACTCTACATATTTATATTTCACAAGTTATTTTGTTAGCTTTCCATATTGGCTTTGGCTTTCAAAAGTCACTCTGACGAATTCCTTGGAACTTTTCATTGCTAAATACATAACTGTTCATGAAACAAGCTATTATCCAGATAATATTCTCAATATTAACAGTTTATTAAGTTACCTACTAGAATAATAATATAGTCAATATTGAAAATTAAATGCACAACCTCTTCAGTTTAATTTCATTTCATATATTGGAAAGTTTAGAATATACAGTATATATATATATATATATATATATATATATATATATATATATATATATATATATATATATATATATATATATATATATATATATATATATATATATATATATATATCAAACACTACACTTGTTTGCACTATTTTTAATATTTATAATATCACAGATACAACACTGAAGCCTACCTAGAGCTAGATATTATGTATTTAAATTTAAAGTTATATTGCTCACAGGCACAAGAAATTTAAAACAAATGCACTTTTAAAATTAGTTTATTTTACTGAGGCACTCTTAAAGCTATAATAAATTTGCCATCTATCAATTATCAATTGTCCTTTTATTTCAACTGGATTTGAATATATCTATATCTATTATATATACAAGATATTGAAATATTATATGTATTTATTCACTACTTTTATGTCCCATATTAAGTAAAAAGTGGTGTATAGAGCACCTCTTCTACATCCCCCCACACAGTAATCCTATGAGGTTGATTGGATTGCAAGAGTGTTTGATTCAAACTCATAAGCTACATTTCCAAACCCGAAGTCTGTTTGAGACTTGACCTCCAATTCCATCATATCAATCTCAATTTCCTGTTGTAGAGACAAAATAAATTATTATTATTATTATTATTATTATTATTATTATTATTATTATTATTAATTGAATTTCTATACCGCCCTACTCCCGAAGGACTCAGGACGGTGAACAGCCATAAAATAAAACACATACATATACAAAATTTAAAATCGAATAAGATGAATTAAATAAATTTGGCTGAATTAATACCCGTAATTTAAAATACATTAAAAATTTAAAATTTACACTTAAAAGGGAGAAGATTTAGGCGAGGCCAGCTTGATGAAATAAAAGAGTCTGCAGCTCGCGGCGGAAGGTGCGCAGATCCGGAATCCTCCGTATCTCCGGGGGGAGCTCATTCCAGATCATCGGTGCCCCCACAGAGAAGGCTCTCCCCCTAGAGGCCGACAACCGACAATGTTTGGCCGACGGCACCTGGAGGAGCCCCTCTCTGTGGGAGCGTACTGGTCGGTGGGAGGCTATTGGTGGTAGCAGGCGGTCCCGTAAGTAACCAGGTCCTAAGCCATGGAGCGCTTTAAAGGTGGTAACCAGAACCTTGAAGCGCATCCAGAAGACCACCGGGAGCCAGTGCAGCTCGCGCAGGAGAAGTGTTACATGGGAGCTCCACGTGCTCCCATAACCACCCGCGCGGCCGCACTCTGCGCCAGTTGGAGCCTCTGGGTGCACCTCAAGGGGAGCCCCATGTAGAGAGTGTTACAATAGTCCAGACGAGAGGTGACGAGAGCATGAGTGACTGTGCGTAACGAGTCCCAATCTAGAAAGGGATGCAACTGGCGAATCAGGCGAACCTGATGAAAAATCCTCCTGGTCACGGCCGTCAAGTGCTCTTCTAAAGACAGCCGTGAATCCAGGAGGACACCCAAGTTACGAGCCCTTTCCGTGGGGGCCAATGATTAGCCCCCAATAGCCAGCGATGGTGTCAGCTGACTATATCAGGACGTCGGAAACCACAGCCACTCGGTCTTGGATGGGTTGAGCCTGAGCTCGTTTCTCCCCATCCAGATCCATACGGCCTCCAGGCACTGGGACATCACTTCAAGGGCATCGTTGGGGTGGTCCGGGGTGGAGATGTACAGCTGGGTGTCATCAGCGTACAGATGGTACTTCACCCCGAAACCATGGATGATCTCGCCCAGCGGCTTTACATAAATGTTGAACAAAAGGGGCAAGAGAACCGATCCCTGCGGCACCCCACATATAAGGGGCCTCGGGGTCAATCTCTGCCCCCCTGTCAACACAGACTGCGACCGGTCAGAGAGAAAGGAGGAGAACCACCGTAAAACGGTGCCTCCCACCCCCAACCCTTCTAGCCGGTGCAGCATGATACCATGGTCGATGGTATCAAAAGCCGTTGAGAGGTCTAACAGGACCAGGACAGAGGAACAACCCCTGTCCCAAGCCCTCCAGAGATCATCAACCAACGCGACCAATGCCGTTTCCGTGCTGTACCCAGGCCTGAAGCCCAACTGGAACGGATCTAGATACAACGCTTCATCCAGGTACTGGGGAAGCTGTCGCGCAACCAATTATCATAAAATATATAATTTTCTTCAAAATGAGAGATGTGGATTTTGTTTGCACATATTCTTTTCCCTGAGAAGAAAATAAAAATTCTACTGTCATGGCAACAATATGTTGCCAGTATGTATGTATGTATGTATGTATGTATGTATGTATGTATATGTATATGTATATGTATATGTATATGTATATGTATATGTATATGTATATGTATATGTATATGTATATATACACACACACATACATATGAGTGGTGGGTTTCTACTGGGTGATCCGGTAGTGTCGGTGGCAGGAGGCTCTGCCCACCTGCCCGGACATCATCAAGGATGCTCTGCGCATGCGCAGAAGCACCGTGCGAGAAAGGCAAGCACACATGCATGCGCACTCACAGTTCCAAACCGGTAGCAAAGGTAAGTGGAACTCACTACTGATACGTCTGTGTGTGTGTGTGTATGTATGTATGTATGTATGTTTGTGTATATTCTACATGGCAAGTTTAGTGTATGGGTAAGGTGTCGTTGAGCAAAATATGTCATTGTCCTTAAAGTGAAATCAGATTAAGTAATTCCCACATTATGAGAAAAACATTAATTTCAATGCAATAATTTTGCAACTCAGAAATAAAATCTATTTATTGCTACTAAATGAATTAAAATAAATGTGCCACTTTATAACTAAAACTCACTTTTAGGTAGAACTTTACTTTTTTGTGCTGACCTAGAGAAGGGCTTCTTTGGCAACATTGGAATATGAGAAGGATTCTCTCTAATTAAACACAGGAATATAGCAGGAAAATTCAGTCTTGAAAAGACACTAACTGTAAACAATTTTTCAGTCCATAACTGGAAAATATTCTAGGTAACCTGTTTCATAGACACTTTTGAAATTAATATTTTCTGTCTTTTACATTCCGTTGAACTGCATTGTATTTTTTTTAAATTCTAATTTACAATTCACAGAAAAATAGAAATTGTACCATTTAAAGTTACTGTACCTTAACGAATGCACCTAAAGTGGTACTGTTTCGGCATGCATGAAAGCACAAAGCTTCAGAACTCCCATGAGCGATTAATCTTCTAGCACTAATTAGATATTTGCTAATTAGTGTCTGATGTATAAAAGGAAAAACATTTTGAAACTGAAAAGGGTCTATAAAGATAGTTGCTGTACTCCAGTACAGTTTTTTCTATGTTATCATATTTCATAAATATGAATAAGATCACATGATACCACTCATTCTATGAAATTATCTTTCTGAACAAAGCCCTTTGTATGAGATAATATGAATGTGTCAATATTTTGCATTTAAAAGCCTTCAGTTGAAGGAAGTGTTTTCTTTTTCCGTTAAAAAGATGTCATATTTCATGAATCACATTTTATACTGCATTAACAGGTAGCATTTTTCAACTAGGCTCATTGTTGATCCCCTTAAAAAAGAAGCATGCAAAATAATGGAAATAACTATTTTTAATTGCCAACCATCTTACTCAGTTTGTGTTTCTTACAGAAAATATGTAACAGGTAACGACATTTTATTCAGTTACTAAAAACAACTTTAAAAACAGAATTGGAAAGCTGTTTGAAGAAAGCACATTTAGTCTGATCTTAGTTTCCTGCTTCATTATACAGGCCTACACAAAGTGGAATTCATTTCCATTGAAAGTTATAAAGTTATGGATTTTAATTTACCACAGTGGTGTGTTGTGGATGGATAGGTGGATGTTTTTGGAGGTTCCAGTCTAATGGTGAGTGAGTAGGATTAAACTAAAGTTATCTAGTTCCCTTGCATGCCTAAAATAGAACTAGAAGCTAGATCTCCCTGGATCCTAACCCTAGTCCAGCACCTTAACCACTATATTATTCTGGCTCCCATGTAAAGAGAATGTTAAGCAGGACAGATGTCACTCCATATCAGATCACATGTCATTAATCTCCTTGGGCAGCTGAGCCAGTTCTGCTTTTGCTTGATTATAGCACAGCTAAGGTAACATCACTTTCACCTTGCGTTTTGTTTGAAGTAGCTCAGTCTAGAAAAATGGAAACTGTTTCTACTCTAATCAACATCCATGTTCAGTAGGGGACAAACTCACGTCATCATGGCACCATCATGTGACATATATTTCCCCCTTCGCTAAACCAGGTGTGCACGTGGCCAGCACATGACACATCTGGCCTGTGGGCCACAAGTTTGACAACCCTGATGTTCAGCATCTAGCTCAAACAAACCACTTCTCCCTCTCTTCCCACACACACTGAAACTCTACATCCAATGATTACACCTGCTGAGAAAAGGGCCTGGAGCAAAATGAGAGTGTGATACTTCTCTCACAGTTTGCAGTGGAAATGAATAAGGTCCTATGAAATATTGACACAGTTTACCCCCTGTACTAATAGCTCAGACATTTGTTTTTAAATAGCAAATCCGCACGGCATATACTGAAAATGGGAAGGTGGAGTTAGGCATCTCCTTCAATTTTCATTGTGGAGTAACAATTAAGAAATATTTTAGTCAAGGAGCGTCCTTTCTCACTGGTTTCCTGCAAGGTTAGGGCCTGTTCAGTTCATAGTGTTATTTTTCATATTCTCAATGTCCTAGAGTCAGCATAATTGGGGGGAAAAATGACACAAGGGACTCAGAACACTTTGGAGATCCTGTAAAGTAAAAAATACTGCTGTGTTGAAATGCCTATGAATAGAGGGGTACAATGCAGACTGAGCATTCTCATAAAATATCTGTAATGCTATGGATCATTAGACAAAAGTGTCAATTATCTGAAAAGCAAGAACAGAGAATGAAAGAAATGCAGAAGTATCTTGCAGGATTTTAGTAATCCCTACAAAGGGATGGCAAGAAAATTTTTCAGACTCATGTATTGCCTTAGTTATCTCATTCAACTGCCTTTGGAATGGGCCACAGCCGCCATGAATCTGCAGCTGAGATTTAGTGAGACTGAGGCACTGAGTGCTCTAGAAAAGTAATTTTTTTGCCTTCCTTTCTCTTTTAAGGGATAATATTTCTAGTAGGTGTCCCATAAAAAAGTGTAATCACTAAGCAGCAAAAAATATTTAATTTTCTGTACCTATTTCATGCCATGTAGTGGCTGTCCTGATTGACAGTAGCTCTAGGTTAATCATCCCAATGGTGGACATCTCCAAGCATCAATTGATCGCTCCTTCCTTCTTCCCTCCCTCCCTCCCTTCCTCACTCACTCCCAGAAAGGAACACAAGGAAAAATGTGATAGCCACACAGCCAGCAGTAGCTGAAAGAAATTAGGGGACAAAAAGGCAAAGACCTTAGAGAAACACATTGTAGGCTCCTGGTCATTTCTTTAATATGGAACATATAATTTAAGTATGTTTGGATTTAAAGATGGGAACATTCCAATTTGTAGCTAGAAACTAGGGACATTGTATGTAGATTACAAAAATCTGTACTGGGACATAATCAAGGAGTACTTTTTCGATCTATATACTATACTATTTAGATCTAAGAGCCACAGTTAATTACTTTTTGGAGTTTTCATGAATTGACCCTTAGTCCAATTAAATACAAGGGGAATATGGACCTTTGTTTGTAAACATCTATCTGCAAATTCTTATACACATATTATTTCAACCTTGCCATAGTAAAGTAATGGCAAACATTCTAGTCCAGCTCTTAAGTGTTTCAGATTCTGTTCAAATGCCAGGCAAGGCATCCCAATTTAATTCACATTGCTTTCTCATTCCACCCAATCCTCATTTTCAAAGGTCTGCTACTTATAGTATATCTTACATTTCTTGTACATATTGTTGTAGGTGATTTAACTAACATTTTACAGTACTTTATGATGGGCATATTTAACTTCCTCAACATTTTTAGAATGTATTATATTTTTCTGTTTCTGTTACTTTGATCCAAATATATATACTGGATGAAAATCAGTACAACTAAAAGAGACTGTTGTATGGTATGTGATGTAGCTGGGCAAACATGCTAAGGTTAAAATGCCAGTGTTTAAAGGTAGCTTAATATAGACGCATCGGGTATCTTGCATCTGAACTGTGCTTCTGAGAATATATGGCAATAAAAATTAATCTTTCAAAAAGGAAACTAATGAGCCTGAGAAATAAGATACATATTAAAATCAAGGCAGAAATGGAAAATGAATTCCAACAATAATTCCATAAACCCTATAAATACACACACACACACACATGTATATGCATATCCTATACTTAAGAGCAGCACTCTTCCAATAAAAAGTTTTTTTTTTTACTGTGAGTGACATTTGTTTATTAATTTGTGATAAAATAAGATTTACCTTTAAGAAACTGATTCTTTGTGGGGGGGGATGTTTTGTTGTTTTGTTTTTAACTCAGAAAAAAATAGATATCCCATTGAATTATTTTGTGTTAAACATATTGTGTTTCATAAAATACACTGAATATGTTCTGGCTTTTAAGGATGATTCTTCCCACACACACTGAAACTCTACATTATGATGTAGACACACATCATAATATGAAATCACAGTGCACCATCAGGGAAGTCCGGAAGGCGAATAGCTCTCGTAGAACAGAAAGAGTTGGAAAAGACTCAAGAACATTCTTAGGAACACTAAGAGTTCACCCTTTTCTTCCTGATTTTAGAAAACACACATAAATACAACTAAATAAACTATAAATACAATAAAAGTTGAAAGTAAGTGATCCATCTCATTAAACACCTGATGAGAAAAATATACTCAGCCTGGAAAATGTAAATAATCTTTCTTCTCATCTTAGTATTGCATGAAATTGAAAATTTGATCCTGCATCTTGTTCTTCCATGCCAGGAGCTCCTGGCCATGTATCTGGATTCTGAACTTTACGTCAGCTTTGTTACTTGATTGTATTTCATATTCACTTGACTCAACTAGAGTTAGAACTCTCTCAGCATGGATGTCTTCTACTTCCATCTGATCCAGCAGTCATTTTTTGTTATCTCATAGCAATCAGTTGAATACTTTTCAGTTAATGGAATTTAGAGCTGAACTAATAAAACTGGGAACAGGAATTCGGAACTTATTGCTAGTCCTTTTCCTTTTATCCACCACCCATATTACTATCACCACAACCACAAAATTGGCCAAAGGCATTATTTTAAATATATTAAAATAAATATAAATATTGAGAACATTAAACTTAATCTCCATAGTAAATGGTTCCTCTCCTAACAATTGAAATACATATTGAATTATAATATCTTCACCCCAAATGGCAGAGGTCTTTTCAATTTTCTTAAATCTAGTCTACCAATAAATACCAGATAAAATATATCAGCGAACTCTAACATGCCTTTCATTAGTACACCTTCCATGTATTTTTTAAAAATACTTTTCTTTAAAAAAATAAATCACTTTGTTCAATTTTGTTCTCTCCCAGTTATTTACCATGTTTCTGGTAAAATAAGAACTCTGAAATAAGCGCTTGGCCTTATTGCCATGCGCTCAAAAGCCCAATTGGGCTTATTATCAGAGGATGTCTTATTTTGGAGGAAACAGAGTACTTATTTGCACATGAGACTAGCTGCTGGTGTAAAAATAAATGCTACTAAATGTTTTTTTTTTTTAATTCTGTGAAAAACAGGAACAAGATGAGACACACAGAAAGTACTTATTCATACCAAAACTTAATCAACCAAGCAAATCAGTGTTGTAATATTAGTCATTATACCTATATAACCTCAGCAAAATTAACTACCCTACCGTATTCCCATATGCACACAACACCTTGCACACAATAATACACAACACAAAACAAGGAGCATGTCCAGTTGAGATAAACTCTAACTTCCTTTCAGCATTTTTTAATGTACATAGTAATGCACCAGGAATTAAATGCAAGCATTCTTCTGCCTGTCCATGAGCTTAGCTGCTTTTTTCCTTTTAACACACCACACCCAAATCATCCTATCTAATTTAAACCAATAGCAGCAAGGATATATTTGGCCTCAACTGTTACGATGCCTCAGCTGTTGTTTTTTTTTAATCAAAACCCTGCTATATTATTTCTCTTGAAAGCCAAGTTTTGTTTCATGTTTTGAACAAAACAGTGGGGTGATTTGTTTGTTTTGGACATCCAGTCAGGATCCTCAAGTAAGTGTTGTATCATGCTCAGAACTCTAAGTGGCTTCTTTGAGGTTAAATAATTTGCATAGCTCTTGTTTGTGGTTACTTGTTTTTTTCTTCTTCCCATGAAGAAACCAAAGTAAGGTAATTGTCATATAGTGATGATGTCAGTGGCTGGGGAACACGTATGGAGAATACACTTCCAAAACACAAATGTTTTTAGGACTATAACACTGGTCTGAAAGCCACCTTGGTTTGGTGGTTAAGGCACCAGGCTAGAAAGCAGGAGACTATGAATTCTATTCTCACTTAGGCACAAATCCAACTATATGATCTTGAGTGAGTCACTTTCTCTCAGCCCTAGGAAACAGGAAATAGCAAACCACTTGGCAAGATTTTTTTTTTGGGGGGGGGAAGATAGCATCAATTTTAGGAGCCATTGGGCAAAGTTTACAATAAAACAAGAATATATTATCAATTAGTTTTCTGCAACATCACCTGAGCCATTTACAGTATCTTCCAGTATTTATATTATCCCTAAGAACCATGCATAAATATATTATTTGAATGATTTAGCTTTATTATTGCCCTTAATTAAACCATAATCAATTCAAATTCATATATTGGCTTTAAACCTTCTGTGAATTTCAGCTGTGCTAAATAAAAACATGTAGAAAAGCCACAAAAAGAAGAATTGGCTGCATATCTGCAGACAATTAATGGCCATGGTGTTTTTTGAAATGAAAATCCAATGATATTCCATTGAAAAAGCTTCATTTAAATATTGAGTTCTATTATATTAAACAAGTACCCTTATGTAAATATAGATAGGATAAATGCCAGAAAAGACAGGGAAATCTCAAATGCCTTACTTTGTCGCACATTTTCTTTTTTGGTACATTGTGATATAAATAATGTTTTCTAAGTTTTTGTCCTGCGTATCTCACTAATTAGAATTTGAAAATCACTGGTGATGTTTAATTATTGAAGTATTTTATCTAAATAGAAGTGGTACAAATGAATTTGTCAAAAGGCTGGTTTTATACTGTTATCAATGAATAAAACACAACATATTTTTAGGATGTATTAAAATTACTTAATGAGGCTGGTTTCAACTGTCATCACTGATCCTGAACCTGAAAACCTGTATGCATTCAACACTTAAGTCCATACAAATACCTTTTTCACAAAACAAATCTGAATATTAGCCTTGTGTAAGTTTTAAATATGGATTTATATTTACATGTTATTTTTTTATAATTATGAATGATTTTGTTTATTTTCTGTTTTTCCTATTAAAGGAAGAGAAGTTAAAGGAACGCAGAAAAGAGTCAGCATAAATTGAAAAGCAAATAAGACCATTCAACATTCAACTTAAAAACTGAAAGCCGAAACAGAACCGCACAATCAGTATGATCTTAGAGCAACTTTTTCTCTCCAAGCTAATTCACAATGCAATAGTAAGGGCCAGGAAACTATCACAAAGCATACTGAATTTTGAATTATTGTACTACGGCCATATCCACAGTAGACTATTGAAATGCCCATTTGTAGCCCTTATGTAGCTGTTTCTACAGATAGAATGTAACTCCAATTTAAATCTCAAAATATCCTTTATGAAAATACAATGCAAAGAAAATAGTATAGCCAAATATATACTCATGCAGCCTTTCTCATAAATAAGATGTCACCTCTCATAAATGAGAAAGCAAGCACAATCCAAGACAAAACAGACCCGTTTCCTGTTCTTGAAATGCAATTAACAACATGGTTCCCTCTTAAAAGTAAAAGCAACATAAGGCAACAAACAACAATCATAGGTCCTTATCATCTCTGAAGGGCAATACTTATCTGCTGTATCATGGCTGATGCTGTTGCTACAGTTTAAAAATAGCTTAACACATGAGACAAGATGTCTGGAGCTGAAGCAGTTTTAGAGGCACTTCTATGTAATTTTAACTGATGTTTTGATCTTAATGGATTTAGATTCATAACATGGACAGCATTAACCTTAACCTTGATGACTACAGTCAAGATAAAAAAAATAAGAACTAACCTACACCAAACCACACCTATAATTTTCTTTATTATCTTTGATAGTTACGCAAGAAAATGGTATCACATGATAAATTATTTCTATTGGCTCTATTCAAGAGTCATCCTAACTCTGTAGAGCAAAATGAAGTTTGTATATTTAAATAATGTTTAAAAGGAAAACTCTGATTTTGATACAATTTTGAGTGTCTTCTGCCTTGTTGCTAAAGGATTCCAACAAGGAATTAGACTGGATTCCAACAAAAATTTTCAAGTAACTATTTATACTGGTGCAGCATAAAGTGCATGTCATTTTTAAATTTCTTTTTTAAATTGTAATTTGATTTCCATTTTCTTAAGCAGTGTTGATTTAATAATATTCAAGTCTTTTATTTTGATAATGAACTGTACCTTCAGTTCTTTCAGATATACTCCTGTGCTGAAATATAAAATCAAATGTGACCTTAGTGTAACAGCCTTTTGGCTCTGTTTGTAAATAATGCTAAACAATAGACTATGTTTACATGCTTGCCTGAGCTTCAAGGGATTTTTCTCTTCCACCAAAATTTTACAAAATATCTTGAACCATTTGTGCTTGTGATAATATATTCAGCACAAAATTGATATAGTATTTCTGGATGAACCATAATTTAGTATTAATTCAAACACTTCTTATTGGACTAATTAGGCAACCATTGGATAAATAATTAATATTCCTTTCTTGTGAATAGTGAACTTCTTTCTTATTGCATTCCTGAAGTGGAAATAATGAATTTTAAGGTATTGGACAATTAATGCTTTTAATTAATGAATATTTTAAATTGGCATTAATCTCTGGCTTTATTGGCCTAATATCATAAGCAAAGACCAAAGTCTTAAAAAAAAAAGTCTTGACATGAGAGAGGAAGTAATAGAGAGCTAGAAGCAGAAACAGAAAGCATAGTAACAGTGAAAAAAAAGAGAGAAGGAATTCAATACATTTACAGAAATACATGTCAAATTCTAGTCTAGTTAGTACATGAATGCTTAGATTGGCTAAATATCAGTGTAGATTCTGATCATGTCATATCAAAGTAAAACATTCAGAATTTCATTGTTTAACAAAGAAATGCTGGTCTTGAGGAATCACAAGCCAGAATTAAGATTGCCGGGAGAAATAACCTCAGATGTACAGATGATTCGTCTCTAATGAAAGAAAGTGAAGAGGAGCTGAAGAGCCTCTTGATGAGAATGAAAGAAAAGAGTGCAAAAGTTGGTTTGAAACTCAACATTAAAAAAGCTAAGGTCATGGCATCCGATCCCGTTCTTTCCTGGCAAATAGAAGGGAAAAAAATGGAAGCAGTGACAATGTTATTTTCTTGGGCTCCAAGATCACATCCAAGATGTGATTAACATCAGGCAAACAAGCAGGAAACAACAATGTAATCAAGGAGAACTAAGTACTAAGGAGAAGACTGTATCATCATCAACACAGACAGAGCAAGCGGCTGTATATAAACCAGGAGCAAAGCCCCATCTCACTTGCATGGATGATGTTACCTAGTTGAGTAATAAAACTTCTGCAAGCAAACAACCAAGCTCAGAGAGCATCATGAACTCCACAGATCCACTCTGTGCTACAGATATTCTCTTCTATTGAAAATCTGATTATAGAGGGAGCCAGAGCTGCAGCAGGTTAGTCTGGAGGCTTCAGGTGAAGAATGGGAGCAGCTGCCTATGATCAGTCAGCATCAGGAGGTGGAGTCTACACCCCCCCGATCAGTGGTGGATTCCAACCGGTGTTACCACCGATTCTCTTTGTGCATGGTTTTGCATGCGATCACCGCGTGCATTCTCGCTTTGCTCGCATGCGTGCTGAACTTGCGCTCTGCGCAAGTGCATTAGATTTCTGCCCAGCTGAGGTGCAGCAATCAACTCTGCTGCACCTATCAGCTGGGCTAAAAAATGACAAATAAAGGTAGGTATAACGCGGGGGTAGGGGGAGGGCCCAGCTCACAGTCATAGAGAACTGGTTCACTGACGTCACATTATCACCACTACTGGCTCACCCGAACCGGGCCGAACCAGAGCAACCCACCACTGCCCCTGATCCAAGGATGTACAAAGCAGAGAGGTGACAGGCACAACACTGGTCAGTCAGATTACTCACAAGGAGGCAGTCTCATCCATCGTGAGGGGCCATAACGCCATTACCTATTTAATCCCACCCAAAGAAATGGATGTTGCAGGAACAACATGAGTAAATTCCTTGCTCTGTGTTTCCTGCTGCTTATGTTTTGCCTTTGAACTTGTGTTGAAATTATGACCTCTGATTTGTTCCTGAACCTAGTGCCTTGCCTTGTGGACTAATTGAAGTTTTTGAAACTCTTGCTTTGACAAACACCTTCTGCCTTGGGAACTGAGTCCACCTCTCTTGTTGGCTCCTTAGAGCTCCTGGTCGAACTTAGAGGGGGGGGTGTGGGCTTTTGTTATTCAAGAGCTGCTGAGAACTGTACACTTGGGTTTGGGCAGTTCAGTTAAGACCTTTTAACCTATTGCTATGTGTGCATGTGTGAGCGGACAACAAGTTAGATATCATGTTTCAATTGCAGAATTTAACTTTACCATTTAATTACTCAACATTATATACTGTATTGTAATAAATGTTTCCATGCAGTTGGACTTAGCTTCTGAAAATGAGATACAAATGTCCACCTTTTCTGTGAAAAAAGAAGGAAATGATTTGTCATTGGCTACTTTCAAATTTTAATGATGATATGAAATAAGCTGCAAGCCTTTTTCTTTTGAAAACTTGCAGAAAAAGGTCTACATACACCTTATTTAATATCCTTCCAATATGTCTTAGACACTAGAATGAAGTAAATATTTTTTAAAACATTAAAAGAAAATATGAGAATGCTAAGAATAAAATAGTTGCTTTCCATGAGATGGGTGCCAACTTAAATTTACTAACTGTTCCATGATCACATGTCATCTCTGCTTTAACAGCTGGCTGGAACACTTTAGGGAAAATGTTACAGTCACCTCTCTTTGATGAGACAATATCAATATCCATAGATAGTAGTCCATAGCAAAGAAAACCACCAACAAAGGCAATTGAAACTCTCCGACAAATCTTATATAGAGTGCAAATTCTGTTGTACTTTAACTTAATTTAGACTGTAAGAACATACAGTCCAAAACTTAGCTTCACTTCAGTGATGCAAACAACTAAAAGGAAAATGACATTCAGTTTGCTTCTTGAACAACAAAAGATTCAGTTAATGTTCTGAAATTTGTTATACTCCAGAGTAAAAACAACAGAAGTGTTTTGCATCTGAATGCAGTCTCCCCAAATACCAGCATGCATACTTGTTAAATGACAGGGTTGCCATTCTCCCCCTTTGTTTATTTGTTCTTACAAATGAATAAGAACTTCCATAAATATAGACAGCAACAGAAGCATTATGGATAGATTAGTATAGTTTTGTTTAGCCTAAGATGTAGAATCTTTCTGATAACAGTCTGTTAATGACACAGATGGTAGGTGAGTGAATGAAAAGGTTTATTCAGACCCTTTAGTGAAAAGAAGCTCATTAACCCATTTAATAGCAAGATAACACAGTGGAATGTTCTCTAGTAGAATATAAACCTAATGCATATTTTACCCATTATGGAATGCTGTTCATAACATTTGATAACATACTGTGATTTCAGAGAGATCTCATTTTTCTTGTAAGAGGCTATTTTCCAGCATCCATATGGAAGTTTGAATTTGGACTAAGGAAATCAAAGTGCAAATCCTCAGTTAGTCACAATGCCCATTGCCTTAGTAAGAATATAGTTGTCATCTCATCTCATCTTAAAGAGTTAAGATAAAATGGATGGAATCATGGCATGATTTGCTCCTTAAATGAACATTGGAATAATCAGTAAGAAATATTTCCCTCTAATCTTAAAATTAGAACCTAACTACTGGGTTTTAGAGCACAACATTTTAAAAAAAATGAAAGCTAAAATAACCCACTCATTGGTGTACTCATGAAGCAAAAAACAAAAACAACTAACAATAAACCTTGAGCATAAAATATTACTTTGCTTCACTCATTTACTCAATGTAGCTAAAAACTGCCTGCAGATTCTTCCCTGACATGGAAAGGCTGCTTAGTATAAAAATAGTATCCTCCCCTTACAACAAACTAAAACAGGGGCCCACTGACACATGCTAAAGTGCATTGCTCACTCTTGCATCAACCTGGTTGAAGTTTTGTCAAAATATATGTAATGAAATGGGAAGGGATACTCTTTCAAACTTGGCTCCTTTCCATGCACTTTCCCAAAGAAATGTTTAAGTGTCAGAAATACATATCTCATGCTCATTATTAAATGCTAAATACCACAGTGTTTTGAGCTGCCTTGTGGCCATTGTAAAGAAAACAGGTGTTCTGATAGATTATAAAGTGTAAGTCAGATGATGTGTAGAGCAGAATTTTAATGAAGCTGCTAGCACAGAAGTCTGACTAGCCTTTTTTTTAACATGACGCTAAACACACTGAAAGTAGTCTTTAAGGAAGACAAATAGCAGTTAAAACAAGTCGGAATCCTCATTGATACATACTAAATGGTGTAATATAAGAAGTCATTAAAGTAATTACTGGGAAAAAATACTGACATGGATTATGGCATGAAAACCACAGACATAAATTACATTTTTATGGGCCAGTTAATGAATGAAGTAAGGTTGAAGGACACAAAGGAAAATATTAGAGTAGAAAGTTAGTAGAAGAGAATAAAAAACAAAAACCTATGATTCCTAAAGCTATAGAAGGTAACCAGTCTATTACCTCCCTGTTTATAATTATCCTGTGTAATATTTTATTTTATTGTTCTTTTTAAAAGTTTAAGCCACCAAATGTCATTTCAAGTTGGTTGGCTTCTACCAAAAAATATAAATACATAAATAAAATAATATCTTATTTCCATTGTATGTTGAAATAAGCTCACAAGTAATTTTAGCAGCAACCAGACATAAACTGTGATAATAGGTTAAAATGATATAACTCTATGCTAAGAATGTAAGAATTTACCTTCCACAAGGAAGCAGATACAAAATTTTAAAGCTAGGTACCACTTAGATAAATATGTGAAATCTAACTACAATCTAAGATGGTGTGCTTAGATTAATGTGTGAGATTCATTTACAGTTTGTAATTATTTTTTTTAATCCACAAAATTACATGTAGAGTCTAATTACTATAGCAATACATTTTTGGAATGTTCATATTTTGTGCACTTGTGTAGATCTTAGAAATAATATTCCTCCAGAATCTATACACAACAAAGCAGAATTAGGCTTTAATTAGTTGAGAATTATTAAACTGTGGGCTGCAATCCCGTATACATTTATCTGGAATCTATTATCTCTTGATGTCAGTAGGATTTTGTTTTTTAAAATAATTGATTTCTATACTAAAAGGATTTTGAAAGTCTACATTTCTGAACTTGGGAACACTTAAAAGGTTAATTAAATTTATAATTTTATAGATTTATCCATTATAAATCCTTCTTCAAATCCATTTTACAAATTTATTCTATGATATCATCCATGACTCCTCCTTTCCAGACTGAAATGTAATGACTGTTGATATGATAACTAACTGCACATTTCATGAAAGGTTATTGTATTCTTATGAAGTATACAAGAATAATATCAACAATATGGTCCTGTAAATATGTACTTGATTCACTTGTTTTGCTTCTCAGGTTTTACTTCCTACACAGTCAAAGACATATGTTGTTTATTTTTAAAACTTTAAATCTATAGGAAAAAAACTTTAGGGCAGATGACAGTCGCATGTTTTGAAAATCAGCATATATTTTTGCTCCTGGACATGACTCAAATATCCTTTCCAGGAACAAAGACCACTCACCACTATTCTGAAGTTCTATATTTGGTAGACTGATATAGTAGAAAGCCCTTGTGGCTTCCTTTTTGCCTTTCAGCTTGATGGCTAGCCACAAATCCCAAGTATGTGATTTTTTAAACAGGATTATCGATTGTATGAATTACATAAGGATTTCTTTTGCCAGAGGTCTCAATGGCCTGTGCATACAAACACAAAAACTGGTTTGTGAATCAGGCAGGGCAGGGCAGGGCCAAATACCCCTGTAAGACAAGTTGGTAGATGCACTGTATATTACAGGAAAAATCTACATTTATCATTTGATGAGCCATTTTTTAAAATGGAAAGAACACTCTTGTTTAGATCTAGTTCAAGGCCTAGAGACTCTGGATATGTATAATATAATGTCAGCTTGGTATATGCATATTTCTCGCCAACAAAAAAGAAACATGGATCATGGACATAGAGATATTGGATGGATCCAAATCTAACCAATAGATTTTGTTCAACATTTGGTGTAATAGAAGAAAAATTCATTTTTGTAAGAAAACTGCAGAGAGACTATTCTGTATTCTTTACTCTGAGAATACAAGTGTAGTGAAATAGGACAAGAAACAAATTTGTAGCCAATATATCAGAGGAATATGCAATGCATACGTCATGCCCTGGTTAATTCTTGCCCTCTGAAATAATTCTCTAAACATTTTTCAAAAACTGGTGTATATCAAACATAGCAAGTAATTCAATCCAAGGAACATTAATGCATGAACCATTGGAACTGCATGATTTTCT
Source organism: Arizona elegans (assembly GCA_022577455.1). Lineage (NCBI taxonomy): Eukaryota > Metazoa > Chordata > Lepidosauria > Squamata > Colubridae > Arizona > Arizona elegans. Next base: position 69,939,829 of record JAKOOJ010000003.1, on the reverse strand, counting down.
CCAAGAATGATCATAGATGATGAAATAAATTTAACTGGTAGAAAACATTCCTAGTTGCTACCTATTGTCATGTCTAGTGTCTATAAAACATTAGTGTCTGTCAAGTGTCTATAAAACATTATAGACACACTCTGAAACTAAATCTGCTTTTTCTATTGGAGCACAAAACATCCTTGAATCTGCATTAATCCTCAATTTAGCTACTTGTATTTCAAGACTATCTACAGTATTAACTACTACTTTTTTTCCTGATGAAACACAGAGGCAAAGCTGCCCATTGAGATTAACACCATAGGCCAACATTATATCACTTCAGCAGCAATAAAATTCAGGGAAGACCCCCTCATATAAACTCACTTCCAAAGATACAGATTCTGTCCTAACTCCCAGAAACTCTTAGTCTTCCGAGTTGCTCAGAAAAAGATGAACTTATCAGATGGCAGAGGAGATGGCAGAGGAGAGATTAAAACTTCCATTCAAATTTGCTAATAAAAATTGGAAAACAGTGAATTGTCGCATATCAGGATCAATTCAATTCTCCTTCAGTGTAAAGAAAAACTGCTATATAATTTGGATTTCACTTTTTTTGCACAACCCTACTTCTGACAACTGATAATCCCATTTAAACTTTTGGGAGTATCCATGAAAACCTGAAACACAGAAATGTTACTTTTGACTTATCTATATAATTTTCAACAATAGAATGCTTTACTGATACAGTTAATATATGAATGCATGGCCCAGTCTTAATTTGAAGGTTTTTTTTTGTTGTACATAGTCCTGCAAAACTTCTAAATACTCTTCCTATTTATTTCATGTTTATACTATCCTATTCAATTAAAAATAAAATCTGAATCATCTATATGTGCTATATTTTAGGGGTCCTGCACCCAGATTAATACTTTACTTATTTTCAAATAAAAATAGTAATGTGTTATGTAATGCCATGTAATTTAGTTACCAAAACAATTGATGAAAAGATTGCATGGTCTACCTGTCTATCCTGTCTTTAAGTTTTAGTTGACTCCATGTTAAACATTCAGAATTTGAATTATATTAACATACCACGAAATACAAGTCTTCTATTTAAAATTATTTGGATAAGAAAATTTTTTAAAACTGCTGCTCCAGGTAAATATAAATTTTGAATTCAAATGAAAATTATTTGATGGAAGTTTAAAAATCTTTCTGTTGGCACTTTACTAAATATTTAATTTAGTTAATATTTAAATTAAATATTTAATTATTGTGAGACATTTGTCAACTATTTGTATAACATGTTTTCCCAAAAATAAGACCCTGTCTTATATTTTTTTGAATCCCGAAATAAACACTTGGCCTTATTTTTGGGGAGGTCTTATTATTTTGGGGCAGGTGGAGCAAGACGGGGCTCTTCTTGCTGTTTTACCTGATTTCCAGCTCTGTCTCCCTAACCCTAGCGAGAGGAAATGGTGGGGACCAGCTGTGCATGCATTTAAATATTTTTGGGGAGGGCTTATTTTCAGGGGAGGGCCTATTTTGGGGGGGACAGTTTATTTTTGGGATGGGGAGGTCTTATTTTTGGGGGAATACTGTATAGATAAGTATGTTCATAAAACACGCTGACCTTTGAGACTTCCGGGTTGGCTCCGCAGCGCCATTGACGGTCTTTTTAGACCGCCGCCCCCGCGATCCCGTTGAGCCGTTCTGACAGCGTTAATCAGCTGTCAAACGGCTTGAAAATCTCCCCTTCGGGAAAAGAAGGGGAGGAGAGCAGGTGGGTGAGGGTAGAGCTCCCTGAAAACCCCTGGATTAATTCCAGGGGTTAGGAGGGCGAGAGCTCCCCGTTCAGCCCACTGAAGCTCCGGATCCGGGGGGACTCTGTTTTTTTTTTTACAGAGCTAGGCGTTGCGTCCAATTTCTGCTGTCAAACAGAAGATTAAATGATTTCAAAAAAGCAGGCGGAACAGAAGCAGGAGGACAAGCTTTTTGCAAGTATAATACTTAACTCCGGGGATACAATGTTTCTAATTGGATTTTCTGAGCTGGAAGTAAAGATGGTGTTTCTTTGTTGTGATTTTAAAAGTGAAAGTTAGAAAGGAAAGTTTTTGCTAATAGACTCGTGCTCAGAGACTGGTTTTAAGTTGCTGGAATAGATTTTGAAGAGCTGTTTGGGAAAAGATTATTTCGTTTGGTGATTTATAAAGAAATTGCTCAAAAGGATGGCTCTGACTTTATGATTTTATGGTTGTGGGAAGAAAGAAAATCTTTTTAAAATAAAATGGCTTCTAAGAAAGGAGATCCTGAAAGTGCTGGAAGCTATTTGGAGGTCTCAGAAATGAAACAGTTGTCTGATTTACAGAGTTATAAGGATTTTGATGCAGAATTTACAGAATTTATAAAAGAAGCCATGAATAATCATACTGCAGCTATAAGTAATCAAATAGCAATTCTTAAAGGGATAACAACAGAAATGACTGAGGAGACAAAAACAAGTACGGAGCATGATGACAATTCAGGAGATATTCTGATTGCAGCAGAGAAGGTGGAAGAATCTTCTCAAGAATTTTCGAGCTTATTCTCTGCTCTTTTTGGAAAAATTGATAGAATCTTTCAAAATTATGACTTGGTTTGGAAAAAAGTAGTAAATGACCAGACTTTCGAAGTTTCAGAAGATGAAGGAGATTTGCCAGTGGCATTTATACATTTAATAGAAAAGAAACAACTGAACTTTTTTTCACAAACTCTTGACAAACTTTGGTCCTACAGACGAAGGAATGAACTGATTTATATAAGCAAGAAGAGGCGATTTGGGGGCTCTAAATCAGAGGAAATTTTCTCAAAAAGGGGACAATCTTTGAAGTTACATCAACCTCAAATTAAAATGAAAAACCTCCTCAAAATAGAAGTAGGAGGGATGCAGAAAGACTGGAAAAAATATAAAAAGAAAGCAAGAATGGAAGATTAACCTTTTCTTTTGGCTTTGCAGTTGTTCTACTTATGGTTAAAAATGATTATGTTTTAGGTGTTATAACTACTGAGGGGGAAAAAGTATAAAGTTAAATATTGATTTTTAAATATGATGCATTAATGGTTGAATGTAAGATTAATCTTTTTTGGTTTTTTAGTTTATGTATTAATGGTTAATTATGTTGATGATTATCTTTTAAAATTTTAAAAGTTGGAAGGAGGAATAATGAAGGGGGGAAATTTAGAAATTTAAAAAATGTAGAAATTTAATTAGTGAATACCTAAGGTTTATTTTCTGTTATGAGATTTCAAAATATCTGAACTTTGAGAAAAGTAAGAGGGGGAAAATGTTTTTGCAAATTAATTGAATACTTTACTGATATATTAAGAGAATTTTTAAGGTTTGAATGTTTAATATTTGTTAAAGGTTTTAAAACTCTTAGAGTTATTGGATTATACGCTATTTTGAGCTTATAAAAAGGGAGGTTGATGAAATTATAAAAGGGGAGTTAAGGGGTTTTGGGAGTTATTAAATCTTGCAATTACCTAGTTTATTATAGCAAATGTTTGGTGAAATCTATGCCCTGTTTTTGTTCTGGGAAGTCGGGGGTGGGGGGTGGTGAGGAGGGGTTGAAGATTGAGTTTACCAAGGATTGATTTTTTTTTCTTTTTCTTGATGATAGTTTGAATGAATGTTTATATTGTATACTCGTTTGATCAGAAAATAAAAACTTTTTATTAAAAAAAAAAACACGCTGACCTTTTAACTTACACCCCTTAATGCAGAGTGGTTTAAATTATACCACTATACATTAAGCAAGTGACAAAATCTCACTGTGTAACACTACATTGCAATACGAACCCTTTTGCAGTTTTTTTTAATTTATTAGATTTGTGTCTTTTTGATTACACTTTATAGAAGCTATCTTCCAATATACTTTATGAAATTTGATTTGGGGACAAAAATAAAATATCAAAAATCTGTTTAAATAAATAAATAAAGAAAGAAAAACCAGAAAACAATATTGCTACCTGTGATCCACATATTTTTCTAGCTATAAAAAAACAAAGTTATTCCAAAAACATGAATGTGGAAAGAAAGAAAAAATCAAAAAAAAGAAAAAGGTACATTAGCATTACATTTTGAGTGACAGGTAGGTACTTTGGGATGTGTAGTTGAACTCCCATGCAGCCTATTTAGTCATGTAAACATGTTAACTTGTTTAATACTTCAGATTATTACTGTTTTATAACATGACCTTAGAACCATAGAAGAAACACTTATATGTCTACTTTATAGGTATAGTTAAGCAACATGTTATATAACTTTGTTTATAAGCATCACTAATCACTTACTTACATAGAGCAGGAGGAGACAGAGCTTATTTGCCAAAGAAATGTCAGTAAATGAAATTTAAATGCCTGTATTTTTTAATAGAGAATAATAAGCCCTTATAATTATCACATGAAAGCTATTACTCTCTTGTGGCACATATCTAAAAGTTGGAGACCACATCTTGTAATGCTGTTAAAATATCAAAAGCAAAAGTAATTACCTTTTTAAAAAATATTCAAACATTTAAAGTTAGTTCTTTAATGAACTTTATATCATCAGTTAATATCAGTACACAGTAGTCTGTGTAGTAGCTGGTTAATAACCATTTCCATAGAACAAATACAGACAGATAGACAGACACACACACACACAAAGATACAGATATACTGATATGCAGAGACAATAGCAAAAGCTATTTAACAATGAACAGACCAACTGAACAACTAATGGAGCCTTGTTCATATTTGGTATTTAAATGATTGGATGACCAATCAGGTCATTGAGATGCAGGAGTCCTACATTAGGAAGGATGATGGGCTACATCATGTCCATTGTGAATTCTCTACATTCTGCTTCTTTAGAATGCTACTTCATAAGTCACCATATATGTATAAATGTATGAGTTCTGTATTTCATTATATTTATACATACAAAGTTCATGACAAGCAAATGAAACAGACAATTGCTCATTAGCAAGAAAAAAATCAAGTCTTCAATCCTTGAATAAGTGGGGCCATACATTTATATTTCCAATGTTGCAATATCAATCTTGTAACTATAGTAAGGGAAGGGAGAATCTATCTATACCCAACCATAACTAAGATTAATTGCTGTTTGTTAAGATTTGGATGTAAAACTTAAAGTGGCAAAATGTTGAAATGTAAAAATTTAAATGTAAACATAGTTATGGGCTTTTATATTATCTGACAATGATATAAGATCATTGTTAGATGAATTGTTATAATAATACAACAATTTAAATTTGCTAATTAAAACATTGCTCACAAATTACACATTTACCCTAAATTTTTCTATATGTTCTGCTGCATATATAAGAAGGATGTGTAGAATTTACCTCTGCACATGGAAATCTTTCGCATTATAGGGAAAATCTCTCCCGAAGCTCAACCAATCTCATTGTACATATGTTGTGCATTGACAATAAAGATTTGAATTTGAATTGAATTTGAATTTGAATCATTTCACATTGGTATTTAGGGATACACAGTTTCTAGCAGAGAAAAGTTTAGAGTAACATGATTTAATAAGCAACATTTGTTTTACAGTCAGATGTGGAATAGTTTCCTTTCTAATAATACATGTCATACTGACAAATTTCTAAAATTAAGTTAAAAGTAAACAGTTGCAGAAACAGAGATCTAGCTAATATATAATAAGTGCAATTCAATCCTTAAAAAGATATTTTTAAAAAGCATATATAATTTTTTATATACTTATAGTTTTCTTTCTCCTCAAGGTAACTAATACCATGCACAATCTTTGGGATTAACCTCACATCATATTATTTACCAAATTGTCATTTTTTTTCCTCCTTTTGTATATCAGTCTTTAGTATTATTGAGTTAGAACCTGTGCTGCAAGCAATACCTCACAAGTATAGAATTTAAAATAAAAGGAAGCATTATCAAAATAGGAAATGGAAATAAAATTATTACAATCAAACGCAAAACACAATTGCCTATTTCTTTCAAAATTAAAATTAATAAATGAATTTATTCTAGTCAATATCACATTTTTTCCAAAATCAATAATATTGAATAATTTTTCAAGATTTATGTTATCCAGGCTAGAGGAACATTCTGTACGATGCTGAACTGAGATGATAGTGCACAGATAAGATGATAATTTGACACAGTAAATATTCCTCAGTGGCATTTTTCATTAACGGGCCAAACATGGATATGCTTGCCAGTTGCAAGATCTAAGATATGTTTAGTGGATAACAGATGTTCTCTGTAAGGTATTAATCCTTTTAGTTGCTTCTGATTTGATTACAGCCAAAAAGCCTTTCACAATTATAAATTATAAATGGATCATAGTAATCTTAAACCTGACAATAGAGAAACTATAATCTTCCTTTATCATTACCGTTTTAAAGATATAGTCCTTATAATTTTAGACCTAGTTTATAGTGTAGCTGGGTTTTCTTCTTGCATTACATTTTACGTCTTTCTTTTTTATTGTTTCATACTACTCCCGTGTTTGTTAGAAAAGTTCACCTTTAATCCTTAAGTGAACGCTAATCTTACAGCAGAGGTAGGTTTCAGCAGGTTCTGACCAATTCTGTAGAACCAGTAGTGGAAATTTTGAGTAGTTCAGAGAACTGGTAAGTAAAAATTCTGACTGGCCCCGCCCCCATCTATTCTCTGCCTCCCAGCTGGTAGGGAGGAAATGGGGATTTTGCAGTAACCTTCCCCTGGATTGGGGAAGGAATGCAGATTTTACAGTATCTTTCCCCTGGAATGGGGTGGGAGTGAAGATTTTACAGTATCCTTCCCCTGCCATGCCCACCAAGCCACGCTCACCAAGCCACGCCACGCCCACCAAGCCACGCCACGCCCACCAAGCCACGCCCACAGAACCGGTAGTAAAAAAAATTGAAACTCACCACTGCCTTACAGATATTGTTTTAACCATTCATTAATTAAGTGACGTATGGAGTCAATTTTTTTGATGCTGGAACCAGTCTTTGAATGCATCACAACCTTGTAGTCAAGTGTGTATCTGTTTGTGTAATTGTAAATGTTAGTACTACAAAGTCACAAAGGTTTTGCCATATGTGGTTTCATTTCTGTTCCATGTCTGTTTGAATACATTTTTCCCCCTTATAACAAAAGAAAAGAAATCCTCCCTCAAAAAAAAAAAAAATCAATGACAGGCTTTCCTTTTTATTTATGTCACATTGAGCATTGTGGTTACAGCAGCATTAAGAATGAGTTGAGTGTTTAATGGGGTAGCAACAATAGTTGATGTCAATTGGAAATAAAAAGGAGAAGAATGAATTTATATTACCCTAGGAGTCGGTCAAAACATAGCTCCACCTCGCTTTGACAGGAAAAGACCTATAATAGTGAGATAGACAGACAAGACATAAAATATAAAGAGATCTTTCTCTGATTTGGAAATCAGTATCCATTCTCCTGTATACATTTGTAACTGCAGTCATAGTAATATGATTACTTGAATTAGGGACTCTTTTTCTTAATGACTGAGTTGACAGCCCCAACTGCGCTCACAGATGAGGACTACTTGTATACATGTACAGAATAGACAGAGATCAGCGGTTCAAAAATTTGAAAAACAAACAAACAAATAAACAAGCAAGCAAGCCTGGGATGCTGCTATTAACAAGATTAGCACAATGGATTATCTGATTTTCACCATTGCTGTTTCACCATTGCTGTTGAATAAGTGCCCAAATGTTTGCACAGCTAACCTTAATACACTTCTGGAATCTGGACAACACAATGCCATTTAAATACAAAATACAGATCTTTTAGCTGAAATTATCTGACTTCTCCCAACAATCATTGTATTTTAACTCAGCAAAATGTGATTTATCAATGTTCTGGAATTAGGCCCCATTATAGTCTGGCCTTATCATTTTTATAAATTCATCAGTTGATGACACTTAAAGTTTTAGAAAAAAAATATAATTGGTACAGGATAAATGAACATTTATCATTTCCATTTTTATCATGATAGTTTGAAACTTTCAGCAATGAAAACAGGACTATGGGTTTGATGTTTGCTGAACACAGTGATAGGAAAAATAAATGACAATTTTCTAAGATTTACTTGGAAAAAGAATTTTGTATGATACTATTATAACTGTTGCCCCTCTCTTATAGAACTAGAAAACATAGTATTTAGGAGAATGGATTTAAATTCTGCAGAAGGCAAGACATGCATTGCAAACTTCCCAACCATACCTCTTTCATTAAATATTGCTTCCAGCATTATACCCAGTTATAGAAGTTGCCTTATGAATACTAGAAATAATGAGAATGGAGGCAGATCAGTTATCATATGTTCTGGATACCTTGTATTTTATGTTGATCACCATTCATATTTCATCTCAAATCCCACAAGCTTAAAACAGTAAAGTAATCGTATTGAAATTAGACCTGCTTCAAACTATATCCATGCACATCATATATACCTTTCTAAATTGGGAAATAAAGTGTGCTGCTCATGTGCTTGGTTTAAAAGTGCAATGAGCATATGCTGAGGCTATTTATGTTCCATCCTAATCAAGATTAGTTGAGAGCTAAGAGGAAGAAAGGCTAGAAAACAGAATTACAGACGCCATTTGTGAACTTATCTTAATTAATGTATCTTCTGCCCAGTGCTTGAAAATTACTGGTACTTCCTCTTTTGCATTAAAACCATGTGTAGGACTTTTGGCAAGAAATACTCAAAGTTTAGATAGTTTTAGGTAACACTGGATACTTCAAGGCAAAAAATGTGCAAGTTAATAACAGGAATTTTAAAAATTAAAAAGTTAATAACATGAATAAGAGGACACAACCATAAAACAAATATAAATAAATTAAAGTACCCAAACCATATTTAAAAACAGTATTTAGAATTGCAAATATTGCATACACACAACACAACACAACACACACACACACTTATATGCCCTTGTCACTTCCCGCCTGGACTACTGTAATGCTCTCTACATGGGGCTCCCCTTGAAGAGCACCCGGAGGCTCCAACTGGTACAGAGTGGGCCGCGCGGGTGGTTATGAGAACGACGTGGCGTTCCCATGTAACACCTCTCCTGCGCGAGCTGCACTGGCTCCTGGTAGTCTTCTGGGTGCGCTTCAAGGTTTTGGTTACCACCTTTAGAGCGCTCCATGGCTTAGGACCCGGGTACTTACGGGACCGCCTGCTGCCACCAGTAGCCTTTCACCGGCCAGTACGGTCTCATAGAGAGGGACTCCTCAGGGTGCCATCGGCCAAACAGTGTTGACTGGCGGCCCCCAGGGGAAGAGCCTTCTCTGTGGGGGCACCTGCTATCTGGAGTGAGCTCCCCCGGAGATACGGAGGATCCCGGATTTACGCACTTTCCGCCGTGCCCTCAAGACCTTTTTATTCCAACAGGCTGGCCTGGCCTAACCTCCCTTTTTAATTGTAAATTTTAAATTTGTCTAAAACTTTAGGGTGTTTTAATCTGTTCCGGGCCAAATTTATTTAATTAGGTTTTTATATTGTTTTTAAATTTTGTAATCTATGTGTTTTATCTCTTGGCTGTTCACCTCCCTGAGTCCTTTGGGAGTAGGGCAGTATATAAATCTAATAAAATAAAATAAAATAATAAATAAATATTAGCCATTGTCTATCCACTGCAGGATGAAAGCCTCTTGCTCATGTTTCCAACCAAAATGATCCTGATCTTTTTTCTCCCAATTGGGCCTGCAATATTTGCTGATGTTGTCAATTAATCTTGTCTTAAGTCTCTTTGGTGGATGATTTTCATCATGTGGGATCTATTATATGACCGCCTTGGTCTACCTGCTATCAGTTCTGCTTGCTATGTGACCAGTCCATTTCCATTTTAATTATTTTACTCTCTTGATGATATTGTATACTTTTGCTTGTTCTGTAATCCAGGGGTCCTCAACAACTGGTCCACGCAAACAAGTAAAGCTCCATCTGTGGGATGTAGGCAGCATGCAAACCCTTCCAGTCCGCGGAATAACCTTTATCCATGGAACCGGTCCCTGATGTCCAAAAGGTCTGGGGGCACTGTTCTAATCCATGTGCAGGTCTTTCTATCTTGTCTTGTAATGCCGAGCGTGTATCTTTCTATGACTCTTTGCACCACTCATAGCTGATGTGTGTGTGTGTGTGTGTGTATATATAATCAAAAAGAATAAAATGCAAAACAGAAAAATAGAAAAAACACACATCTAACATTAACAACAAAAAAGGAAAAAAATGTCTACAAAAAAAGGGAAAAAATGAAATGGAAATATGTTTCTGATTTTATCGAAATTATACAAGAACCCAATGTGTAATTAAAGCATCTATCCAACTAAAGTTAACCAAGTATTAATATAAAAAAATAGGAATAATTATAAATGTTTTGATAGCCTTCACTATTTTCATTTGCTGCTATGAATGACCTGTATTTTGATCTCCTTTAAGATAGTGACACCTATTTCAAAAGAAATAGCAGCAACTAGATGGATGAATGAATGCTGTAATCTGGAACATGAAAAGGTGAAATAAATGGGAATCCTGTTGGAAAGAAAACATTTTTCATTTCCCGCTATGAGATTCTGATTCAGAATGGATTATTTTAGTAGTATAAACCTTATAATTACAACTGTGTGTAAATTGCCATTCTTCCTAAATATACCCAAATTTGTTCACCCAACTTCCTACCAAAACACTTTCTTAGTGAACATTGTTGCCTGTAGGAGATGGTCTCAAGATCAGATGCTTCATCAGTTTGGATTCACTTCATTCCCATAAGAGATCTAAATCCAGCCCCCTTCAATTCCATTTACTCTTATCTAGCACCAATTAGCCTTGACTATGAGTAGCTCAGAATCTTGTGCATTAAATAAACTTGCACTCCTTTTGAACTTAATTCTGGTCCTGGTTTGTTGCACCTAACATTACCCCATCCTAAACATCTTGCCCTCAGAGATGAGGCTTACCCCCACTATTCTGGCCTCCTAGAAGAGCATTCTGCTGCCAAATGCTTTGGGGAATCTAAGAGTTACATACAACCTGGAGGGCACCAGGTTAAAAAAGCCCTTTGCTTTTTTTAACTCTGCTTTCACTCTGTTTTTAATTCAGTTTTTTAACTGTGATTTTTATATGGTGCTATGAGTTTTATCTGTACACTGCCCAGAGTGGCATAGATAGCGAGATGGATAGTGTATACATATCGATCAATAAAATAAATAAATTGTTATACGAAGTGCAATAGAGATGAGTATATACTTTTTATTTGACAGATTTGGATCATAGAAGGGATGATGCCATATGATTTATCACAAATAAGAAAGACCATGAGCAACTGAATAAAATTATAATAGTTTGACATTTTTAAAATTTATAGTGAAAATAAAGTTCTTCACTTGAGGACAGCTTGAGAAAATGGAAAATCTGTAGGAAAATGGATAGGGCTTCTTAAATTCTTGCTTTTTGGATAGTGAACCTTGAAGACACACTGATTGAAAAATCCCATGACTGATATAATCCAAGTTTTGAAGAATCAGGCAGCATTAAAGTTTAATAAATTATTATGGTTGGTCACCCAGTCAGCCAGTTTTTTATCCATCTATCAAGCAATTCTGCCTTTTGCAATTGACTGAGGGTGATTTTGTCAATGCCAATGGTATATTCAAATGAAGCTCCAGATGTTTTGGAATTACATCCAAGGCACCTATTACTATAGGTATTCTTTGCTTTCTTTTGTCACATTCATATTACTTCTATGTGCAGGTTTTTGAATTCTGTAATTCATTTTTTCTCTATTTTCTCTCTCTTCTATTCTGCTTTCGTCAAGTACTGCAGCAACCACTATCCAGACTTTTTTGTCTTTTTTATCAACAATTGAATTGTTGAGCCTGGAATATTATGTGGCAGATGCTTGCTTATTTAAATTCTAAAATTTGAGAGTATTTTAGCATCTTTGCTTTGCTTTCTATTACTTTGTCTATGTTGTCCTTCCATCAATTGTTGCTTGCAGACAAATGGCGTTTCTTGCAGACACCCTAATGCACCATTGTTGCTACTTTATCATGCTATTGTTTGTAGTCAGTATGTGATCTTCTTGTAGCAGCTAACTAGTGGTTCAATTTTTCTTCAGCTTATTTACAGAGGCGACATTTGCCTCTGACTTCTCAAATGCTGTCTTTGAATATATTTGTTCTTAAAACTTCATCTTGTGCAGCCGGAATTAGTCCCTGTCTCTTTCTTCAACTTTCCTGCTTTTAGCTATTGCCAGTTCTTATTATTTACTTGACATGCTTTTTTAAAAAAAAGAACCATGGTTTTTTTATGTCTCCTTTGGGCTTTCTTGTAGGCCAGGTTGGTCTCTCCAGTACTCAGCAAGCATTGCTGATATACTAAGTCGCTTTAGTGTGTATTCTTCACTGTCTTTCAAATATTTTTCCAAGCCCTTTTTCTTCTTCATCTGGGTGCACTTGAAGGATTCCACTCCTACCTATTTTCTTTGATAAGTAGAGTCTGCCAGTGTCACTATATTCATGAAAGGAATGATTACTTTTCATTAATTTTCTGCCTTCCTATCCAGGGCCTTTAATTTTACTTGAGTCCAATCTAGTGTTCCAGCAGTGACTAGAATTTCCTGTGTGTTAATGACTTTGAGGATATTTCCTTCACTGAATTTGGACTCTACAATCTCCTTGACTCTTATGATGCATTCAGTACTGGGATTCTTCTTGACTCGAATGTATTTGATGTTGTCAACTTGTAGAATGCCTGTGTATTTGATCTTCTTCTTGAGGCTCTTTCCATAGGGCATCTGTATTATTTCAGTTTTCATAATTTCCCCCATTGATGGTGAAGGTGGCACATATGTCCAGTCCAAACTCTATTGCAATATCTTGGCTATATATAGGGACAGCCTTGATCAGCATTTCTATTGCAGATGGTGGTTTTTTTCCCCATATAGATTCAGATTGTAAAGGATATAGGGTAGCCTGGAAAATATTTTTAATGTTTAATAGCTATAGCCTGAGTTACTCAGCATTGTTGACAGAAGAATCAGTTCAATGACAAACAGTAGTAGTGAAAGTGAGTCTCCTTGTAAGAGTCCTCTCTTGATGCTAACCTCTCAGTCTTTCACCATTGATCAACAATTCAGTCTTCCATTGTGCCACTTATCTTTGCACAAAGCTTTTAATGTATCTACAGTAGTGGCCAAAATTGTGGAAACCTTTTGGGAAAAGTGTATTTTCTAAAACTAACTAATAACACCACTATTTTGGTGGGGGGAGTAGTACCATCAAATTATATATAAATGGAAAGATAATGTAATGAAGAATGTAATGCAATGACATCTATGAAGAATTTGCTATTAGAAAAGCAGTTACAGTATAAAGAAGAAAAGTGAAACACTTAAAAAAAACAAGATATACAAAAAATATCAACATGTCAGTGAATACATAGTTGGGTAACCTTTAGCATGAATTATGACCTTACAACATCTTCCCATGGAGTGAACCAAGTCTTTTAGTTCTGCAGCTGTTATAATGTGAAACCAAGACTGAATGATTGATTCTATTAACTAGGTTTTATTGCTGGGTTGCTTCTGACTAACAAGTTTCTTTAGTCGGCTCCATAGATTTTCAATTGGGTTAAGGTCTGGGCTATTCCCAGGCTATTCCAGCAGTGGAATATAATTATCATGAAACTCCCCCCAAAAAGTGGTGTTATTAGCCATCAAACCTCAAAAATACACTTTCCCCAAAAAGGTTCCCACAATGTTGTCCACTATTGTATTGACTCCTGTTATTTCTAGGCACTTAATTATCCAATTACATAGCAGGGAGTCACATGTTTTCTTATAATTAATCTAACCTACATTCAAATTGGTCTTCATTTTCTTCAAAAATCATCTTATCAATAGGGAGCTGATCTTTTGTTCTGCTGCTGTTTGGGCAGTTTCCTTTCTGCTCAGGTAGAAAGAGCTTTTTTTCAACTACAGACTATTGAATGTGTAGTAGCTGATGCTGCAGCTACTACACCAGTTACCAATCTGAATGTTGTTGGCAAGCAGGTAGCATTATTACTATGGTTCGTCACACTTTATTCTTATTATTTAGTAATATGTATTCTTTATGCATAACATTGTCAAACAGATATTGCATTCCTGATTATCTGATTTGTATATGCAATTCATCAATAACTTTTGATTGAAAGTTAACGAAGATTGAAATCACACAGAAAAATGCTACTGTTTTAATAGTTTAATAACAAAAGGTCCACCCTGTATACAGGAGAAACTCTATAATATATTACAGAGAAACTCTGTAACATATTGTGCTATTTGCTCATACAGTAAAGGTGAATTTTCCTTTTACAGCGTACTCTGTAGATGGCTCTTATTCTTAAAATATGAAAACTATTCGCATAACTGTCTGGAGTATCAACTTTATTTGTGTTTTGCATAATGTCCAGCTCAAAGCTATTGAGTGCTGTGGGCAAAGCACATTTCATAATTTGGTGTTTCTAATGATACCTTTAAAAAGTCAAAAAGGTTATACGGCTTTTAAAAAAAGCTACAAACTAACGCAGAAATAATTTAACTTTAGCATGGTAAAATAAAATACTGAACTTGGCAATTCTGATTCTTGACAATCCAGTTTCTTTTTTCCTGTTTAAATAATGTTATTAAAAATATTAATTACAGTAGTAAAAGATAATACAAACTAAATAAGAAAAAAAAAAGAAAACAAGAAAGAAAAAAAATCCAAGAAAACAAATTCCAATTGTCATCATAATATATAAAGTATTTTGACAATCCAGTTTCTGATGATTTTCACTTGAACTGTGTTAGAAATTTAATTTTCAAAGTTCTCCAATATTATAAAAAAAACAATCCTGTGTTTTCCTGATAATTTTATTAGAAAACATACCTTATTATCAGGCTTAAAACTGGTTAGTTATTTTGAATAACTAATTCAAAATATGTTTCAGAATCCATCAATAGTTATTTCTTTTAATAAATGCAGTTGAAATTAATGTAAGAATAATCAAAGAATCTAAAAATGTAGATAATACTTTAACTGTTATTAGTGAAAGTAACTATTAAGGGAAATGCTGCTTGACACCTTGAACACAGCCACCTTCAGTGTTCAATTTGCATAAAATTGTGACAGATAAATCATAAATATGTTACAACTGTTATTTGCAAAGTATAAAATTGTACTCGGTGTTGCATCACCTGTGTAATACTTGTCAGAGAATAGTATTTTCTGAGACAGCTAATAGAGAAAGAAACATTTGCAATTCTATGTACAGTGAGAACATCCCATAAGCATGCATTTGAATCTAGTAACAAAAACAACACCTGTATTATGGTCCAACTCCAGCTTTTGTCAATCTGGTCATAAAAATATAAAAGTAATGTTTGGGATGTGTGTGTATAATACAAGTATTTAAGACTACAGACATGCCCCGTAATATAGCTCACATATAACATAATGCATTTTCTCTGCATCTTCTGTATAAGGAAGCTTTCAGAAAAGTAGCACATGAAACAAGCTTTCTGATTAGGGATCTAGGTGTGGAAGAATCCTACACAAAAAATTCTGAACCAGAGGTTCTGACTGCAGTTGAGGATGGCATTTATAAAATATGGATAATCAAAACACTGGAAAGAGGTTTTGCCTGTCACAAATGCTTTATACATAAAAAAAAAAAATACATTGTGTTATGATAATAACATTCAGGCAACAGGGTGAAAAGAACGCCATAACGTATTGGCCCAGCATACTTCTTTATACTGAAAGAGTAATTGGAAATTGTATGGATTCAGTAAGTATGCACAAAAAATTGAATTGCTTTGCTTTAACAAATAATCATGCCAGTATTGAACTAGCAGTTCTGTTTTCTGCATAGGTAGAAAAGACTTGCTATATGTTGATAGCTATTGGAAGCACTGGAAAAGGCTTACACACAATCGCAATATATATAGAGAAGCATTTTCTAGTTAATGGAAGGGCAAGTCAAGACCAAGTCAGAATGAATTCCCTTTGGTGAGATCAGTCACTACTCATACACCATTTTTGTGCTGAATATTTCTTGAAATCAAATTGTACCATCCTGAATTACCATTGAAGAATGATGTTTTGGTGGGTGGACAAGTAAGGGTGGATTATCATTCCACCCTTACTTGTCCTTGCAATTGATTATTTTCCAAATGCTCAGATCAGGGGTGGATTCTATTTACCTTTACTATCAGTTCACAATGGGATTGTGCATGCGCAGATTGCCGATGATGACATCTGGGGCAGTGGGCGGGGTTTCCTACCTGTTTACTAAAGGTTCTTGTGAACCTGTCCAAACCAGGGGCAACCCACCACTGGCCCAGATGTGCTGAGACTTTTTCTGGAAAATAGAACTTCTATTTCAAGGTTTCACATTGTACTTGACCAGGGGTCAAGTACAATGTGAATCTTGAAATAGAAATTCTGTTTTCCTGAAAAAGTCTCAGCACATCTGGGCCAGTGGTGGGTTGCCCCTGGTTTGGACCGGTTCACAAGAACCTTTAGTAAAACTGGTGGGACGCTCTGCCCACTGCCCCGGATATTGTCATCGGCAATCTGCATTTTTTCTAATGCTTTGAAAAGCATCTCTGAAGATCAGGCAACTCAGCTGGGATCGTTAAAAAGAGAGGCTTTTTAAAAAATATCTCTCTACCATCAGGCAACTCAGCTGCGATCATCAGAGTCTTTTCAAAGCATTTTTTTTACCACCTCTTGGGCCTAGAGGTTGCAGAAAAAAATGCTTTGAAAAGCCTCTGACGATCCCAGCTGAGTCGCACGATTATCAGAGGCTTTTTTTTTTTACTT
The DNA here is from genome assembly GCA_022577455.1 of Arizona elegans. Taxonomy (NCBI): domain Eukaryota; kingdom Metazoa; phylum Chordata; class Lepidosauria; order Squamata; family Colubridae; genus Arizona; species Arizona elegans. The sequence continues at coordinate 69,922,957 of JAKOOJ010000003.1, read as the reverse complement.
TTAAAAGCATTTTTTCGTCAGAAGAGGTTGTAGAAAAAATGCTTTTAAAAGTAAAAAAAAAAGCCTCTGATGATAGTGCAGCTCAGCTGGGCATAGGGGGGAGGCAGGGATTTTTACTACCAGTTCTCCAAACCACCCATCGCTATCGCTACCGGATCAGGCGATCCGGTCTGAACTGGGAGCATTTCACCCCTGTACTTGACCATGTTAGATGATGACTTCTAATTTTATTTAAATTTCTATACTGCCCTACACCCGAAGGACCCAGGGCAGTGAACAGCCACAGGATAAAACACATAAATACAAAACTTTAAAATAGAATAAAAACGAATTAAATAATTTGGCTGAACAAATTTAAAATACCCCATAATTTAAAAACAAATTAAAATTTACATTTAAAAAGGGGAGAAGATTTAGTCCAGGCCGGCTTGATGAAATAAAAAAGTCTTAAACGCGCGATGGAAGGTGTGCAGATCAGGGATCCTCCGTATCTCTGGGGAGAGTTTGTTCCAGATCATAGGTGCCCCCACAGAGAAGGCTTTCCCCCTAGGGACCATCAGTTGACATTGTTTGGCCGACGGCACCCGGAGAAGCCCCTCTCTATGGGAGCATACTGGCCAGTGGGAGGCTATTGGTGGTAGCAGGCAGTCCCATAGATAACCAGGTCCTAAGCCATGGAGCACTTTAAAGGTGATAACCAGAACCTTGAAGCGCATTCGGAAGACCACCGGGAGCCAGTGCTGCTCGCGCAGGACAGGTGTTACATGGGAACTCCACGTCGCTCCCATAACCACCCGCGTGGCCTCACTCTGTGCCAGTTGGAGCCTCCGAGTGCACCTCAAGGGGAAGCCCATGTAATGATCACTTCTTGGTTAGGATACAAGGCATTTAAAGTTGCTAAAAGGGAAACCTGAACTTTGAACATCTCAGTGACATGGATTTATTTTGTATTAGTTTCGTCCAGAAATGTGACTCCTTGTGGTAGATTTATGTTGCAGGACAATCAATGAACTATGTCTTTTGAACCTGGGTGCTATGAACATTGTCATCAATAGTGAAATAATATCTTTTTTTATTTAGTATTTGCACGTAAATATAAATACAAATGTTGTCAGCATTGTAGGGAATCCTACCTTAGCAAATTATGAAGATATACTGTAATTCGACCTCTCAGCTTCCTGCCAAGATTGCCATCATTTTTATTTTGTTAATGTCCTTCAGACTATAACACATTTATTTCTTCAAGATTTTTGCACCTCTGGATTTATTTGGGATATTTATATAGTTCTCAAATCATATTGTCATGATTTGTTTATGGCTACGTATCATTTTGTTTCAGGTAATAGACATCTCACTACAGATTTTGATTTAAACAACAAGAAAAATACTTCTGAGCAGAGAAACTGCTATTTAAAGAAAACACTGAAACTCATGAGACAAATGATAGTATTATGCCTTCTGGAAAATTGGACCGACATTTCAGTAATCTTGAAATGTTCACAATAATGGCAAGAGAGTTCATAATAAATTCAGAGGCTTTGGCAGACATTTCTTGCCTGCCACGTAAATAATAAATGTTGACATGTAGGATCTTTAAATTTTATAGTGTTTCCTTGCCAAAAAGAATGCACAGGTGAAATAAAGGTTTAACTGAATATAAACATATAGTTAAGACAAATAGTTAATCAATAAGATTTTGGTTTGTTGATTAGAACCAGATATAACCAAATTATTCCTATATTGTGGAGCAATATTTTACTGCATGATTAAAATTTTGAAAAATAATAATATCAAACATTACCTTTGGCTACTGAATTGTGCTTTGCATAAAGACATTCTTCAACCCAGATCATTGGCACATTTAACTCAGTACTGATTGCACCAAGATGATCATATAGGCTACTCATTTAACAGATGACTGAAAACTTCAGCCTTGTTTTACTAGAAACATCCACATTTTTACAATCCTATTTATGAAGGACAAGCTGCTATTCTTTTCTTTTCTCTTCTCAGAATGTGAATGGAAACATAGAGAAAAGTTTAAATAAGATTCAAAACTCCTATGTGAAAAAAAGAAATCTGATCTGCCTAGATAACAAATCTTGAATTGGCTTCTTATTTCATGTGCTGCTTTCTCAAAGAATTCAATATCTACTTATTCTGCTGTGCAGAAAAAGAAATTGTTGCTACAATTCCATTTCAAATAAAGTTGGTTTTAGGCAGAAAGCTTTTATGCCAGCTTTTAAAGATAGGGTGAATAAGAGTTAGGATCAGGAAAGGGACATCTTGTTGTGATTTTCATTTGTTAGTATAGCATGCAGTGACATGGAATTGTTTGTTGTTCAGTTACTTTTGTAGTATGCCCGAAATAAGAGAGTATAAAACTAGTTCTTTAAAAATAAACCATTTCATGGTTTTGCTTCGTTGAAATGCTTTCTTTTTATGAATAAGAAATTAATCCACAAATTCAGCTGTGACTTCTATATACATCAAGCTTTTTTTCTGGTTGAGTGCAATATCCCCATGAATATTTTGAAAGGCATACCTGCTCTTTATTCCATCTTATTTTTAAATTAACTGATAATATAAATATGGCTTTGATCTTCAAAGAGAGTTTAGCTGTTTCAGAGTTCAGCTGTTTGTCATGTTTTTATCCTTTTAAATAATAATAATAATAATAATAATAATAATAATAATAATAATAATAATAGTAGTAGTAGTAGTAGTAGTCTATATACTTTCAATTGAAACAAATAAATATCACAAGGTAGTGTAGAAGAATTTAACATCAATGAAACAACATGAAACATAAAAACAATTATTTTTACAAATATTAAGAATAAAATCATTAAAACATTTTCAGAGATCTCATGAAATATTTATGAAAGACAAAAAGTCCAGATCAGGTAGAAATCATTCTATACTTTGGGTCACATAGGAAAACGCTCTTTCTTGTATACTTTACATTCTTGTGAACTAACCATGTATTTCAAAAGTTATTTCCTGCTATCTCTGGAGGTGATTAAGAAGAGGGTGGGGAGATACCTCTTGAAGAAAATTGATTTTTTCATATATTACGGAAGTGGACTAGATCATTTTTATGATTCCTTCAACAATACTTTGACAACATGAATGGCTAGTTTATTTAAACAATTGGGTGATGGTTTAGAAATCTATACATTCTTTTCTATTCTGATTTTTGGTATCAGCTTGGAGGGTGAGATGAACATTAACTTTTTCTACTGTTTCCAAGAAATATGGAGTCATATGAATATTACTTTCGGGGTCAGAAGCACGCAATTCCTATAGATTTTAGAAAACTTTCATGAGAGCTTAAAAATGTGCATTGTTTCTGGTATGACCATATATTATAAATACTTGTAGGAACCTACAAGATCAGCTCCTCCAACCAACATCCTGTTGTTGTTCATTTATTGGAAAATTATTGATTGTTTCTCACTTTTATGAAATATGGATTGATGAGAACAAAAAAACAAACAAACAATGTTTTAATGAAATGACCACCACTGGAGTCTAAATTAAGCAAAAGTGTTCCAAAAACTGATGAAGATAGAACTATTTAGGAGGTCATAATTGGACTAAGATGGAATAACAGCTAGGGCTATTCTTTCTTGCTCCATTTTAAGTCAAATCGAATTATTTTAATGTGTCATGTGATATTATCATCATGGGAATTTTAATTTCAGAAATTATTCTTTATTGCTTTTCTATGTTCTTGTAAACTGCTAAAAGTACTGCAGTTTCAGCTGGAAATTATAACATTGAAATTATAACATTGAAATCTCGTTTCTGCCAAAAATTATAACATTGAACACACTTGATTAAGGAATGAAGAAAATAAATACATAACTTTCACAAAACAATTTTCATAGTGAATAAAGTTGTGATTTATATCAGAAGTTAGCAACTTAAGACTGAAGTCATCTGGCTGATGCCCCACAAAAGAAATACATTTATCCAGTATACAAGAGAGAACAGAGCTCTTGTTGTCAGCTTAGGCAACCATTTTGACAATGGCTTTCCCACTTCCTTTGTTCAAGCGGAGCAACAGTTCACTGGAAATTGTGGCAGTGGCAGCAAGAGCTCTGGCCAACAGGCAAAAAAACGTTGCTGACCCCTTTCTTCTGAAGGGGCGCCCAGGTACCTTTTTGCAACCAAAGACTTGACAATCAAATCTGAAGATCTAAGCAGGGAAATTATTCTTTGAACAATATTTTATTTCCTCTTAAATATTAATGAGAAAATTGTTTGTGAGATGGAATCATGTACCTGAGATGGATGGATCAATGAATGAATGAATGATTGTTTGAATGAATGAATGAATGAATGGTTGTCTCATTAAAAGTTATCAGTTCTTATTTATGAAAAGTTCAGACAGACCATCCCTTTCAACATGACTATAGGCAGTTTACAAGTATGTGAAATAAACATGATTTATTAATAATGCAAAGTAATATAACCAATATTATTTTATATTAATAGTTCAATGAATCTATACCTACATTGTAATTCTAGATGAACCCATTTCAAAGAAAAAACAACTTGTAGTAATATTTTCCTGCAGTTTAGAGTTGAGCAGAATCACAATATGCTTTACTAGTGTGATATTGTCTTTTTCTTCTGGGCAGTGAGAAATAGATTTCTTAGCAGACTATTTTGCTCAGCTACCAACTGGAATCAACATCCATTGTACTTAATTAAGAAATACTCAGAGTTTTCAATGGAATGAATTTTCTCTTATTTTCTTTTTTTTATAACTCATACCAGTAACAAGCAACTTGCATGGATCCTGAATTACTTCTGGCTACTCTTAACACTAGAACTAAATTCTATAGCATATTTTGATAACCTACTAGAGGGGGAAAAACTACTCTACTCTGCTTGCAAATTTGAAAATAAATCTCGTCATGTGTAAGATTTTCTATCCCTGCAAAACATATCCTTAAAAAAAACCAGAACTATTGGACTAGGGCAGCTCTATTAAGCAAAGTTAGAAATAAGTAACAACCAAAATAGTAATAAAATCCACAATGTAATATTTTAGCCATTTAATGCAAGGATAAACAAAATGTTTAAACCTAATGGATATAATGTAGTGTAAAAAAAACCCTTTCAAAACAGGATAATTTTCCAACCATAAATAGCTAATCCTTTTTCCAACCATAGATAAAAAACATTTGTTTTAAAAATTCCTTGATAAATTCTATCATCTCCAAGTTTTCTTGGCCCAACAAGTTATCAGTTAGTAAAGAACTTTCTGTTGCAGTTTCTGTATTATCACCTCTGATAATACAGTTATCAACACAATTCCAGGTGTAATGATAATTTCCTTGCCATTTGATATCTACAAGGAAGTAAGGGAAAGTCCAGGCATGATTTGCTGACAGACACAGCAGGGAAGATTCACACATTATACATAGGAAGTTCCAGCACCATGAAAGGATGTTTATAGATTCCCTCTCTATAAATTTACTTCATGAGCTTTTGATATTTTATATAATTAAATTAAATGCAACATTCTACAGTGAATGTAATATTCTCTTGCAGCATTAAATATAATATTCCATGCATTAACAAGCATATGCATAATGTCTTAGAGAGGATATTGCACTTCGAGGTATTGTCTTGAAACATTTCTCAGTAATATTTTCTTGGCATTATTTTACAACTTGCAGCTATAACTTCAAAGTTTTAGATTTACATAGTCACTACAGTAAATACTTCTCCTCTTTTAACTTGTTCAGTTTTATTTCTATTTCTTTTCTCTGACAATTGATAAAAGGGTGCACCTGAGGTCGTGTTGCTTTTGACAATTAAGTATGTATAAGAACTAAACAATTACTACTACAATTATTGCCACCCTAATCCTAACAGCTGGGGAAAAAAACATGTTTTTAACAACTTCTGGAATATTAATTTAAGGTAGAAGTTACACAGAACTCTATTTCCTGTTGCCTTAAATTATCTACATATAGAACATTAGGACTATGGGGGTATTTTTAAAACATATGGCTTCAACTTTTTTATTTATTTATTTAATATGTTGATGAATCCAAAGATCTTCTCAGATGGTTATAATCAAAGAAAACATCAGTAACAGAAAGATGAATAAATCATCCATTCAGTCCATCTTGTACATAATACAGGTAATTAGCAGTTGCCTTATATATTGACTGTTTGCAGTTACAATGACGGTGAAAAAGTAACCTTGCAGCCAAATCTTCACATCTGCAACCTTTGCAGCAGTGGTGGGTTTCAAAAAATTTTACTACTGGTTCTGTGGGTGTGGCTTGGTGAGTGTGGCATTGCTTGGTGGGTATGGCTTGGTGGACGTGGCAGGGGAAGGATACTGTAAAATCTCCATTCCCACCCAGTAGAACGTTACTGCAAAATCCCCATTTCCCGATCAGCTGGGACTTGGGAGGCAGAGAATAGATGGGGACGGGGCCAGTCAGAATTTTTACTATCGGTTCTTCGAACTACTCAAAATTTCTGCTACCGGTTCTCCAGAACTGATCAGACCTGCTTTGCAGGTCTGTAAAGTAAAGGAAAATTGAAATAAGACCTGAAGCATGTTTCCAGTTCTATTTAGAAATTGTTTTGCTTCATGACTGAATTGCCAGTCTGAATCATGGTCATTAAACAAGGACGACCTCTTCTGATATAAATTTCTCCCTGTGATATGAAAAATTTACTGGGATTGCCTACACGCCATTACAGAACAACCACATAAATCTAAGAATTCATTTTTTATCCCTTAGATCAGCTATTCTAGATTAATGCATGGGCCCAATGAAGGATTTATCTGTAATCTTTACTGTTCTTTAACATTTCTGTTCCAGTGATTCAATCACAGCAGTTCTTCTTGACAAAAGGGCAGGAAGGAGGACATCACCCATTATGAATGACCGTCTCCTTCTGCTCTAGGAAAATGCTGATTCTGATGCCCTGTTCTCATGTAGCTAAAATATGGATTGATTGGTTTATTTGCAATTTTACTCTTAATAACTTCTATATTATATATAAATATGCCATTTGCTTTGCCCTTATACCTTCTTGTTTGGAAAATATCACTGTTTTTCTGCTCATCTTTCAGTTTGGCACTGTCATAGTTTAAACGGTTTCTATAAATCTGCCACATAATAAGTTTCAGGATTACCGTATAGCCTGCAGCCTTATTCCTTTTTAGTGTAATCCAGAAAACCAATAAAGTTTTGGCCTGGACAGTTAAGGTTTTGATCTGATGTCTCTATATCAATGCTTAAAGGAGGTGAATAGATGTTGCTGGAGTAGCTTAACACTTTTGCCTTTAGGTCAGTTCTGAATTGTTCACTTGTCAATTGTTATACATGCTTTCAAGGAGTGTACACCTTCAAAAAGGCATTATTTGAAATACAGAAAATTCTCTTACTCCTGAAAATATATACCATATCAGTGGTGAAATTCAGCCGATTCTATTCGGCTCAGGTGAACCAGTAGCGCCGGTGGTGGGAGGCTCTGCCCACCTGCCCGGATGTCATCACGTCCCATTTTTGACCCTCTGTGCATGCGCAGAAGGCTCTGCACATGCATGGAGGAGGTGCACGTGCTCACATTTACGAACCGGTAGTGAAGGTAAGTGAATTTCACTTGTATCACATATATGGTAATTCAAAAATGGGAGGGGGGATTAACCATTTAATCAGTCAATTAAAAACCTAATTGTCTACTTTTGATTAAACTTTTTTTTAAATCCAAGAAGAAATTTGATCATTAAACTTGTCATTTTTTTGACTTTCTGACAATAATATTCAGTCATGAAAGATCCCCAGCAATATTGACTCTTAGTTATAGATTTAAAATGATGAAAAATATGGTGACCATCCCTTGGGAAATTGGATCAATTGTATGGATTATAACTCAAACAAATCTTTCTAGAGGGGATAGTTAAAAATTTGTGACAGATGAAAGACTGTTAAACTATATACACACATGGGAGCAAGTTCTAGAGAGCCAAATGTAGAGAGAATACCAGGGCTGAGCATGCCAGATATGCAAAGAATTGTATTCCCTGTGACAAGGCATTACATGGGCAGGCAGGCAAAGGAAACTGAACCACCAACTTGTGGTAAAGTCAACACTAATGAGTATGAATTTTCTTTGTTTTCAGTAAATAAAATGATGAGAAAAGAAACAGTTGACATAATAATAGTAGGGGGAATCATGCAAAGTAAACATAAACTAAGAGTCATGTTTTTTCTTTTTTTCTTAATAGTGAGTATAACAATATCTATTACTCACTTATTAATAGCAATAGCAATATATTGGACTTATATACTGCTTCATCAGTGGTGAAATCCTCTGAGGTCTTCTACCAGTTTGCTGCCCGCGCGCATGCGTGGACCACACCAAACATGTGCTTCGCTCACTTGTGCACTGCAGGTGCTACCACGCAGCACTGAAAAAGAAGGCTTAAGAAGCCTTTTCCAAGGTAAGCAGAACAGCAAAGGGGCGGGGGGACAGTTGTGCTGCATGATTTAGATTCTCTAGAAAGCAGGATTTCCTGCTTTCTAGCGAATATAAATCGGGTGGCACAGTTGATCGTCAGAAATACCAGTTCATCCAAACCGGTAGCATTTTTTAACTACTGGTTCACCTGAACTGGTAGCTTTTATTACTACCAGTTCATCCAAACCAGTCTGAACCAATAGCATTTCATCCCTGCGCTTTATAGTGCTTTACAGCATTCTCTAAGCAGTTTACATAGTTAGCATATTGCCCCCAAAAATCTTGATCCTCATTTTACTGACTTCAGAAGGGTGGAAGGTTGAGTCAACCTTGAGCTGGTCAGGATCGATATGCTGGCAGTTAGCAGAATTAGCCTGCAACACTGCATTCTAACCACTGAACCACCATGACTATTATACAGGTGGAAAATTATTTTCACATTGTGAACAGCTGAACAGCACTAAGAAGTCTTACACATGGGGCTTCCTATACATTACAGTGACTGAATTTGCAGTTCAAAATTATAGCCATACAGCCGTAATATGGTTTGTTGCATTTTGGCTTAGAGTAATGCATAAATTTCATCATTTCAATTCATCACTTCAAACTCTGTCAACTGACTTTATCAACAAATACATGCAAGTATCTTGGCAACACTGCAGAACTTTTTTTTAAAAAAATGTCTTCTTCCAGTATACTTTTCATTTTCTCTGATCAAACCTAAAAACCTGATATTTCCTTGTCTTTATTTGCCTTTTCACCAAGTTTTGCTTATCTATAGGACAAGAACTAGTACAATAATTACTCTCTTTAATTTTTTTATCAAATAGATAAGCATGGATAGTCAGAATGTCTCTGAACACACAAGTAGCACAAAAACCAATGTCCCAAAATAGATAGGCTGACAGATTACAGACATAGAAAAAGTAAAGTGGAATAGAGTTTTCCCAGTAATCCCATTAAGTACATCCCCTCTTTGGTACCTGCAATTATCTACTGAGCTATTCTAACCTCAGGTCTAGCACTCTTCTGAAAAACTGTTAAATTTATACTCTAAAACTGACTAGCTTTACAGGTAGCAGATATAGAAGAAGGAGTGATTGGTAATGAATGAATGTTAGTCTCAACCAGAGAATTTATTTCTAAATACTAGCAGTATTAATAGAGTACTAGCAGAAAGCAACAATTTCAGTTCTGAATTCATGGCTGAGAATATTTGGAAGTAGCTGATCAACAATCAGAGGCAATATGCATCTATGATTAGTCTGGGAATAACAACTCCTATTGTAATCATAAAATGTAGTGCCCTCAAACCTTCAATGAAATAGACAAAAGTATGCTGCCATTCCTTATCCCTGGCAGAAATGGTAGAAACTCTCAAACTACCCAATGACGATAGAACTGGCAATACACACCCGGGGTGGGGGGGATCTAGTTGTATTCCTAGATTAAATTAACATTCTATCCAACACAAAACTAGCCTCAAGGGAGTGCTAGCCCTGTTTTTAAATATGTCTAATACCAGTGGTGGGATTCAAGTAATTTAACAACTGGTTCTCTGCCCTAATGATTTCTTCCAACTATCAGTTTGCCAAACTGCTCAGAAAGTTAACAACCGGTTCTCCCAAAGTGGTGCGAACTGGCTGAATCCCACCACTGTCTAATACCTTTTCAATTCCAGTGACCAACTGTAAAGAAGGAATCAATAATAAAAAAGGATTTAGGAAACAATTGTATAAATGTCTGGTTTGTCTATAGTTGGACCATAAATGTATTTAGATCATCCACGATTAACGATCAAAAACCAGTATTCATCAGTGTCCAAAATGTCTTGATCAGTTATAAAATTTAAAGATTTCTGAACTAATTTTGTGTCTGGCAAGTTTTTATTTTTAAAATTTTTAAATTACATTTATACCATGTTAATTGTGTGACTTGTTGTATAACATAAAATAATCATTCTAATATATTGTACATACTGTAAAATAATGTGTTATTAAAACCATTGGGTGCATTTATACTACAATGGAGTCATTTATGAATAAAAAAGACAAATTTCAAATCTGTTCCATGATAATGGCACCATGACATAGAAATGCTTCCTATACTTAGTCCCTCTGATATATTGCTAGTTCAAAATTAAAAGCAATTCTTTAAAAATGTTCTTCCCGGACATGTTATGTCCAGTTGAAGAAGGTGGTCATGAAAACATCATAGCACCAAACTATACAGAACATCTTAGGTCAAAACCAGAACTTTAAATTATTCCTGGAAACAATTTAAAACCTATTATTAACCAGTGCAGCTTATAGGCTCATAAGGCATACTTGCAAAGTTGCCTAGGCCCTATGAGCACATTTGCAGTCTATACAAGCAGCACCATATAGAGTGCATTGGAGAAGTCCAATTAAAAATATAAGTCTCTGTTGCAAGGTCAGGTCACAAATGCTGCACCAGCCAAAGCTGTGAAACGGATTTCCCGGCCTCAGTTTTCATAGCAATATCACTATTTTATTTTTTAATATTAAAATAACAGCATCATTCTACATCAAGATCACTGAGTTACATGACACATAGAGAGGAGAACTTCATTATCTTGGAGAGTTCCTTGAACATGCCAAGAACACATGCTGATGTACTTAGGATAAATTTATTGCACTGGCACATCATTTACAGTTTTAAAATAAACATTAATAAAACTGTTCATGTATATATTATGAACGGTGTTAACTTGTTCAATACAAATATTTTGAACTGGCTTAAAAATAAAATCCATTAAAATGGATCTGTTAAAATCCATTTGAAATTATTTTCAGCTTCCTATTGAATAAATTAAGTAGCAAAAAAATCAGTAGAGCTATGCAACTCTCCAACTGGATGAGAAAATGTGCAATGGAGAGAGGCAGAAAAGGAGCACTTGTTTGCAGATCCTTAAACCAAACATATCTTTTACTACATGATCCTGAAAAAAATGCATGCACTGTAAGGAATTTTTAATGCACGTATATGAATCACCTTCTAACAGTTTAAGTATTCACTCCATAGGTCCCCAAACGTATGATTTCTAGAAAACACTTTATTTACAAGGGTCAATAACTGTGTATGGCTCACTACTTTGGTTGCATAGAGAAGGAATGCAGAGGGGCTAACATTTTTATAAAGTGTCCTTCCTGCTTAACAGAGTAGGAGGAATGAAAAGGGGCATTGGTCCTACCTGATACGCCCCTTCTCATTGAGTGGAGACAGCAGCCAGACGTGGGTTGTGCTCATTGGTCAGAGGTTGGACTGAGCCTGTAAATTCTTCTTAAAGCCTTCCCCTGTTGCTAGGGCACCCAGGTTTTTGTCGAAGGAGAAGGAAACAGACTCGGTGTGTGGAAAGAAAAAAGACAGGAAACAACAGTAAAACAAAACCAGTAACAGTAATGACCAGACTGAAGAAGAGGGAAGAAGAGAGAAGGGCAAATGGGGATATGGAGATAAGCCTCCGTGAGATCTATTGAACAGAGGAGATCGCCCCTCCGTACGCCGTCCAGAATTGAAGACAAAGATTGCATTTTGAACCTTCTATAGACCACAAACTGGTTCAATCGTTTAAGGTCCAGAATAGGTCTCCACCCCCCCTCCCGATGACTTAGGGACTAGAAAGACCCTAGAATAGAACCCCTGTCCCACCTGGTCACGAGGCACTCGCTGAATAGCTCTAATGGCCAATAGATGGTTGACAGCCGAGTCCATGCGGGCTCGACGATCGGCTATGTGGGACAGAGGACATCGGATAAAAGACATAGGAGGGGTGGAAACAAATTCAATGGCCAGTCCAGAAGAGATGGAAGCCCGGACCCAGCAATCTGAGGTAGTACCCTCCCAAGCCTTGACGAAGAGGCCCAATCGTTCGCCAATGGGAGGATCCCTGGTACTACTAACGCCGGCAACGGATGGAACGACCCCCTCTCCCTCGAAAGGGCCACCGGGGACCAAAATTCTTCCCCCTAGCTGGTCTGTCCTGAAAATTCCTCTGCCTAAAATTTAAAGACCCAGGGTACAAATTACCTGTGTTTCTGTGGGGACCCATTCCCCTTCCGCCGGACGGAATTGAGAACGAGGAGGATAAGGAAAGACCCGAGGTTCCCCCCTACGGAAAACTGCTGGCAAGACTTTTCTTTTATCTTTGGTCTCTACGAGAAACTTGTCCAGGTGCTCGCCAAATAGTTTTGATCCTGAGAAAGGCACTGAAGTCAGACACCATTTATGCCTCGCATCGGCTTGCCAATGGCGAAGCCACACTAAATGGCGGGCCGCAATGGAAGAGGCCAGAGACTTGGCTGCGAATCGAGTGGCATGCAAGGTGGCATCTGCAGAAAACTGTACCGCAGCTATAATTTTATTCAAGTCCTGCTTCAACCTAGGGTCCTAAGACGACATCTTTTCCTGTAATTGTTTAAGCCACAGGATAGTTGTCCGATTAAAAAACGATGCGGTGGATGCAGATTTAATGGCCCAAGCCGCACCTAGGTGGGCCCTCTGAAGAACCTGTTCTGTTCTACGCTCTTCAGGGCGAAGGCCCTCCTCTGGATTCCCAGGAATGGAGGAAGAAGAGAGCAATGCCGCAACAGGAGCGTCAACTGAGGGAACCTGAAGCAGAGACTCTAGGTCCAAAGAAACAACGAAGTTTCTTTTGTCAATGGAAGTTAGCACTGGAACCGAGGAGGGAGCAGACCATTGCTTTTGGATGACCTCCAGGAAAATCGGAGGCGTAGGAATGGCTGTCACTGCCTTAGGTTGCTCGGCAAACAGCGGATTCAAAGAGCCCGCAGATGGAGGCGACTCTGGCAGCGAAGTGGGCCCCAGTTGAGCTGTATTTACCACCTTAAACAGCAGTGATTTAAAAAGAGACTGGGGAAAAAGGCCCGTGAAGGCTGGTTGATCAGGGGGCAATCCCTCATCCTCCGAGAGATCTGGTTCCTGGGGTTCCATGTTCACATCTTTGGAGTGATCACTGACCCTGGAAACAGATGGAGAGTCTGAGCCTGCCAGAGAAATGGTATCATCCATATCAAACCCAGTCAGAGATTCCGCCTGTTCTAAAGGGACCGAGCGAGTGGGAGCAGGTCCCGGTGCCAGATTGAAATGGGTAGATATTGATTGATGTAACGCAACGGAAATCATTCGTTGAATGTCTTCCGGCTGCCAATTGACTGGAGGTTGACCTGGAGCCGGGCCGGCCTCCGAAGAGGACCGGACCGGAGCAGAAGGAATAGGAGGATGGACCGTTGGGGAAAAGGGAGCACTAGACTCCACTGTAGAACGAACCCCCACCAAGGGAGCTGATCCCCAAACTTCTGCTGAAGTTACTGACATTGGAAAGTCCTGCAAGGACCTTTGATCCGGAGTCAAGGAAATTTCTCGTCCCAAGCCCTCAGAAGACTCTCTGGCTGTCCTACATAGAGGGGCTTCATTACCACTTTGCCTTTTTGACACCTCAATGGGAGGTTTTCCCTGGGCCTTAAGCACCCTGGAAGTTAGCGAGGGTCGCTTGGTGGTGGAAGCAGGAGCTCGCACCCCGTTGTCTGGGGCCTGAATCTGGTTTTCACGCAAAGAGGCCTCCGATTGTTCGCGGACCGTGGCCTTACGGCCATGCCTAGATTTAGATTGAGCCTTAGGCATGACTAAAGAAAAAACAAAGAACAAACCAGGTAGGCCAATGAGGGGAATTAAGACCCCACTGTGTACAGTAAATTCACAAGGTGAGAAATAAGGGCTAGAGAGGGCAGTAATGTCAACAGAGCGTGCCAGAAAAGAACCCTTTATAATGGGCAAAAAAACAAGTGCCCCAACTCAGAGAATTTTACTGCTGAGGGAGAGGCTTAGTAGGCCTGCAGACTCCGCCCTCCTTCTCAAAATGGCGGCCCGACAAAGTGACAGGAAGAGCTCGATCTCTCCTGTTACAAAATGGCGCCCCAGAGAATGACCGTTAGAGCACGAGGCTCTTCAGCACAGCAATGCGCTCGGTGCCAATCTGCTGGAAGAGGGGCTGGTAAGGGCGAGAAGTCAAAACAGTGGAGGGGTAGCTAAAGGCACTCCCGATGCAGAAAAACGTTCACTGAGGTAAGAAAACAGCCCCTTTTAACTAAAGCCGACAAGCGACTAAATCAGGGAGCGCATCGCTCTGCTCCAATTACAAGCGCCAAACAGCTGAGCTAACAGGAACAGCCACCGCAACTCCGTTCCCGAACTCCAAGCCCACAGCCGGCTAGCTAACATTAAGAGCTAGCGCTCGCGTGATTGGAGTCCTTAGAAGACCCCTTGGTGCGCACGGGCTTCAAAGGCAGCTCAGAGAAGAGGGATTGCGAGAGCCGACAAGCGGCTAAATTAGGACAGCGCAAGACTCCACAATCTATCAGTACAGCCAAATGGACTGTCGAAGCCAATGGAGAGGAGGGGGGCGCGAGGCTCCACAGGCTACAGACGCCAGGTAACTGCGGTTAATTAATGATAATAGGGCAAGAAGCTGCCCCTTACCCCCAAAAGGGGAGCAGAGAGCTCCACCAGAATTTTGACTAACACGTTTAGTCGATGTTGATCGTAGCTGAGAGAAAGAAAACTCAGCAGCTCACAAGAAGCTGCTGAAATTCAGGTCCACTGAAAAAAATTCAACAGGCTAGAGAATAGTCAATAGGAAAACCAAAGTCAAAAACACAGAATCAATCAGATAGAAATATAACCCTAACTCGATAAGGAGATAGAGAACACTTTCCACACAACTGTCCGGTCTGATGACTGAGCAAAAAACTGGGTGCCCTAGCAACAGGGGAAGGATTTAAGAAGAATTTACAGGCTCAGTCCAATCTCTGACCAATGAGCACAACCCACATCTGGCTGCTGTCTCCACCCTCAAGGGAGAATCGTAGCTCTTGTGGGAGCCTCGTGATTTGAATTAAGCTGGTCACCAGTGCATTTTTTTTTTAAAAAAAAAGCATTGATACTAGTTTGAATATTTAAGCCTTCTTAGTAAGTTATTTTTTTTAAAAAAAATCAGAGTAACAATATGGTGGTAACTTGGTAGTTCCTGTTTGTTACTTGTTTATAGTTGTTGCCAGACAATTTTCAATAAATGCATAAGTAAGGCTGATGTAGTTTTTACTCCACTTAGCTGCAGAAATGGACAAGAATCATTTCTGTCAACCTCTCAGATCTAATGCTGTAGGGAAGGCTGATAGCCTCAGTGGATTTTTGCCATTCAACAACAATTAGAAATTCTACATATGCTATTTCTAGTCCCTAACAGGAAATAAGGTTTATTCATAGTCTAAACATGTTGTGGAGGTTTCCTAATAGAAAATTCCTTACTCTTGAGTATGTTACCAACATAGCAATAACAATAGCACTTAGATTTATATACCACTTCATAGTGCTTTACAGCTCTCTCGAAGCAGTTTACAGAGTCATCATATTGCCCCCAACAATCTGGCTCCTCATTTTACCAACCTTGGAAGGATGGAAGGCTGAGTCAACCTTCAGCGGGTCAGAATCAAACTGCTGGCAGTTGGCAGAATTGGCTTGCATTCTAATCACTGTGCCACCATGCAGACCAATGCATCTTTTTTCTTTCATAAAATCCATGCTTCAGATTGGTTATTGGATTTATGCACAACAAAGGCAACCATCCCCACCCAATCACACAAGATTTATCTGCTGGTCACTCTGGCCAAGTTCAAAAGAGATATGAAAAACTAGCTTTTTCCCAGGGCCTTGGGTTGCAGTGAGAGGCGGTTCTGTGTGCTTGATTGTGATGTAATGGTTCCTTTTCTTATGGACTGAGTATTTTTGTAACCTTGTTTTAATTGTATTGTATGATGTTTTTACTTTACACTGCTAAAGAGTCATTGTAGAGTTGGATGTGCTTATACATTTGTAAAAGGAAATAAAAATAAATAAATTATACAGCCATTAGTCTTATGCAATAGGGCTAAATTTGATACGGGAGCTAGGGTGGGGGTCTAAGCCCTTTTTACTACCATTCCCATATGCCCAATTGCCTATTAAATCATCATGTACTTGGTGGTAAATTTCCATAAAAGTATTCAGGTCCTACTTTCAATAAACCTCTCTTACCAAAGTCCCAGTCACAGGTAGTCTGTAGCTGCATATTCTTGCATATGTAAAGAATAAGAGCACAAGGAGTTCATACCAATAGGTAAATAGTTCCAGACTTCCAAATTCTAATATCATTGTATAGCTTAGGTCAGGAGTGAAATTTACTTACCTTCACTACTGGTTCGCAAATGTGAGTGTGAATGGGCTCTCACTACACTCGTGTGCGCCTCCTCCACACATGTGCAGAGGGTCAAAAACAGGACATGATGACATCCAGGGGGGCGGGCAGAGCCTCCCGCCACCGATGCTACCAGTTCGCCCAAGCCGGATAGAACCGGCTCAATTTCACCACTGGCTCAGGTAGCCAAAGCAACTTCTAGTGTGACTTTGACATAAGTGCACTGAAAATTGTCCATTTTCCCAAGATCTCCTGGATGCTTGGGGAAGTTTATTTTCCTTTTCTTTAGACCTCTTCTTTCCCATTACCTTACCCTGAAACTTTCTGGAGTATTTCAAAAGTAAACTCAGATCATAACTCTAGTCATTTTATGTTGACTTTTTCCTAGACAAGATATGTATTGTTGTTGTTGTTGTTGTTAACAGAAAACCTGCTACTCAGTTGTTAGCTATTTAATAATCTTTTGATTTTGCTGGCATATATAATCAACATTCACAAAATTCTTGCTAATAACCTTGGCTTCATCTATTGGGAAAAGGATTTGGCTGCTTGGTGCAAAGATATGATCCCCTCACTGCTGTCAGTGGGAATATACAACAGTGCAGAGGAATGGCTGACCCAAATTGCAGGGCTGCTTTCATCCTATTCCAACAGCTCAGATTTTTTGGCAAAAGGATAACCACAATACAGCATGTGTTTGAAAAACCTGAGATGAAGAGTAATGCATTTGTTTCTCTTTTTGTACTCTACAAGTTGTCATAACTCAAGAGTTTGTTGCTGAACGATCCTAGATTTCTAGAACATTGCCTGTTTTCTCCTGCTTTCAACTATTGTTTATCCTCATTTTCTTTTTGGAATCTATTATTTAATTGAAGGTAGACACCTTGAGTACTCATGTTTAAATTATGAAAATAAAAATAAATTCATAAATGAGTAAAATTAGTAGATAGCTGGGTATCTGAAGACGCTTGGAAGATAGGAGTCACTGCATTCTCTCAAATCAGTTTAGTTATAATCTTTGGCATGCTAATATTTCTATTCTGCTTTTCCTTCTAACTACAGTTTCTAACCATCACAGGGGGAAAAAATGGAATGATGATCTAAAGAAAGAAAACTATATCAAACTATCTAAATATTGGGTGCTCAGTGTTAAAAAAAACTGATGTTTTGTTAAAACTCTACCTTTCATTTTATAACATAGAAAGTGCCATCACTGTATTGTATTCAGAGATACCGCTGTATGGATAATATGTTTATATCTTTGTACTAACGTGCATTTTAAAAATCAACTAAGATCAGTTATATTCTTCTATTCACACAAACTCTTAGACAACAAAAAACATTGATAATAGTTCTAACATCTATTCACACTGTTGGAATCCTAGCAGAAGCATCTGGCAAGTGGTATGAGCAGTGATTTCTTTCTGTTCATGGGGTTGTTTTTTTTTCTCTGTTTATACTTCTTTCCATTCCCCACCTTAGATTTTGGCAAACAATTCATTTCCTCCATGGACTGCATGCAAGAGCAATGGTGTGTGTGAGAGAGTGCTTGAGTATGTTTGAGTGTATACACACACACAAAATTATACATCCTTTAGTAAACAGTACCCCCTCTGGAATGATCGAGTGATATGCAACTCAATGGCTGCAATGAAGTTGATCTAAGCCAGGAAAATGTTAACACATTAAGATAAATGACAGGATGCAGGAGTTGAATTACCATTCCAGTTTGACCTTCTGGCATTGATGTCTGAGTTTAACCAACCTATTATTTCAGGTAATGAATGGGAAGGAGAACAGAATGGACAAAAGAAGCTAGTTTAGAAAACAGGCAAAGAATAAGCTTAGAAGCATGTAAAAAATAAAACTCTGACTTATGACAAAGTAGGTGAGAAGGAGAAAGGCAGAGAAGGAATTCTTTGGTAACCCACCAGAGCTTTATGCCCTCTGCTGAAAGAAAGACTTACCTTTGCAGTAGACTGTCCAGCTGGTATTTCAGTCCCTGCAGTTTGGGGGTGCAAAAAAATTACCTGTGGATGGAAGCCAGGCTGATGTTGGTAGAATTAGGATTTGAAGAAACTCAGAGAAGCAGATTGGGATTCTGAACCACAAAGAAAGGTTTAAGAACCAGAAGACAGTCAGACAACCTATCATAGAGATGGTTTGTTTGAATATGTTCTGCCTTTTTCAAAGGCATTATAAGGAGACTGCATAATATCTGTTGATGATTATGCAGAAGGCTTTTGGAGATGCATTCACTCAGTTGGAAAAAAAATGGTGATAAAAATGACTAATTTGATTATTTACGATTATTTATTAAATTTGCATGATTCATTTATATAAATGCAATGTTGCAGCAACATCATGGTTATGCTGCTTACATATTAGTATTCCCTCAACACTGTCAAACTATTTACTAAGTCTGCACTACTATTAATCTTCTCATCATTCCCATTACCCATCTCCTTCCACTTATGACTGTATGACTGTAACTTTGTTGCTTGTATCCGTACGATTTATACTGACTGTTTCCTAATATGATTTGATTGCTTATTGTACCCTATGACTATTAAGTGATATACCTTATGATTCTTGATGAATGTATCTTTTCTTTTATGTACACTGAGAGCATATGCACCAAGACAAATTCCTTGTGTGTTCAATCACACATGGCCAATAAAAAATTCTATTCTATTCTATTCTATTCTATTCTATTCTATTCTATTCTATTCTATTCTATTCTATTCTATTCTATTCTATTCTATACTATTCTATTCTATTCTATTCTATTCTATTCTATTCTATGTTGTCTCGTAATGATTGAGAAAACTGTTAAAAGTTTACGGAAGTAGGATATTTCTTAATAGATGCCCCTCACAGGAGAACTTTTTTTCCTTCAGAGCTCCTCATTGATGCCAAGTGGCTTTGGGCCAGTCACTTTTTCTCTCTCAACCGAACCAGGTTGTTGTTGTGGAGAAAGTAGGAGAAGGAATATTACCTTGACTTATTTGTAAAAATAATAAAGGAGGCCAATAAATAAATAAATTAAGTATGTTTAAAATAAATTCTGTAAGAGCAGAATAAGATATTGTTTGGGAACTTTGTTAGCTCTCAAACCTAAGAAAAGCTTATGTGTTATAGCAAATTATGTATACATATATTCAGTCATAGAAGTTAATTCTGTTGGTTGTATACTGCAGACCACATAAAGTAAAACAGGTTGAATGCTCTTGTTTTGCCCGAGTCATGCATTTTTATATAGCCATTTATGTTCCATATCCTGATATTTATGTTTTGCCGAAAAATACATGTTCTGCTATTTAACTTTGGGACAGAGCTACACCAATTTTATTCTATGTGAATATGTTGACTTCAGCAGAGTTACAGCAGCATGAAACTTGCACAACAGAGGAATAAATCAGCCCCCAAGATAAGCAGTGTGGCTGCTTTACTGTGTAATTGGCTATAAGATTGCATTAGTGTACCTGGGGTGCATCTTTCATAGAAAGACTGGAGAAAAAAAAAATAATGGAGCTTCTACTAGCTTTTATTACTTTTTAAACTTTTATTTTTTGCTCCCTTAACACAAAGCTAATGCTGCTACTAAAGAAGCTGTAACTTTCAACCGTTGTTAAAAAAAAATTGTGCAACTGCATGAAATATATGTTAGAGATTTTCACATCACTTATTGCTTCATAAAGTATTAAATTTGGAAAACATGTTGAGGGAGAAATTCATTAACTGAAGTTTCTGTGATTATATGTTATGTAAAGACTATAAGAATTACAACTTCCCAGGAAGCTTGAAAAACAGTAACAACTATCCAGGGTATGTTTCAGAATTGTTTTACAAAGTGGAACTATTTATTATGTAATTTTGTAATATCAGAAAAACCCTGTTAATAATATTATGCTGTAACTTTATGTTTACATACTTAATAGCTATCCAATCAATATCAAAATAACCTACTTCTAAATGGAGAAAAAATAGATTGCTCTGTTAGCATTCCATTTTCAAAATAAGCTTTGGTGTCTGATTAGTTTGCTCATTTTTATATTCATTTTGGATAATTATATGACATTCTTCATAATTTTCATCCAAAAGTGAATTGCAGTACAATTTAAAAAGTATAAATGAAATACATTAGGGCATAATAAATGTATCCAACAAAAATCAAAACCATACAAAAACGTACCTGAAAATGAAGCTGGGAAAAATTGCTGATAACACAATATGTCTAATATGTAAGGTCTTTAGAAGCCTGAGAGAATAAAAATGATTTAACCTACTTCCTAAAAGATAATAAAAGTAGTTATCCTGGGAGGGGGGTTCTTTTGGGACCATGTACCAAGATGGAAATAGTCCTCACACTACCTGTCTAATCATTGGATACTGAGGCAATCAAAAAACATCCCAGAAGAAGATCTTAACTCTTATATTCTGTTGTAACAAAACTTAAAAGACTTGAAAGTATAAAATCATACCTTAAACTGGATTCAGAGGTGAATTATTAGTCACTGAAGATCTTCATAGGCAGTTAAAACTCCAAACCATTAATGGTAGAGATAGCAATAGCAAAAGCACTTAGACTTATATACCACTTCACAGTGTCAACTTGCGAAGCATTCCTGACCTGCTCTCGAGTTGCCATAGACAGGGAGATGGGGAATCGAACCTCACAGCTGCATCAAGGAACTTGCACTTCAGTCAAAACAAAACACATTCCAGCTGGCAAACGTCAAAGCTATCTCCATAGTGATTCACAGTGGCTGGAGGGAGTGACTTCTACAACCCGCGAAATTGCTTTGTTGGGGAATGTGACTGATGACACACCTTGGGAGGAAGGGGGAAACAGGGCCAGAGCCAAGACGCGAATTAAGTGAAGTCAGAGTTAGCTTCACTTGGTCCATGCCGACATGACGCTTCTAATAAATAACTAGATTTCTTTTGAAGCTTGGCTTGAGGCTCATGATTTAATTAGGGCATCAGTTGGAACTCTGACACACAGTGCTTTACAAACCTCTCTAAGTAGTTTACAGAGTAAGCATATTGCCCCCAACAATCTGAGTCCTCATTTTACCGACCTCAGAAAGATGGAAGGTTGAGTCAACCTTGAGCCTGATGAGATTCGAACTGCTAAATTGCAGACAGCCTGCAGTCAGCAGAAATAGTCTGCAGTACTGCATTCTAACTACTGTGCCACCTCGGCTCTTAATGCTGTATATAAATTAATCCATAACTATTTCATAAATCTGAAATAGTTGATGCATTAGATGTATCTGTTGTCCAATAGTTTTCAGCTATAACATCTAAAAATAGAATAAAAATGAGAATTTCTATGAAAGTGATTTTACTTGTTTCAGTTACTAAGGTTCAGGCTCTATTCATTATTTGTGACAAGAGTGGCATCCAAATTTAGGGTGAAAAAAGTTGCACATCACTGATATAGAAGATTTCCTATTTAAAATAAAGTGCTTGGTCACTATGGAAATATGGTGATGATATCATAATATTCTGGCACCGGTGAGCTGATTCAATTTGCTATATGAATGCTGAGTAAGCAAAATGCATCTTTACTACACTCTATATTTATAATTTTAGAATTCTAACAGATTCACTATAGCCCAGAGAAAAAGAAAATATAAAGTGAGAGAGAGCAGTTTTATACATTTTATTCATTTTATTGAATATGCCTTCAGAAAGTGTGAAATTGTTGATTGAGTTGACTCCATGGGAGAAAAAACAACAATATAAAAAGTGGAATGAAGTGAGTTAGGACAATTATTTTTTCAGCTGATAACGTTTAAACAGTAGAAGTTATGAGTATTTAGATACCTAAATGTGTTAATAATTTACATTTCAATCCTAAATCTGAGCTATTAATTGAAGATACTGTAAATGTTCTTCTTTCTCTGTCTCCATCTCTCCCACCCAAACCATGTATTATCAACTATTTTATAAGAAAGATGGCGGAAAAAAACAACAACACAAAACCCTATCCAGAAAACCAAACAGTTTGTTTATCTTATTGTGTGTCAAATTATTGAATATTTTCAACTGGATAGCTAGACATTTGGAAATATAATACTAGGTAACAGTGTTTTGCCAATGCAATTATTTGTGAGCTTAAATACTTGGAAAACATTTGTTAAAGTGAAGTCACTTTAGTGTTAGTGCCACATCTATTGTAAAGAATAAGATTGGCTCAAATGGAGAATGTCACAATTATGATTTTAGCAAATTGGCAATGGAGATAAACAATAAAGCAACAGAAGAAGCCTAAATAAGAGCTTAAACAAAGAACTATGTGAATAATCATTATCACTATTTTTAAAGGAATCTTGATTTCATTTCCAACAACTTTTTGCAATTATTATTTTTTTTCTTTACTCCTATATATTTCATAATGGTGGTCTGGCTCACATTTGATTTACTGAACAGACATCATTAGAGGGAGCAGCTCAGAAAGGTTATTAGTGCTCCATCTGAACTCTGGAAATGTCAAGCCAAATGGGGAATGGGGAATAGTCATATGAATCCTATTCCAGTTACCATATATTAATGAAAAGTTACAATGCAGTTTTCAAGTGGAAGAAAGTCAGAGATATATTTATGAACAGCTAGGATATATATATATATTCTCAGGTTTTCGCGGGTGTTTGTATGTAGGTCTTTGGTTATTCGGGTCTTCTCCCACGTAAAATTGGAAATGTCTTGGCGATGTTTCGACGAAGTCTCATTCATCATCTTCAGGCTGGTGTTCTCGGCTTCGTGCTTCCAGGAGCAATGTGAGATCGCAGCTGTCTCTTCCTTTTAACTGCTAGTGAGGGTGTGAGCTGATTGGGTGGGAACTTGGCTGTGTTCTGATTGGGTGGAGGTGTGTTCTGATTGGTTAGGGGCTTGGCTGTGCTCTGATTGGATGGGGGGGTTGGTTGTGCTCTGATTGGCTGGGGGTGTGTTCTGTTTGGGTGGGGGCTTGGTTGTGCTCAGCTTAGTCTGAGTTGCAGGGGGATTTGAGCTGGTGAGCTGCGTTGTTGTTGTTTGGCTTCGTGTTTGTGGCCGTGTAGCCAAGACACTCATTTCCAGAACAAAACGCTTAGCTGACGAACAACACCTAAAAACTGAACTACACACTCTCACTAACGTACTAACATCCAATGGATTCCAAAGAAATAAGATCACCAACCTAATCCAAAAAGAAACCCCCACTAAAATCCAAGACAGAGAACAAGAATACATAAATAATGTATTTATACATATTGTATACATACATAAAAGGCACCACAGACAGAATAAGCAAAATCCTCCACAAACATAACATCAAGACAGCATTCTGCACAAACCAAAAAATATCCACCATCCTAAGGAACCCCAAAGACAAAATTGAATTGGAAAATCAAGGAGTATATGAAATCCCATGCACCGCCTGCCCCACTACATACATCGGAAAAACCAACAGATGAATAAGTGCACGCATAGAAGAACACAAGAACTCAGTCAGAAAAGAGGAACCAACTTCTTCCCTGGTCCAACACCTTAAAGCCACAGGACATGATATTGACTTTAAAAAGACCAGAACTATCGCCAAAACTGAACACTTTAACATCAGAATAATCAGAGAAGCCATCGAGATAGAAAAACGCCCACACAGCATGAACAAACAAGACAATACCTCCCGCCTACCAGCCATTTGGAAACCTGCCCTTATTGACAAACGAGTCCCTAACACGACGAATGACACCAGACCCACACTCACGAGAGCCACACAGGATGTCACCACCACACATCCACGCAGAAAGCAGACTCAAACCCACACTGATAATGAGCCACGACCAAGGACCAGAAGCCAGACCGCAGCTGCATCATTAGCCACTTTAAACCCCTCCAATCCATACATGAAGCAGACTGACACCCACCATGAAGAGCTCGCACGGCCACAAACACGAAGCCAAACAACAACAACGCAGCTCACCAGCTCAAATCCTCCTGCAATTCAGACTAAGCTGAGCACAACCAAGCCCCCACCCAAACAGAACACATCCCCATCCAATCAGAGCACAGCCAAGCCCCTAACCAATCAGAACACACCTCCACCCAATCAGAACACAGCCAAGTTCCCACCCAATCAGCTCACACCCCTACTAGCAGTTAAAAGGAAGAGACAGCTGCGATCTCACATTGCTCCTGGAAGCACGAAGCCGAGAACACCAGCCTGAAGATGACGAATGAGACTTCGTCGAAACGTCGCCAAGACACTTCCAATTTTACGTGGGAGAAGACCCGAATAACCAAAGACCTATACATACATACATACATACATACATACATGCATACATACATACATATAAATATATATATATATAAATATTTATAAATATTTATAAATATTTATATATGTGTGTGTGTGTGTGTGTACTTCTTTGGTTATTCGGGTTTTCTCCCGCGTAAAATTGCAGGTGTCTTGCAATTTAGGAAGTCCTACGTTGTAGGAGCAATGTAGCATGGTCCTAGAAGCACGAAGCTGAAAACACCAGCCTGAAGATGACAAATGAGACTTCGTCAAAACGTTGCCAAGACACCTCCAATTTTACGCGGGAGAAAACCCGAATAACATACAATAAACATACAAACACCCACGAAAACCTCAGAAAACAAATATATATATATATACATACATACATACATACATACATACATACATACATACATACAGTATATATATACTTTAATGTATTTCAATCTTCATTAAAATACATAATTTCTAGTATTATTTTTTTTTATTCAGTATTCAGGCAGAACATATACCCTCAGTCTCTGGTGAGGCCCAAAATAACATGATTTGCAACCACTCATAATAAACTGTAAGGGGGAAAAAAAAAGAAAATAAGGCAAGTTGGACACCATTCACTGATATTTTACAATGAAATTAGTAGAATTGTCCTGGTGTGAAAAATTCCTTGCACCATAGCTTTATCAAGTCCTCATTAGCAAAAGTCAACTATGTAGAACTATAGTTCACAGTTCAACTGTCTCCCATATTATCTGTCAGAATTCAGGAAGGAGAAAGGTAGAGAAATAGCAAGAGAGAAATTCAATAAATTTGCCATTAATTTGTGGTTTGAGTTTATTTTTAAAATATAAACGTGACAAATAAATACTTAAAACTGATATCCTTTTCCTTCCATTCTCCCTGCCTCCTATGTGTACTTGATTTTCTTAGCTAATTAGAAATCTGTGCATTCCACATATGCACCAATATCCTCCTTGATGCATGCAATTTTTGTGCCAACACCTAACTGCTAAAAGCTGCAAGAATTGGAAGTAATAAAGTATGCTGGTCACATGCAGTCCTGTCTCTAATTTAAGAGATATTTCTGACAGAGGAGGGAGGGGATGGAGAGAGAGAATGAGAAAGAGAGGGAGAGGGAGAGAGGGAGGGAAGGAGAGAGAGAGAGAGAGAGAGAGAGAGAGAGAGAGAGAGAGAGAAGAAAAGGATGGTGAGGGTGGTGGAGGAGAAAGAGGCGGAAGAGGAGGAAGAGGAGAGCTGTTATAAAACAAAACAACAAATATCCCCATCTGTTATCAGTCTTGTAAATGTCAACTGTAAAGTCTATCTATCTTTTTCCTTTTCAAAGTGATCTGACAAACAGATAGGCATTTTTAAAAAAGACTTGGAGTACCTGCCATCTGAGGCATATGCTTTTCAAGATAGGGTATATGGGAACCAGAATAGATAGGCAGGTTTCTTTCATGGTCTGTGGGAAATGATGTGGATAAATAAAGGGACCAGACAAGCTGAGGATCATTGATGAATATATAGCTGGAAAGGGATTGGCAGGAATTGACATGAGTGGAGGGGTTTCTGGATAAGGAATGATTGCAATGCTGGAGAGAACAGATGTAGAAAAATGAATGGGATAGTGTACATTCTGGATTCTCCCAATTTTGAGCTAGAAAGGAAATGTATTTTTTTTAATAATTATTTTTTCTTTCCACCAGTTCGGCTAGTTCAAAGTTTTTCTGCCAGGGAAATAAAGTAGAAGGAGAAATAAAACAAGAAGAATTGGATGAAGAAAAATCTGTGTACATTTGAAACTTCAAGGCATTTTTAAAGGGAGTTTGATAAATACATGTAGGATATTTTTGGTTGGGTTAGTTTTATATCAAAGTATTCAGATGCAAACTCTGTTAGAATAGGAACAGGACATTGTACTGGAACACAAACAGCACTGATATTTATTGTATTAGTTTCAATGTACAGTAGTAATATGCTGATCTTCAATTAGCATCTAAGTTCTCTTTCTGTGTCTACATTGGTTCCAATCCTTACCCGGTCTCTCACAACATGTATTTGTAAAGTATGACCACAAGAAAGGCTGTAAGATGATTAGTAGCTTTGATGTTTCAAAAATAAACTTTCTAAAAAATCTTAATGTTCATAATGCTTATTTTTTGCTTAAATAAGTTCAGACTATGCTGCAGTACCAACTCTATCCTGTTAGTTAAGCAAGAACTACATGAGTGGATCTCCTTGAGACTAGTTTCCATTTCTTATGATCTATAAGTTTCTTATTGTTCAGGTTGATAAGGGAATACTCCATCTCTACTCTTAGAAACATTAGATACTTCTTCCTTTTTCTCTTGTGCTTCTGGACTTGGCTTGTCTGTAAAGACTATGTCAGTCAATTTTGGAATGCCAGCTAAAATTAATGCTTCTGAACAACTGTCAATATCTAGAGGAAAAAATGATTTTAAAAAATTCTATCTCATTCAGTAATTATATTTAGATAATAAAAAGTTTCTTTAAGAAAATATCAATACCAGTTATGTATTTCAGATCTGCAGCACTGATTTATGTGTTTATGATCACTGTTTACTTCATTTTGTGAAGTTGTCTTTTAACGGTTTATTAAAGCTTCATTACAGCATTACATTGCCTGAATGTCAATTTTAGTTGCAGTCCAAGCCCTGCCTACTCTATTTAGTAATTACCAACATAAATAATATCGAACTGGAGTGAATTTGGGTCTTGAAGATCAATAGAAAATTTACTCTAGACATTCTGGCACTTTGTCAATGTTGCCAAAATGAATGTTTATTAATATAAACTTCATTGAATTAAAATAAATATAGGTATATTGCAGTTATATTACACTGGCTGCTAAATCAGTGCTTCCATGAAGCAGTATTATGCCATATGTTTTATTAAAAAAAAATGTAAGAAATAATACAAAATGAAAAAGAATAATAAAAACACATTTGATGCATGATGTAGTAGCTAAGTATCTGCCATTATACAAATTATTATGCAATGAAGCTTATGCTGCCTGTGTACCAAGAACCCAAAACTCCATTATTCAAACATCCACAATTCTATATTTAAGTTCAAATAATATATTTTTGACCTTAAGATTAGGAAGTATATTATTTCTGCTTGCAACACATTTTTTTAACTTAAACTCTCTCCCTCCTCAGATAAAATAAACAATGGAGTCAGGATTTTAGTAGAAGCGTTGATGAAATGAAATGACCTCTTCCCCAGCATGATAGTTCCAGTTATAATTTAAGACTCTATGGTTAACTTTAACCAAGAAGGAACTTTTGAAAATTTCAAGTTTTTCATATTATGATTATTGCAATTGCTGCTCAAGTTAACAGTGGATACTAAATACTATTAACATTATCATTTCTAAAAGGGAAAGGAGAAGTTGTTTGTTTGCTTCTGTATCACATATATATATATTGGCATAGCTTTACATACATAATTGAGACACTCCAAAGATCAAAAGTCTTTATAGCTCATAGACTGCTCGTAGACTGCTTCATATTGCACTACGGCCCTCTCTGAGTGGTTTATAATGTCAGTGAATTGCCCCAACAATCTGAGTCCTCATTTTACCAACTTTAGCAGAATGGAAGATTGAATCAACCTTGAGTCCTATGAGGAGAAAACTCCTGACTGAGGGTAGAGTTTCCCTGCAATAACTGCATTCTAAGCAAACCAAATGAAACCAAACCAAATGTTATGCTTATAAGAAGAAGCAAAAAAGATGAGGCATGTGGACACCATAATACCCTTGTATATTTTATTTTACAGTTGTTAAATGTACATAATTATAATTTCAATTGCTATATGGGTATTATTTAGTGCTTTGAGTTTATCAATAGCAGCAGAGGGAAGTGCAGTGAAGTGAAAAGTGAAGGGAAGTTAAGGGAAGGAAAGGGAAGGAAAAAGGAGCAAGTTTAAAATGCAACAGATGTAATTCTTTAAAATATATAGAATGTAAATGGGTAATAAAATATATTTTATTTTTAGTGTAAATATTAATTCTTCAGTCTCCAAGTGCTCCTAGTATTACAACTCCCTTGTACAGCAACAGTTTTCAGTTACAACAGTGATGAAAAAGTAACTTGGCAATCATTTCTTGCATTTATGACTTTCACAGATCTGTAAAGCAAAGGAAAGCTGAAGTATGCCATAAACACAGTCACAATTCCGTTTAACCACTTCACGTAATAACTGAGTTGCTGGTCCCAATTGTGGATACTAAGCAAAGTTTACTAAACTTGAAATTAACAATGCTTTTTTTTTTGAGTAACATTTTTTGGATTGCATTATAAATATACAAGAAAAAAATACAAAATTCAGAACCATTTCAGCTAAGTATAGTTTTGCCTTACTTAAAACAAGAAATTATAATTGATTTTTCTTCCATACTGGATTGATATACTATATTAATGTAGCATTCTTAGAAAACTGATATATAACATTAAATGAATAGTCATTTGTGAAAGTACTTTATGTTTGAAAAAAGCTTATCATAATTAAAGTATAATTAAAAGCTCATTTTTCAAAAAGAAATCTTTCTTCATGCTATTATTCATGTCACTTTGCCACAGAAATGTATCTTTAAAGATAGCTATCAAAAGTATTTATTAAAATCTAATTACATAGATAGTAACTGTGCCAGTCTCATGCAGCCTTTGAAATAATTTGTAGTGTTTGGGACTTTTTTTATTACCATTTGAGTAACTTCATTACTTTCTTTAAAAAAATGTTCTAGAACTTCAATATACTAGAGGATATGTCAAAATTCTAAAAGAACAACTTAATTATCTATACTAGATCTCCATTTAACAGTAGTTTTAATATTTCATAAATGAAAAAGAGGGGGGAAATGATACATAGCAGAAAGGACAGTTGATTTACAGCTTAATTTTCAGTCCATGTGTATGCCTGTTGAGGCCAATCAAGGCATATTAAGTATACAAAAACAGCATCTGCTAGTCCCCTATGTGTGTGGTCACTTGATCTTATCTGGTGAGTGTCCTTGTTTTTATCTTTTATCTTCAGAGTATGTACCACAGGAATGGTAAGCCTCTGATTCTCCAGATGTTTCTGAATTATAATGTACAGTACCACAATTTGCCTAGCCAATGGGGAGAAATGTGGGAGTTAAATTTTAATACTATCTAAAAAACCTCAGGTTTTCCAACTTTGATTAGTATTGCGGTCTATAACAATCTAGGGTAGGAATTAAATAATTTGTTTCCAGCACTAATGCTTTAGAAATAATGTCTTTTGCTTCCAGTTTTAGTGCTTTAAAAATAATGTTTCTGGCACCTGTGTGCATGTCTGCCTTTTAAACCAATAATGAATGTACACATGAAACTTACTGTTGTAAGGTCCAGGAATATTTTTTAATTAGATTCACTCTTTTCTTAAGCAGAAAGCCATTAGGTTTTTGAGATATGAGCACATTTTTGACTGGGCATGCTATGCATAACTAGACTAGAATGGCTTTACTTAAATGGTAGCTTTAATGGTGTTTATGGCATGGTTTTGATTTGTGTATTTTCTTCTCTTTTTTGCTAGTATACCTAACAGAAAAGTAAGGGTATAGCTTCTTCTTGCTTTATTGTTCTGTTACTTATATTTAAAATGTGTGGTAGGTGTATCTGTAATGTTAACAGGAATCATGCTTGATTCAAAGGAGACTATTTAGTATAAGAATTTAGGATAGGAAAAAGAATAATTGACTAATCCTGTACTTCACTTGATATAAGCAGGATAGATATGTATTACTATGTTCTTATTTTAACTTCCAAAATACAACTGTAATCTCCAGAAGCATTAACTGACAATGAAAAACTCAACCTATTCTAAAGGCTAAGGTTTTAACATTAAGCTTAAATATTATCAAGGAGGTTTCTAAGTTTTTTTAAAAAAAATAAAACAAAAGTATGAATATAAAATCAAGAGAAACACTGCCTGTTACTTTCATTTGCAAATTTCAAGCATTATATATCTCTGTGGGGTTTTATTACTTTTTCCCTTAGAAATATTCTTATCTATTAGAATGCTATTTTAAAGATTTCTTTCTCTTTGAAAACTAGGAAAAAATTTTGTCAGTTAACATTTAAACTGTGGAGTATAGGAATTCACTTTCAAATGTTTACCCAGCCCATGCAATACATGCTCAGTTTCATCTTCTTCTACTACTCAATAAACTACAGGCACAAATTGGGATGTTTTTTGCCAGCTTCTGGCATTTTTTGCCAGTTCCCACTCAAAAAAGGCTCATTAAAAGGAATAGGGTCTCTTAACAGCAATGTTTCTTCAACAATTGTCATGGAAAAGAATTGAAAATTAACTTCTGGTCATGTGGGAGCATCAACATATAACCACAATAACTTACAACCATAATTCAGGGTTCAATTATGGTTGTAAGTCAAAGAGTACCAGTATATAAACATACTGTTTATATTTCAGGAAATCTTCTGATAAGGAATCTTTTCTCTTAACCAATGTTTTCTCCTTATAAATGCTATTACCTAACACATAGATTTTGTTGTTGTTGTTTAAGACAGTGAAATGAAAATATGAAATAATGAATTATTGTATTGTGTTGGCAGGGATATACTTTCTGTCTTTATTTTCCTGTTTAATCCTTCCCTCTTCATTAATTCTTTCCTCTTAGCAGTCCTTCCAAAGATGCTTCAGTAGTACTCCTGGAATAATTTGATGGCCTGTTATACATGCAAAAAATTGAAAATTCAAGGCTAAATTCCCACTTAATAAGGAATAAAAGGGCAGGATTTAAGGGGAAAAAAACATTTAGACTATACGTACAGAGCTTGGAAGGGGTAGGATTAGAAAATAGAATAGGTCATGGAAAAATATTTCAAGCACATAGCTTCTGAGTTTTCAGTATGTTGATTCTGACACAGACGGAAAGCTCTATTCAGAAAGAAAATAAGTTTATGCACAAGGAGAAAGCGAGAGAAAGAAAACACTGCCATATTAAAATAAAGGTGAAGGCCAACAGAATGCTCAGAATGGATATTCAAATATCTATCAGTACAAGATAAAAGAATAATAGCAGTTTTATCCCTACTATGGGAAAGCCAAAACCGACTGTAAGTTATTTCTTCTATTTTTCTTTTTAATAGAAATATCAAAGAGCTCAACTTTTGATTAAAAGTTGTGGTATTGGCAGTTGGCATACCAGGCTCCCCAAATTCCCAGAGATTGTCCAACCTGCCCAGGTGTCAGTTTCAGACCTGTAAAATAATTTTCACCAAGGTAAATGTGAAGGGCCGTAAATAACTGTCATAGAGGGTAAAAGATAGTGTTTATAAAAGTGAGGAAAAGCAAATAAATAAAGGTTAACACCTCAAGATTCTAAAATTTATGGCTGGGAAGTACTTTTCAAAATATACTCACTGGCTCTCATACAATTTGAAATTAAAAACATACGCTATATAGTATATATGAAAGAGAACTAAGGAAAGAGAAGAAATTTTAAAGGCATGTAATATGAGAAAATTATTTAACTAGCAACCAATTTTTTTTAAAAAAATGACTTTATATTGAAAAAAGCTACAGTTTTAGAAGTAGCTAAAATTATATGAGGTCAAGCAGTAAATAAAAGCTTTGGATTTCTGCACAGCTGTTGTGTGACTATCTTTCTAAATAATAAGCAATTAATGAATTCTTAGAAACTTTGGAAGTATGCAACTACTGTATTTGCAAACCTTTTTTTCCCATTCTCTCTTACTGACATCCAATAGCTCAAATGCAAATCATATCTCTCCTGTAAAACATATGGATGGTGAATACTGGATTACATCAAGATTTTACTAATCCTGGATTCTGCTCAATTTCAACAGCAATACAATCTTAATCCTGTGTTGATTTTTAGTTAATACCTAAGTCTTAGAACAAGTCAGTTAATTGGCTTGTAAAACAGAATTGTCAAGGGTAAAGACGACTGTAGTAAATTAAGCAGAAATATTAAAAACAAGAAGATTCTATTTTATTTTTTTATAAAAACTTTTGTTGGTTTCCTTGATATTTTATTTGGTATTGTCTACATATATGGAAAACAAACATCCAATACTAAGTGTTAATTCTTTAAATGTGTATTGAAATGGACCTAATTGGATCATGCTGCACGTAAAACAACAGAATGTACAAACAGGAAGAATAATTGCAATAAGCCGTTCAATAGCCTAGAAAAATAGAATTTACCAAGAACTCTGACAGCTGCACTTTCAAGAGCATATTATTATTGACATTAATATTCCACCGAACTTCCAAGGACCCTAAGTGATTCACAAGTAAGAACAATTTAAAAAAGAATGGGAGAAAAGAATAATGAACAAGAATAAAGGAATAAATTTCAGAACACCAAACAGAAGCAAAAAGGAAACCAAAATAATAATTATAATTACCCTTTCCAAAGGCCAGCACAAAAAGCCAGTTCTTCAAGGTCCTTCAAAACAAAAGAGTGGGGAGTAACTGGTTCTCAAGGAGAGATACATTCTAGAGTTCAGGTACCACAATAGATGAGATGTGCTTTTAGGTGTCTGATAGATGGCATTATTTGATCAAAGAAACTCTGTTGGATCAAATTGGCTGGGCACGTACCATGGGAGATTCAAAGTTTTGGTAGTTTCTTAAGTAACAAGGACCAATGCCATGTACATCTTTGCGTGTAATGACCAGCTTTATAAATCACACCTGGAAGCAAACTGGCAGCCAGTGCAGTTTGGAAAGCAGGAAATTATAAGTACATACTGACCACAATGGATTAAGAGAATACTATAATTGATGATATTGAAAGCTGAGAAGAAGCCTATGTGAACTACTAAGTCTTATTTCTATCCAATATTTGGTATAGGTTATATGTTACCCACCAATGGGACCCAAAGCAGCCCCAGGATCATATTGCAGACAAAACCTTTGTTGAAATGGATTGAAGATAATCAATCAAAACTGCATGTAAAACTGCCTAACCACCACTTTGTCAATCATTTTAGCATAGCAAGAAGTGTTTGAGATCAGCCTATTTACAGTGATCTTCCAGATCAAATTAGGGCTTTTTCAGTATAGTTCTTATAACTACTTAAATGATGGGATATATACCCCATGCTTATAGAGCAGTGGTGGGTTTCAAATTTTTTTACTACCGGTTCTGTGGGTGTGGCTTGGTGGGCGTGGCTTGGTAGGCATGGCAGAGGAAGGATACTTTAAAATTTCCATTTCCTCCTGATCAGCTGAGACTTGGGAGGCAGAGCATAGATGGGGGCGGGGCCAGTCAGAATTTTTACTACCAGTTCTCCAAACTACTCAAAATTTCTGCTACCGGTTCTCCAGAACTGGTCAGAACCTGCTGAAACCCACCTCTGTTATAGAGGCTTTGAATTCTTCTCTACACAGTCATTTTATTTTACTTTTCATCTGATTTTTCATATTGTCAACTTTACAGAACTTGGTTTGGTTTACAGTAAAATAACAACAACAATTCAAACATATAAACTATCCCATTTCAAAGGCATTTTCATTACAACATTAATCAGATAGGAAAGCAAAGTTCAAGAAAATGGTCATGTCTCTATACCTTATCCATGCCCTTAAGATCTACAAGCTGAACAGAGTTTATATCAATAAGACAAGCAATTGCTAAGATTAATGGTGTCAGTGAGCTTCCAAATACTTTTACTGACCTTCTCTAGCATTATTTATATGTTTATGTATTTATTAAGCCAATTTATATAGCTACTCATCTTGCAAAAAGCATGATGAGTGGTGTACAACAGAGTTAAAAAACAGTTAATAAATGAAAACAGAATTAATTCACCTGTCCTTTGGGGTCCACAGACATGCTGGCATAACCAGGTTTTGAGGAACCTCTGGAAGCTTAACAATCCAGCTTCACTTTAGGGAGGAGAAGATTTCACACTGAGCTTCAAGAGCCCTCCAACATTTGTCATGTTCAAATCAATCTTTATTGCAATAATTATTTACCATGGCATTTATGTAGGCACCAACTATTGTAAGAGTCTGTCTTTCATTTAAAAGTTTAAATAGAAATGTTAGGGATGTTTACATATAATCACATGATATATATTATAAATCAACCAATCACATAACAGTTTTAAATGGCCTTACACTTAATCTTGCCTTACTAGCTTATATCTTTACGTCTTTCCCTCAATATATTTTTTTTGTTTTTTTGGTCAAGGTGAAGAAACACAGTTTGTATCCTTTTCATTACAGATTGGGTTTATACTTTCAACTGCATGTACTTAGAAATGAAAAATGCAGAAATACGACTTATAATTAAAGTATGAAGGGTTAAATTATTAATCAAGATCACATTAAAAATATAAATAATAATTAGTTTTTCAAATTAAGGAATGAAAATTAAGCATTTGTATCCATCATTTAAACAAGGTGAAAGGAAGAGGAGAACATGATTTATTGCAAATTTGCCTCTATTTTTGTTGAATATATCCAAAGCCAAAAGTAATGAGAGAGAGAGGGGGGAAGGGAGGGGGAAGAGAGAGAGAGAGAGAGAGAGAGAGAGAGAGAGAGAGAGAGAGAGAGAGAGAGAGAGAGAGAGAGAGAGAGAGATGGATTTTCTAAAAAGATATTTGTAAAATTTCCTGGATGTTTTAATTTAAATGCATATCAAGTAAACAAATATACACTGCTCAAAAAAATAAAGGGAACACAAGCAGAAGACATCCGAGATCTGAATGAATGAAATAGCCTTATTAAATACTTTGTTCATTACATACAGTAGTTTTATGTTCCCTTTAGTTGTTTGAGTAGTGTATAAACTAGTGTATGTAAAGAACAAAGTATTTAATGAGGCTATTTCATTCATTCAGATCTCGGATGTCTTCTGCTTGTGTTCCCTTTATTTTTTTTGAGCAGTATATTTTAAATGTATAACAAAAGTTCTGTGCTTCAAATGTTTGCCAAGTTATGAGTGTTTCTAAATCAGCAGCAAAATTAGACGTATATGGTAGTTAACTTAAAATTTCTATATGAAAGACATATTTCTCATCTCTGTAGCACAGTTCTTATGATGAATTGATTAGTTAAAATTAGTTTCAAAAGACCCACTGGAATAGCTTGTTTCCCTAACTGAACTTGAACCTATGCTATGGCACGTGGAAAGATAAAGTCAAAGTATTCAACAAAGTAGCATTCATTCTTTTGAGATCTGGTATTAGCTCTTTAATGTTGTTTTCAAGTTGTATCCTTTGTGTAGTTGAAGATGCAGCTGATATTTTAAAAAAATCCTTTAAGTCCTTGAAATGTGCTGCAAGAATGTAGCTGGTCTTTGTACTGTTAATCAAAACTGTTTACAAACTGAATATTCAAAGCCCAAATTGAAATGAAATAGCTACGATAAGCATACCTTATTCCCACAAATTCTACATCAAGTAGAGGATAATGAAAAACGTTCACATTTTTGTTTTTATTTTATGTCTACTTCCCTCTTTTTGTTCTTTTATATTCTTTTATTTTTCCCATATTTTTCTTGATTTAGAAAATGCAATTTTTAAAAAATAATCTTACTATTTAAACCAACCAATTACTCTTAGCAATTTGACTGAACAATCCAGTAGTGGTCAAAGCATTCCAGGTTTGGAAAGTTTCTGGCATGAGAAATAGATAGAAAAGACTGATGGCAAATTGAAAAGCCCTTGTTCTGGAATTATTAATATGGAAAGGTACACATATAGGAGTTTGCATACATTTGCACATTCTGAACAAATGCTGAATGGAAGAAAAGTATCATATTGTCTGAATCTACATGAGTTTTTCTCCTGTCAAACTATGAGTTGAACATACAAGTTGATGGAAAGTTGATGACTTTTAGTGCAGTTGGTGAGGGAATGTGGAGGTAATTTAGAGAAGTCATGTTGTGAATGCAACAATTTAGATCTCTGAATTAATCTGTTAAGGTAGATCAAGTCAAGTCAAATCAAATCCATTTTTATTAGAGCTATAGACCAGCACAGAGGAAAGTAAACCACCTAGAGTTGCCTCAGCGAGATGGGTGGTATAGAAGTCTGATAATAAATAAATATAAATAGAGGAAACTAAAGAAAATTACAACCCAGATATATATCATTATTGTCTCTATATGCCATTAGTTACTGTAAGTATAATACTGTGGCCTAAATATATGATGTTTTTCACCTCAGGCACACAGGGATATGTATGTAAAGTATATAAGATACAATTACAATAACAGCTTCTGTATTATGTGTGCAATAAAATGTGTCTTATTGCAGTCTATTGTATTTGCTATATTTTTCAATGTTCAGTTGTTAGATTTCCCATAATTATAGAACTTACATAAAAAAACTCTGCATATAAAATTATATAAAGAGATGATTAAATGATTAAAAAGAATAAAAGTATTAGATATATTCAGTTTACAGTAAGAGTTGTGCTTTTTTGGGTTTGTAAAAACTTTGTCAACATTTCACCAAATTACAAGGAACATTTCAATCTTATTATTTCCCTCTGGAATTTTATCTCTAAGACATAGCATTTGTACTTTTGTTACCTTTTTCAACTAAACTGATATAAACCATGTGCATTGCTACATTTCTAAGCCAAAGTAATGTTAGAATTAACTTTTATGCCTCTAAATGGTTTAGCATTTCTTCTAACATTGACCAAGAAAGAAAAAACAAAACAAAATAAAAAATATTCATCCAATATTCATACAAAGAAGCTCTAAGAATTAATTAATTAATTAATTAATTAATTCTAATCTAAAATATATAATAGTTGTTGCATAAATTTCTGGGGAAACAGTATTCTAAAATATACAGAGATGATTAATAATTACACAGACATGATTAATCTGTTACCATATCTGGATATACAGCTAAGTAGCTTTTGATTTACAATTATAATTGGACCTAGAAGTTCAGTTGTCAAATGATGTAGTTGTTAACCGAGTCATCATATGACCTGATGCAATCTTACAACCATTTTAATGTGATTGTTAAATGAATCACATGGTCATTAAGTGAATCAAACAGTTGTTAAGCAAATGTAACTTCCCAATTGACTTTCCTGGTTGTGATCTGGCTGGGAAGGTTGCAAATGAAATCATGTGTTCACAAAATGCTGCAACAATCATAAATGTGACCTGGTTCTTAAGTTGCCAAGCACCGAAAATTGCAATAATATGACCGTGTGGATAGTGTGATGGTTGCTACTTAAAGAACGTGTCGCAAATTGAAGCCATTGTAACTTCTAACAATTGTTAAATGAACAATCAGAAGTTGAGGACTATCTTTATATAAGAAATAGGCATAAGATAAAGGTCTAATTTGAACTAATTCTGGTAAGTCAACATCTTCTAATGTAACTTGGTCCTACCATGTTCATAACCAGTTTGTCCATTACGTTTTGTTCTTTAAACTTCTTGGCTCACTCTTTTTTATAATATCATATCATATCATATCATATCATATCATATCATATCATATCATCATCATATCATATATATCATATCTTATCATATCATATCAACTCTAGCCAACCATAAATTCTAGCCAACCGCAACTGCCTCGGCCTTTTATTTTATCAACTCATCTACTTGACAACCTATATTAGTTTTGTCATTTGATTTTTATTCCTTTCCTCTTTATGACCAAATCATCTGATTGTGCTTCTTTTATACTGGGCTTTGGATTCAATTCTCATTCATTTATCATCCATTCATTCTTGTTTCACATTTAGCAATAGTAATAGCACTTAGACTTATATACCGCTTCAAAGTGCTTTACAGCTCTCTCTAAGTGGTTTACAGAGTAGCATATTGCTTCCAACAATCTGGGTTCTCATTTTATCCACCTCAGAAGGATGGAAGGCTGAGTCAACCTTGAGCTGCAATGATTTAACCCCTGGCAGTCAGAAGAATTAGCCTGCAATACTGCATTCTAACCACTGCACCACCATGGCTCTCATCAAGTAGAATGTTTAGGCACATACTACTTATATACTTATATACCTTTCCTCTTTATTTATTAATTTTCCTCTTTATTTATTAATTTGTTTTTATTCTATTGTTATTTTACATTTATTTATATCTTGCCTTTATTATGATGTATAATGTAATGTGAAGACATTTTCCTGTGGAAATTAACAAAATTTCATTATCTAGCAAAATTAATACAATTTGATTAAGAAAAAAAAGATGTCTAAAAGCCTTAAACTGCGAGTTTCAACATGGTTTTAGGAACTACAATTTAACTTTGCTACTTCTTTTATTATATTTGGCATATTTAAAAAGTTTTATAGCTCTATATTAATTTGTCTGATCATACAAGAAA
The DNA here is from genome assembly GCA_022577455.1 of Arizona elegans. NCBI lineage: Eukaryota > Metazoa > Chordata > Lepidosauria > Squamata > Colubridae > Arizona > Arizona elegans. The sequence goes on along the minus strand of JAKOOJ010000003.1, from coordinate 69,883,515 downwards.
GGGTCTTGTTCTGAGGTTCTTCTTAATTCCTTACTACATATTGTTTAATATTGTCTTTAACACAGAACATTTTTAAATTATTATTCAATTGTCTAGGATGTATTTCAAATTTTCTTCCAGAAATAAATGTTGTTTTTTTAACAAACAAGGTAGAACTGCCAAAATTAATTTTGTTCATATTATAAGAAGGGTAATATCAGGTTTTTCCCCAGCTAATTTAAATTTAAAAATGAGAAAATTGATTAAGAATATATGAAAGATAAATTTGTTTGCAGTTTATGCATCAGTGCTTAAGCCAAAGATACAGTTTGAAGGAGACCAGAACTGATATAACCAGTTTTCATCTATTAATGCAAAGAAATTGAGAGAGTGAGAAGGAGGGAGTTAGAAGGCAGTAGTATCAGATAGGAAAATGAACTAGTGGAGTGAAAGTAGTTAATTGTATCCATTCTGCAGCTTCTAGTAGCTCATCATTTCCCAGAAACAATGAGCTTCCCAGTTCAAATACTAGCTGATTCCTGTTCTGAAGAAAATAGGAAATTATTTATACATGTACTGTAACTTCTTCCACCACTAATACAAAAGAAGCAAATAGTATAAAATAAAATAGGGTTTTGGTAATATAAAACAAATTATATTATTATATTTTAAATGTAAATTCCATATGCTTAGTCCAACATGCTTGTGAATAAATTAGCAGCATAGTAATCATAATAAATACATGGAAATATGAACAATATTAATGATAAGATATTTTGGCCAAAGCTGTATTTAGGACATATTTTCTACCAGATGCATATTTTATGTTTTTATTAAACACTGAATACATCATGTTAAATTCTATTCTTATGGGATGTAGACTTTAACTGGTTCTTAATAGGGAGAAATATGCAATTTGTCAGTCTTTCTTACCTTATTTTTCATTACTAACTAACCTCAAAGAGTTGTTAGAAAATGTTTAAAAGGTATGATTAATTTGGCAAGAATAAAAACTACCCAAACATTATAAGTAGATTGCTTACTGGAGAGACAGAGGGAGGGAGGGAGGGAGGGAGGGAGGGAGGGAGAGAGAGAGAGAGAGAGAGAGAGAGAGAGAGAGAGAGAGAGAGAGAGAGAGAGAGATCTGTGAGAATTGCGATCATAATGGTGATATGAATAACTGAAAACCAAAAAGGAAGCAATCAGAGCTGTTTCAATACTTCATTTCCATCACCAAACTTGTCTCATCATGTCAAAGCTGTAACTGAAATCATGCATTGTTTAAAAGTAGCCGCACATAGTCATATACTTTCCATGATCCTACTTCATACTTGGAAAAAAATTTTTGTGGGAAATGTTTGTGGGAAAAGTCCATAAACATAGAAAACTTCACCAAATAAATTATTTTTAAACAATTAGTCAATATCACATATGAGTATGTATACACATGTATGTATGTATGTATATATGTATGTATGTATGTATGTATGTCAATGGTTGCCCCAGTTTGCACTGGTTCTATAGAACCGGTAGTAAAACTGGCAGGAAGCTCCGCCCACCAACCCCAACATCACCAAAATGCTTCTGCGCATGCGCGAGCGAAGCAAGCGCACATGTTCAGCCCCGTTGTGAACCGGTAGTAAAGGTAAGTAGAACCCACCCCTGATGTATGTACATATGAAGGTATGGATGGATCTATCTAAAATATTAGTGGAATTCACATTTTAGTGACAAATAGATATTATAAACTATAAAGAATTCTTTCAATAATGGTTACTAATTGTAATGGTTCTTCTGATTTCAGACATTATATAGAGTATATATATATCTGCTGGAACAACAGTATTTTCATTGTGTAGCCCTCCTTTTGTTCTTTTTAGAGTTTTCTAGTTGGATATTGGAAGAGACTGAAGGTTATACAGAATGCACAACTATACTCTGGTTTCTCTTCAGATCGTATACATGGATAACTGATAAATGTGTATTGAATATTGTATATGCTTAATACATAGCTTGGGTTCATGTGATATCAAAATTGAAAATGCATTATGTCAATAAAAGGATTTCTTGATTCAAGTAACAGATTCAAACCTTAAAATTAAGAAGAGAATGCTTATTGCACTGCAGTTTGAAAAGATTAGGATTAGTATTTATATTTCTACAGTTTACCTTTTTGAAATAAAAACTCCAAAAGAATGGTCTAGAACCGTGATGCCATATCGGTGGGCACGCGAGCTCAGCTCTGGCATGTATGTGCATGCCGGCCAGCTGATTTTCGCTGATTTTTGGACCCACTGGAAGTAGGGAAACAGACTGTTTCCTGCCTCCAGAGGTCATCGACGGGTTGGTGGGAAAGGCCCATTTTTCTCTCTCCCCAGGCTCCAGAGCCTTTCTAGGAGCTTGGGAAGGGCGAAAACGGCCTTACCCATCCCCCACCCCCAGAGGCCCTCCGGAGGTGGAAAATGGCCCATTTGCAAACTTCCGGTCCTACCAGACGTTGGCAAACAGGCCGTTTCTGTCTCGGGGGTGGGGGGGTGGGGAAGTAGTATAACAGTAGAGAAGTTAAAACTGCCACTGTTTTAACAATAACTACTTAATTTGACCAAAATGCTGAGTGCAAAAATAGTTTTAAAAATTATTTATTAAATTTTAAAACAAGAATAAATTTTAGATCCCCAATCCTCACATTTTGACAATGCATATTAAAATGAAAAGAAAAGAAAACAACAAACAATGCATTCCTTTGTTTGCCTGGAATAATCTGAACTCTTTTGTGTGAAACACACAGGCTTGGCTGTGTAATTCAGTTTCTAATCAGACTCATAGCATTGGGAATTCATAGGGGAAATGTTAAGCACCTCAGTTTATGAAGTGAAATTAACACAAGCCTTTTCCATTTGTATTTATATGGGGACTTGCACTTTGGCTGCACAAAGCTGTGAAATCTCTTTATTTGCTAATATAATTTTGTAGCTGTAATTTTTACATGGCCATGCATTGTTTCCCCAGCAGTCTAAGTAAGCTAACAGTAACTATTATATATCTCAAAATAAATTTCTACTGGAAATACTTGAACAAAGATTATATGTATTACTATATATAGTTCCTGGTATAGTATCCTAGTATAATGAAAGATAAAAAACAAATATACAAAAAGGAAGTGAATGCTTTAACTCAGGCCTATCAAACTGGTGGCCCGTGGGCCAGATGCATCACGCTCAGGCAAAAAAAAAACAACACATTGTGATTTGTCATGATACATCACGTGACACGATCGAGTTTGACAACCATGCTCTAACTGCCTACAACTTTTTAAAATTAAATATTATTGGATACTCTCTCATGAACTGTTTTTCACAAAATCCTAATGGAATATAACTTCTACATTTACCATTTTTTCCTGTGACTTAGTTCCTTATAAATGCGTGATCCAGATACAATATCTAACTTAATTTTGAACTAAGTACACAAATCTTATATATAGTATTTGTTCATGCCTTATGCATTATCACTAGCCAGCCCAACAAGATGCAGGGTCATCGTACTCCTTATAAATGGCAATTCATTTCGATTATTTCTGCTAACAGAAACTATGTCTCTGAAACAGATGTTACAGCTGATACACAAAAGTTAGAAATGACTCTTTTCCTCCAATCATTCATATTTCTTCATATTTTATGCAGTAATAATTACTCAGAACACTGCTGTCAGTTTCAACTCATTTGCATATTTTGGTCTGGAAAATGGTGATGGGAATTTTTGAAGCAATATGGTTAAAGTTTTTGGAATTGTTCTGTTTTTTTAAAAAAAATCATTTTCTCTCCCAATTTTCTCTCTCCCCTTTTTTTTATTGCTATTCGTACCAATTTTGAGGTTGTATTGATCAATTCATTCTCATATATTTTGAATTTCTTATTTATTGATTATTTAAGCATTATAAAACAAACACATACAAACACATACACATATCTCCATATCATGGCCATTATTAACCACAATCAAATTTATCTTGAAGATAAACATGCATACAAGAAATTAATTATTTGCTGATATGATATCAATATTGTCTGATCCCATGTCTCAGAATGTAACATGAGAAATAATATTGTAAACCAGATACTAGTAAGATCTTTAATAAAGAAAGCTTTTGTTTTGTAAATTTTGAACAGTTAAGTCCTTGGAACACTTGTACTATAATCAAGTTTTCATTGGATACATTAAGCTTGTCAAGTCAAATATTGCTCCTAGTTTTGTCTCATATAGTTATTGAGTGAATCAACTCCATCAAGACTGTAAGACACAAAAGACAATTTATATCAACATGGAACTGTTGGGAACCAGCCTTGTCTGAGATAATGATAGGTCTGAGTATGAGAAAAAGGTTCCTCCAAATGAGAGCTGTTTCCTACTGTTAAAACAAAGTAGTGATGAAGGATATAGACAGTAGGTCAATTGTGAGAGAATTGAAACAGCTTTTCTTCAGGTAGTGCTTTAGTTTCTGAAAAATTGCTGGTTTTTATGAGATACTGTTGCTGACTGAATGTGAGTCCCTACTTCCAATAATGGACCAACACTAATTTATGTGCTTTGTACAATATGATCATATGAATTTCACTGGTGTTTCTTGATACCAATGATACAAAGGTATCAATGATAGACATTTACTTCTTTGAAAAATAATTCTGACATGTCTTTTTGTTAAATTTTAAATGTTTTGTTTTTTCTAAATTTAATATTCTTAGAATGACAGCAGGTCATATGACAGCACTGATGCTTAAGAAAAAATAAGTTACGCACAAGAATTTTCCTGCTTTCAAATATATGTAGGTAGGTAGGTAGGTAGGTAGGTAGGTCGGTCGGTCTTTGGTTATTCAGGTTTTCTCCCGTGTAAAATTGGAAGTGTCTTGGAGACGTTTCGACAAGTCCCATTCGTCATCTTCAGGCTGGTGTCTTCGGCTTCGTGCTTCTAGGAGCAATGTGTGATCACAGCTATTTCTTCCTTTTAACTGCCAGTGGGGGTGTGAACTGATTGGGTGGGAGCTTGGCTATGTTCTGTTTGGGTGGAAGTGTATTCTGATTGGTTGGGAGTTTGGCTGTGCTCTGATTGGATGGGTGTGTGTTCTGTTTAGGTGGAGGCTTGGTTGTGCTTGGGTTAGTCTGAGTTGCAGGGGGATTTGAGCTGGTGAGCTGAGTTGCTGTTGCTTGGTTTCGCGTTCATGGTTGTGCTTCATCTTCATGGTGGGTGTCAGTTTGCTTCGTGTATTGATTGGAGGGGTTTAAAGTGGCTAATGATGCAGCTGTGGTCTGGCTTTTGGTTTGTGGTCGTGCCTCATCGGTGTGGGTTTGCTTTTTGTGTGGATGTGTGGTGGTGACATCCTGTGTGATTTTTGTGACTGTGGGTCTGGTGTCATTCTTTGTGTTAGGGACTCGTTTGTCAATGAGGGTGGGTTTCCAAATGGCTGGTAGGTGGGAGGTATCATCTTGTTTATTCATGCTGTGTGGGCATTTTTCTATCTTGATGGCTTCTCTGATTATTCTGTTGTTAAGTGTTCAGTTTTGGTGATAGTTCTGGTCTTTTTAAAGTCAATATCATGTCCTGTGGCTTTAAGGTGGACCAGGGAAGAAGTGGTTCCTCTTTTCTGACTGAGTTCTTGTGTTCTTTAATGCGTGCACTTATTCTTCTATTGGTTTGTCCGATGTATGTGGTGGGGTAGGCGGTGAATGGGATTTCATATACTCCTTGATTTTCTAACTCAATTTTGTCTTTGGGGTTTCTTAGGATGGTGGATATTTTTCAGTTTGTGCAGAATGCTGTCTTGATGTTGTGTTTGTGGAGGATCTTGCTGATTCTGTCTGTGGTGCCTTTTATGTATGGAAGGAAGGCTTTGCCGTTTTCTTGTTCTCTGTCTTGGATTTTAGTGGGGGTTTCTTTTTGGATTAGGTTGGTAATCTTATTTCTTTGGAATCCATTGGATGTTAGTACGTTAGTGAGAGTGTGTAGTTCGGTTTTTAGGTGTTGTTCATCAGCTAAGCGTTTTGTTCTGGAGATGAGTGTCTTGGCTACGGAGTTGATCTGTGCTGGGTGGTGGTGTGAGAGTGTGTGCAGATAGCAGTTTGTGTGTGTTTTCTTCTGGTAGATGGTGTGTCCTAGGAAGCCATTGGATTTCTTGTAGATTAAGACATCCAGGAAGGGAAGTTGGTTGTTAGCTTCTGTTTCCATGGTGAACTGTATTTTGGGGTGTAGGCTGTTGAGGTGTGTGAGGAAATTGTCCAGTTTTTCTTTCCCATGTGCCCAGATTATGAAGGTGTCGTCTACATATCTGAGCCAGAGTTTCGGTTTGTGATCAGATTTTTCTAGAGCTTGGGTTTCAAAGTGTTCCATGTAGAGGTTTGCAATGACAGGTGAGAAGGTGATCCCATGGGTGCTCCTTCTATTTGTTTGTATTTTTGTCTGTTATAGATAAAGTATGTGTTGGATAGGCAGTGGTTGGTCAGATCTAGGATGTACTTGGGGGGGTTATATTTGTTTTGGACAGCTGTCAAAGCTTCTTTGATCGGCACTTGGGTGAAAAGGGATATGACATCGAAGCTCACAAGTAGGTCGCTGGGCTGTAAGTTTTGTTTCTTTATGATCTCTATGAACTGGAATGAGTTTTTTACATGTGAGGTGATGGATTCTGCATAGGGCTGTAGTTGTTTGGCGAGAAATTTGGCTAGGTTTTGTAGAGGTGAGCCTATGGAGCTGACTATGGGTCTAAGTGGGGTTCCTTCTTTGTGTATGTTGGGGAGTCCCAAATAACCAAAGACCTACATACAAACACCCACGAAAACCTCAGAAAACATATATATATATATATATATATATATATATATATATATATATATATATATATATATATATATATATATGAAAATTGGTAGTCCTGAGCTATCTTTTAATCATAAAAGTTGAACAGGTATATGTCTGCAACTGTGTTTCTGTGAGCAACAAGACTCCTGACGTGGTTTACACAGTACACCACAATAACTATGTTTACACAAAGCACTAAACCACAAATCATGATTTTTAATTGATAATAACTGGATTGAAACAGCATGCTAAACTAAATCTAAAGAAACCACACAATGGGTTAATGTGGTATAAATCCAGCTCCTGGTTATGTTTACAATTGCACTCAGTAATGGAATGCTTTAATTATAATCTACTGAATTCATATTTAATCTAGTTCATATCCACTGTGGTATACAAATCACTAGATGTGCACCTCACACTGATCCACAATACATTTTATTTCATAATGTTTGTAAAATGAATTAAAAGTAATTAGATAGACCTGAAGATTTCGAAATACTGCTGTGAATATATTTGTCCCTTTAAGTTGAAAATACGTTTCCATGTCTGTATACAATTGTATAAGTGTGACCTGAAAAATCCAGCAGTGTGCTTCTATTTCACAGCTTGTTTGCTTGATTATTTATGTATTTATATTTATTTATTATACACCATTAATTTCCAAGAAAGCACAGCAATTAATAACAATAGAAGAAAAAATATAACCTTAAAGTTAGGTTGTTTAGTTGGTAATAAATTCCTGAAATCTGTAATGAAATACATACAAAGCCAAAATTTAGAGAAAAGCAATGGACAGCAAATACTGTCCCTTCAAAGAAGCTGAAGAAACAGTGAACCATTAGTTAGCTGCTGGAAAAATAGCATAGAGACTGACTACAAACAATAACATGACAAAGTAACAACAATGATGCATTAAGAATATTTGCAAGAAATACCTCTTGGCTGCAAGCAACAATCATTTAAAGATTAAGGCAGCCATTTGTCTGGAATGGTATAGGTTGTCTTGCTTGATGAAGAGGTTGGGCTAGAAGATTTCTGGGGGGAGGAGCAGAATAGTCCAGTTCACAAAGAATGTTGAGTTTACTGTGTTGACTTGTATTAACATAGTAGTCAATTTATAGTTATATATGAACATGACCACTATAACTTGTTCCATAACATTTAATTACAGTATGATTAACTAATAGTTCTATTTTAGTCATATGATTTGATACTTAAATTATAAATTTATTGATGCATTTGTTCCATCCAGAAGATGTCAATGATCGCATTTGGTTTATGGTGGATCTGGGGGAGTTTAATGTTTAATTACATATGATACATTGGTAAAAATATTAGATCACAGAGACAAAACTTATGAAGCTTCTTGGATGAGAAGTGAAATGTTTTCAAGGAAAAAACCAAGGAAGTCCAGTTGCTTTTTGGAAAAGCACCTTTGCAACAACCATAACTTGGAAGATTGAGAATTTCCATAGATACTAGACAGCAATATTATTAAGCTGGAAGGGACATTCCAACAGTATTGTAGATGATTTCTATTTTTCTTATATTTATTATTAGTGTGTATATCCTCTAGTAAATAAGAGTGTTAATTTAATTTTTCTAGAGACAATTGTAATTATTATTTTATAATTAGTAGTCATCATTTCCAAATTAACAAAATCAGAAAGAAGCAAATGTTCTGGCTTGTTAAAATGAACATTAACAATTATTCAATAAATTTGGAATTTTAGCTCCAGCAGTGAACTGTAAGAGATTCCTGCTGACACTGGTCATGTGAAAAATAATTATTTATAACTATTCTGTTCATAGTTTGCTTATGTGGCTATGTCTTTCATAGGAAATGAGTACCTTAAGTGTGGTTTCTACAAGGAACTGCACAAGTAGAATGAATACTGAGTGGATTTAACATAGAAGATTTACTAGCAATATGCAAAGTAACATCACACTCAGTCATCAACATCGTACATATACTACTTTAAATAAAATAGTCTTAATTTAATTTATAGTATTTATAGTATATATACATATTTATAGTATATACATGTTTTTTTAATTTGATTTATTTGCCGCCCTTCTCCGGAGACTCAGGGTGGCTTACAATGTGCTAAGCAATAGCCTTCATCCTTTTTGTATATTTATACAAAGTCAGCTCATTGCCCCCACAACTGGGTCCTCAATTTACCTACCTTAGAAAGGATAGAAGGCTGAGTCAACCTTGACATTGAATAGAAATTACTTCAGTTTTATTCCAGCCATAAAATAGAATCATGTTCAAACCTTCAAATAGGTTGGAGTATTTTTTAAAAAAAGTACTTTAAGAAAGAATTGGAGACAAAGTGTCAAAGTTCCAAGTAACACTGCCAATGAAAGAAGACTTCGAGGCTAGAAGTTCCTCAAAGTTCCATTTTATTAGATATGTCATATTGGCACCACTGGGAAAATCCGAATCTGAAAGCTTCCAGGTTTCCCTCACCCAAAAGAAAGTCCAGGTTCCTTCCCCTGCACCCACATGTCCATCCCATGGTCCAATCAGTGCACAGTGCCAAATGGAGATGCCTCCCAGTCATACCACTCCAGGTGCAGGGCTGAATGTCCTTGACTCTCAGAGAAAAGAATGTTATTATGGCTAGATATCTCCCAACTCCATACAATCCCCCCTCTCAGTTTCCCTCAATGTGACAGCCCTGAAGAGCCAAAGAAAATATGGCTGATTTTTTTTTTTTTTTAATATTCCTTTCTAAAGGAAACCCCGGGTTTTGTCCCTTAATGTAATGAAGTATTGCTAGCAATATTATAATTGACCTAATAAGTAATAGAAGTGACTCACCTCTCATTACTTCATTTTCAAAGAGAAATGTAGGTGTTCAAATTCATGTAAATATATGATTGGCATTTCCCCTTCATAACAAAACACTGATTCAAGAAAGTTTAAACTATTGTAACTATATATATTTTTATATATATATATATATATATATATATATATATATATATATATATATATATATATATATGTGTGTGTGTGTGTGTGTGTGTGTGTGTGTGTGTATGTATATGTATATGTATATGTATATGTATATGTATATGTATATGTATGTATGTATGTATGTATGTATGTATGTATGTATGTATTTTTGCTACAGCTACATTACAAGATCTAATTTCTTCTCTCTCTTTTTGGTTACTGTTTTATACTTTTGAAATGTTACATGCAAAAATTGTTTTTGAAGATGTTTAACCTAATTTGTTTTTGTAGTAATAATAATTGCAAGGGTGCCTCCTTCATATTTTAGTGTTTTGTTTTAGTTTTTTAAGTCTTTTATTTATACTGGCTTTTATTTTTGTCATTTCTTTCAAAAGCAAAATAGAAGAAAAATTAAGACATCTGAAACTATCCAAATTAAAAAAGAACAGATAGTGAAAGTTATATAAGAGTTAACTATAGAAATATATATTAATGCCAGATGTTGCCACCAGTTGTTAGCAGATATATTTCTTTTTAAAATACGTAAATTCAAGAAAACCTCACCTGCACAATGTGCTTTCACAACAATAAAAATTTGCAGAGATCCAGCTGCTAAATTACAAGCAAAAGACATCTGTCCTTTCACTCTTTATTCTAAGATTTCTAAAAAGACAAACTGTTTATGGGTTTGGTAGACTTATAGTCATGATGAGGGTAGTAGATCAGTAGATCAGTTACCTTATCTACTTAAGCAGCCTAAAACTTAGTTATTATTGTATATTGCCTTTCAGTTTTGTACAAATTTCACAAGGTACCTGAAAGAGATATATTAAGACTATTACTTTGAACTTGCTCATCATTGATCTAGAGTTAATAATGAACGATGAAATTCCCGTGATTACAAAAGGAAGGTAAAATAGTTGAGAGTTTGTTGAAGCCTTAAAAGGGATACCAGAAGAAGACATACCATGTTTATCTTGGCTACCAATATGATAATTTATATAACATATTCTAAAAATTTCCAAGACCCCAGTAACCTTTCTTGTTTCTATATAACTTACATACCTGAGACAAACTTCACACTGAGGAATAATTGGAAAATATTTTTCTCCAACTCATACTATACTACTAGTAGATATTCCAACAATATCTGAATTTGAAACTTATTTGCTATATGAGAGGATCAGTAAGCTATAGAAATAATATGTCTGCTATTATAAATGCAATTACATAGAATTATTTTACAGGCTCAGAGAGTATAATGGATTTTATATAGGGTTTTAATTATTTTTAAGGGATGATTTTCCTAACTATTTACAAGACTTGTGGAATACATTTCACACATTAACCTTTCTAACAATCTGGAAGGAAGGAAGGAAGGAAGGAAGGAAGGAAGGAAGGAAGGAAGGAAGGAAGGAAGGAAGGAAGGAGGAAGGAAGGAAAGAAGGAAAGAAAGGAAAGAACAAGACATTTTATTGGACCATTCAGCCTTCACACTCTACAACTGATGTTGACAACTAATAAAGGCACCTGTCAGCATTGTACAATCCCATTCTAGTGCTATATACTGAAGGTAAAAATAAACAGTGATGTATCTCCCTATCTCTTTTATATTATGCTAATGGATATCCATACCTTTATATAAATCTGATATTAATCTATACAGAGGAAATTCTCAGTTAACTGAATCTTGGTCCGGGAATTCCAACTGCAATTCCAAAAACTGAATTTTGCACCTATCACAAGTTGCTCATACAATCCAAACCAGCTCTATTGTTCTCCTTAAATCCTTAAAAAATTAATATATATTAGTATATTATTGTATGTATTTGCTTCATTCTGTTTTCGTTCTTTTAAATTTTGCTGGCCATTGACCGAATAATTATTGATTGATTGAAAATGTAATATCTTCTAGTCATACTGTTCTCTTTTGGGATAAACAAAGTTATACAAAGCACAAAAAAGTATAAGAAATAATAAGAAAAACAAATTAAAGATCTGAAATAAGAAGAAGGGGAATAAATGCAGTTACAGTACATCTAATTTGCAGCAATGACATTCTCTACTCATTTCCATGTAATGCCAAGAAGTGATATTTTACTAAATGAAACATGTAGAGAGTATTATTCTGCCTCAGTAGCATAAGGCCCCTCCCCTTGACCCATTTTGAAACCCTTTCAGATTTTGCAATGAAGTTGATATAAAGTACTGAGATAGCTAGTAGCTAATCACAAAAAAATTGATAGAAAATGCTGATGCAAATGGTGAAGTTGGTAAAAGAGGATTAGATTATCCTGCATACAGAAGAGAGAATACAGACAAATGGCCCCAGGGTGACATCACAGTCTCAGTATTATTATTTTTTTAAAGGGAGAAGAAAATTAAAAAACTTATGGAAAATCCTGTCTGGTAATTCCCACTTTCCCATCTTCATCTGACCCTGTAATTAAAGGATTCTGCAATGAAAACATGCTTGAATATACTAAGATTTTAGGAAAACCTCCACCTCACTTCTTCCTCTTCCTTTGTCTTAAGCCAAGGCTGCCAAATTCCCAGCCTGCGGGCGGGATGCGCCATGTCCTGGCCATGCCCTCTCCAGGTTTAGCAAAGGGGGAAAAGTCCCAATACGTCGCGTGATGCTGCGATGATGATGTGAGTTTGATATCCCTGTCTTAGGCCAAATTTAAATCTGAACTTCTCATTAAAGTTTACATGTTTAACTTAGAAATCACTAAATTATAGGTGTTCATTTTGTAACCATTTTCTAAACTTCAAAAGAACAGTTTTATAAATATTCTTCCAAATATAGGAACCAATAAAAAGCAATTTTTGTCTGTTTCTTCAATCTCATACAAACAATTTACTTAAATAATATAAAGGAATGCAGCTTGGGTGCTGTGTCATGGAAAGGAATTGAAAAATGGAAATATTTATTTATTTATTTATTTATTTATTTATTTATTTATTTATTTATTTATTTATTTTATTTATTTATTTATTTCTATACCACCCTTCTCCCGCAGGACTCAGGGCAGTGCACAGCCAAAATAAAACATTGTATACAAAATTTAAAAAACAATTATGTTTTTTAATTATGTTAACAATTAAAAATGTTCCAAGCAATTGAGTGAAATGGCAAACTCCCCAGTATCGAAAGGATGGAAAAAGGTGTGTGACTTGAAATGATAGCAAGTGCTTGGAGATATAACCTCTAGCTCAAAAAGTGAACTGAATACCTTGATATCTTGCTATTCTTGTAAATTAGCTTTCTTTTCAGCATATCCGCATTGCTCTTATTCTTTAAACATTCCACAAGTCTTTGAAGATCTAATTAACTCTACCAATCCAATCATTTCCAGCTTTCCTATTTTTTTTGATGAGTTGTCATATTTTTTTTAATGATTCTGTTCTGACAAAACCAAATCAAAATCAAATTTGTACTAGTCACTTTCTTCTCTATTAAATCCACATTCTTTCTGTATCCATTTATTACTGACCCTATCTTATCTTGTTTTATCATGTTGCTTATTTTTTATTATTTATTTATTATTACATTTATGTTACATTTATGTTACATTTACATTACATTGAATACATCTCACTGTACAGTTTCTCTGGACAGCTAAATGACTGTATATTATCTACTACTTTAGATAATAGTAGTATTATCTATTAGGATTTTAATAAAAATAGCATAAAAGTGAACATTTATCCCTTTTTTACTTTTTTAAAACTATAACAGATCAATATTTATCTTTAGGGGTATTTTTGTAGCCCTTTGAAAAGCCATCAATAAATGGCTTTTTATCCAGGCACTAGGGTAGATTGAAAGAATCTGGAGTTGGCTGTGGGGATCTCAAGGGTACAACTGAGGTACCAGGTCATTGTCCTTTATGTTTTATGATTTTATTGTTACTGGATTTAATTGTCGCCATGAGCTGTCCAGAGTTGTGTTTTAGGATGGGCATACAAATACAAATATTTACATACATTAATAAATACATAAATATATTTATGAAATATAAAGCAAATTACAAATGTATAGAATATAAATATAATCAACAAACCTATACACTGGTGTTGGTATATAATGGAAAGTGTCTACTATTAAGTGCAATACCATTACTTTTGGTATTACATACCAATATTTTTTCTCTTTATATATTTTCATACTCAATTTTCTCCATTTGTTTTATTCATCTCTGCTTTTGGTAACTATGATAAAAAGTAAATAAAAGAGTCTCATGGGAACATCTTCTAAGCTGCTGTGAGATTAGTTCAATTGAAAAAAGAAGCTTATTGTAAATATTTCAAACAGATAAAATAAAGCTTTATTGCTCATTATAAAGTGAGCATCAATTTTATAATGCAATGAAATATAGATTTTTGTTTTGAGAAAAAGTGGACATACAAACAATCCTAGAAAAGTAAAATAGAAACAGGATGAAAAATTAAATCAAAATTGTATATTAAATTAAATGAAAGCCTACATTTTCTTGATAGCAATCCATTCATTTTTATCAGATTGCTTGATTTGGGCTAATTGTTGCTTTAAATAGGTATTCAATTTGTAAATATAATTAAAGAAAAAAATAACCTGACAGGCTGTATATTTGTTTGTTGGTTTTCCATAGCCACCCATTTCAACCAAGTGAGTCAGGGTGGTTTACAGTTCTAAAATTATAAAAGAATGTAAACAATTTCAAAACAACATTAAAATAATAAAAACATCCACAGAATAAATAAATAGAAAGAAGCAGCCATGATAATTAATCAACTAATAGTAAAACAAAATAATGGGCCCTTATAATACAAATGAGACTAGACTGGGAAGGCAGTGAAGCGCAGTGAATGATTTGAATCATAGCATTTGTGATTCCTTACTTTAAGTCTAGAGACATCAATCCCTCAAAGTCTCTTTCATTAATTTGCATGAACACTGTAACTGACAGCTTGTTAACAGCTCATTAACAGCTCTGAAAATTATGGTCAATGTTTCCAGTCATAAGACGCATCCTAAAGCAAAGCTACAGTAATCACGGGTGCAGGTAGGTATACAATAATTACAGAGACAGTATTACACTGTTGAGCTTGATGGTGTGAAAAATTGACAGTTTGAAAATCTAAATCCTCTTAAAAGTACTGAGGCATCTAAAACATTATTGAAAATATAATATACACGAGAAATACATTTTTGGTCATTTTAACAAATGGGGGAAAAAAAAAAAAACAAAAGTTCAACTTCTGCAGCACATTAGCTTCCTAGGTAAATAAGGCAGAAAACAGACCAGATGAACTAATCATTTGTTTCTTCATGGACAAGGCCATCAACAATTACTTTTATTGGAAACTTTTATAGAAATCCTTTTAGTTATTTGACACACTCTTTACACTTTACAGAAAAAGTAGATTTACAATGGTTGAGCAATTAATGTATAAGTTATTTTTATATACAGCTAGTCTTTGCTTAAAAGTCATAATTGAGACTGGTAACTTTGTCACTAAGTGCTATGGTTGCTAAGTAGAAAATCATTTGGCTGTTAAGCAAGTCACTGTGTTTGTTTACAAAATATCACATTTTATTTCCATGTTCTTCATTAACTCTCATTGCCGCAAGTTGGTTGGAAAACACACAAATGATTATCACAAGACTGTGGCATATTGTAATGGTTATAAATACATGCTATAAATACTTGCTAGTTATGAAATATCCAAATGGCAATCACATGAACCTGGAACAATGTAATAATTATAAATGTGAGGATTAGTCACAAAGCTGGAGGGTTAAAATGGTGACTAAACAAGGCAGTCTGAAAGTGAGACCTACATGCTTTATCATTAATAAAGGGAATACACATCTGTGATTTTAAGGAATTTACCAAATTTAGAAAGTTGGCTATATGCATACAATAGTTAAAAATAATAATTTGAAAATGTTGGAATGGTATGGTGCTTTAAATATGTTAAAAAGTAGCAGAATAATGTAGTTATTTAACTTGTGAATGAGATTTATCTCTGCCTCATAAACTGGTGAACCCTACCCTGTCATAAGATGGTGAACCTCACTCTGATTTTACTTGCTACTTTGGACTTGGACATTTTGATTGCCTGTAGTAAGGTTGCTTGCTTTGGACATTTTTTTTCATATGTCTCTGTGTGTGTGTTCATGCTGTCACTACTGATCAGCAACTTGTTTTAAAAGACTGCTAGTAAAAGCTAAGGAATCAGTTCTCAACAAATGAACCAAACATGTGGAAAACTCTTAAAAGAGTTAAAGAGCCTTGGTAAAACAGTGGTTTAATGCACCCTGTTATTAACACAGCTGCCTGCAATTTCTGCAGGTTCGACTCTTACCAGGCTCAAGGTTGACTCAGCCTTCCATCCTTTCTAAGGTAGGTTAAATGAGGACCCAGTTTATGGGGGCAATAAGCTGACTTTGTATAAATATACAAAAGTATGAAGGCTATTGCTTAGCGCATTGTAAGCCGCCCTGAGTCTCCGGAGAAGGGCGGCATATAAATCAAATTAAAAAAAAAAATCACCCATTACAGCAAACCTCCTTCTCATGCTGAAGAAAATCAACAACTGGCAGATTACCTGAATGTGTTTTACTGTAGGTTTGAGAGAAAACTACTGCCACCTATCTCCACAATCCCTGTCTCAGACACACCAACAACAGCCAAGACTCCTATAACTGACCCCATCCCATTGGGCCCACTAGCTCTGGTGATTACAGAAAATGAGGTGCAAGGTCTATTTCACAGACAAAAGCCAGGAAAAGCACCAGACAAGATAACTCGTTCTTGGCTAAAGCCTGTGCTGACCAACTGGCCCCCATCTTCACCCACATTTTGAATAAATCACTAGAAATGTGCTATATTCCTTCTTGCTTCAAACGCTCTACTCAGTGGTGGGTTTCTACCGGTTTGCCCAGGTTTGGGCGAACCAGTAGTGGTGGCAACGGGAGGCTCTGCCCACCTGCCCGGATGTCATCACGGATGTTCTGTGCATGCACAGAAGGTTCTGCCATCATTCCAGGTATTCTTCTAACTAAACTAAATCAGCTAGCTGTACCTGACCATACTTGTAAATGGATCAAAAGCATCCTAACAGACAGGAAGCAACAAGTGAAGCTAAGCAAAATCACATCAGATACCTGTACAATTAGCACAGGGGCCACCCAGGACTGTGAGCTCTCTCCACTTCTCTTCTCTCTGTAAACCAATGACTGCATCTCAAAAGATCCCTCTGTTAAAGTACTGAAGTTTGCAGATGATACAAAAGTGATTGGTCTCATTCGAGACAACAATGAATCTGCATACAGACGGGAGGTTGAACAACTAGCCTTGTGGTGCAACTAGAACAATCTTGAACTAAACACACTCAAAACCGTGTAGAAATGGTGGTAGATTTTAGGAGAAACCCTCCTATACTACTATCTCTTACAATACTAAACAACACAGTATCAACAGTAGAGATGTTCAAATTTCTAGGTTTTATCATATCTCAAGACTTAAAATGGACATCCAACATCAAAAATGTCATCAAAAAAGCACAGCAAAGAATGTTCTTTCTGTGCCAAATCAGAAAGCTCAACTGCCCAAGGAGCTGCTGATTCAGTTCTACAGAAGAATTATTGAGTCTGTCATCTGTACCTCTATAACTGTCTGGTTTGGCTCTGCCACCAAACAAAACAGACACAGACTTCAACAGATATTTAAAACTGCAGAAAAAACAATTGCTACCCATCTGCCTTCCATTGAGGACCTGTATACTGCACGAGTCAAAAAGAGAGCTGTGAAAATATCTACAGACCCCCACATCCTGGACATAAATTGTTTCAACTCCTACCCTCAAAATGATGCTATAGGACACTGCACACCAGAACAACTAGACACAAGGACAGTTTTTCCCCAAATGCCATCACTCTGCTAACAACAGATTCCCACAACACTGTCAAACTATTTACTAAGACTGTATTATTATTATTATTATTCTCATTCTTCCTATTACCTATCTCCTCCCATTATGACTATAACCATGCTTGCATCTTTACAATGTATATTGTTCTGTTGTTTCCTAATATGATTTGCTTATTAGTAACCTATGACTATCAATAAGTGTTGCATGATGAAAAATATGGAGATAATCTATTGAAAATGGATGACTTTATGAATGAAACTTGAATTGGTTTGATTTTTTTTAATGTTATGTATATCATTAATAGATTTTTATCTTATCAGTTTATCTAACGCCTTCTGAATCATATGTCTCATCATAAGGGGGGAAAATCATGTAATAGTTCCTTTAATTAAAATTATTTAATTAATGCAAATTTTATTCATGGCAAAAGTATGGTAGTCTACAGTAGAAAGATATATATTTTTCTTGACATTTTTACTTAAATTAACTCTAAAATTCTATGCCAGAAGATTAATGGTACAGCACTTCAACATGCTTTTCATATTTTTTCAATATTAAAAAATATTTTTTTAAAAGCTATAATTGTATGATTACATATATCTGGTATATACAGCTCAGAAAATGTTTAATAAGATTAGCTAATCTTAAATCAGGTGGTAATATATTTCCTTGTTGAATTTTGAACTGATATCAATAGGATTTTAAATATGATTTTGATCATATGTTGAATGTTACAATATTGGATGAAGATTGGAATTTATCAAGATATTAGGAATTGTACAATTTTCAGACATGACTTTTTACTAAAAGACTGATTTTTCCCATTTAGCCTTCACTTTTCTTTTTTACTTCTATGATTGTGCTCTTTCTGTCATGCATTTGTATTTTTAATTAGTTCACCTAATAAAAACATATTTTAAAAATGGGACTTTATATCTTTATTTGTTTTTATCTTCCATGGACTTAGTGATGTTCATGTGATAGTCAAAAAAGCTGAACAAGACAAATTAAATAATTTTAAAAAATTGTCACATAGGGTTAAGCTCCAATTACCAAACTATGCCAATGATATTACCAAACCAAGGTAATATTTAATAATTTTTGTCCTTCAAAGACCAATCCTCCCCCAGGGATCATAACTGCATATACATGTATATACAATTAATATAGGATATGGGGTTGCACCCAAGATTGAAGAGGCACAAATATTGGCCTCTAATTGATCATTAGACCTGATACTGAAAAAACTTTTTACTCTTTTAAGTACGTTAGTTATTACTTTAACAGCTCATTGGAATACTGATGCCAATTTTTGTAATGACAAACATAGAAAGCATGCCTAACAATTAGTTTATTTGTCTTACTGATATCTGCAAAATGGCAACAAGTGAATAAATATCTTGTAGTATCTTAAATTTATAGTAATAATACTGGTTATATCCACCAGCATCAACCACAGAAACAATAACTTTGCTGCATGTAGAACACAAGGATTTACAGTACTCTATATGAAAAGGGAATTGTGAAGAGAGATTGCATTTACTTTTATCTCACCCAGAATAGTATTATCTTCCACAACTGTAAAGCAACAACACTATAAATCTACTTACAGCAATAGCTACAACTGTAATAAAAGGCATCCTTCCTCATTCCTTGTTCACAGCTTATCATCCAAATTGTAACAGCTAAAGAGTGTCTCTTACCTTTGTCCCTATATTACAAACCCGATGTAAACCCCTTCTTCTACAAATGTTCTCCCACTTCTATCAAAAGAAAAAAAAATACCTTAACTAAAACTGAAAAGTCCTTGGCTTTTCAAATAGCTATAAATTGCATGGCTAAGTGCATACAGCCACAGGGCTGTCACAGTTACTTTTCTTGACAATTCATCATAGCATACTAATTCTGTAATACCATTACTGCATCTCTTCTCACTGTACTGATCCAGGCAGTTAATTTAATCAACTGATAATACATTCAGAAATGGATGCAAGAGCCCTAGCACTTCAAATTCTATTACTAGAGATGCACAGCAGTACAAGCAACGTATTCACTTCTTACTATCTGATGTAACTTTCAGAATTTATGTATGGCGATTACACAATTCTGAAGTAGTTTCTTAACCAATCAGCAATATTCAAATAGGAACAATAAAAAAGCCAAGTATTCTCTTTCATTTAATATAAAACATATTGCTTTTTTAAATACACAGAAAGCTGTAATTCAAAAACAATGTATATAAAAGACTGGCCTCCCCCACTGATCTTAACTGCAGTTATTTCTGGATAGTTATAGCTGCATGCTGTAAAGGATGTGGGATACATCCTACTATATCGTAATTTTCATAGGGACTTACATAGAGAAGATGAGTGATATCCCTCTTTTTTCCTGGCAGAATATAAATCTACTGCAGGGTGAATACTGTGTCATTAAAGGTTATAGATCATACTCTACCCCACTTGCCCAGTGTGGGTCAATATGTCTTTTATTTTTAACTTTCCAATCCAGGGTTGAGAGAAAGTGTTTCAAAGTCACCCAATCAACTTCTCTGCCTGAAAACTAGAAACTGTTTTTTGTACAGAATCTTAGCTACTATATTATATAGTATATACATTTTAAAGTATATATCTATCTATGTCATTCCTTCTACATGTGTGTCTGTTTCTGTCAATCTCCATAATTGTAACCATATCCATATCATCCACATTTATATCCATGAATACAAGTCTATGCATGAAGGCCTGGCCATAGAAAGGAAAGATTACAGGACACTAAAGGCAGGATATTGTCCAATGGGAGAATGTGTCAGCCTATTATCTAGACGGAATACCTTGAAGCTATTGCCAAAGATTCTTGGGGTTATCTTAAACTAGTTTAGCGTCAACAGCATCAACACAGAACAGGACCATTTAAATGTTAAGTGCAGATACACTTCTACTTGTTCAGTCCCCCCTCCCTTTAATCTCCTTCCATTCCCCTTAAATCTGTTTCTCTGAGTCCACCCCAACAGGTTTGACTTGGAGATGAAGGTGGCCATTTATTTATCAGTTCAGAATCACAGTGTCCCACTTCTTATCAAATGATCAACAACCAAGGAACTATGAAGTTTGGATACTGAGATGTTTTCCAAAAGTAAAAATGATGTAATGAACATTAACTATTCCTCAAAGCCCTGAATTATACATAATATTTTTTGAGATGATATAACAACCAATATTTATTTTCCGAATGTCCACTTGCCTTGTAAATAAGAATCATACGAAGCTGTTTTTTGCAAGATGTAGATGCTTGTGAAATGCAAAATCAATGTTTTGTATTAATCAAATTTTTGCTCAGTTATTTTCTCTAACTACTCTTTGAAATAATTTAACTGAGTGTTTCTAAATAATAAAGCTGCTCAGTAAACTGTGAAAAAAATAACTGGGTTTGCATATTACGTTGTCTTAATATGGTTTGACTTAGAATCTTTTGTGAATTAAAATATTACAGTCTGAATGCTCTAATTGTAAAATGAGGCATTTCATGTGGCTTGTTCACCTGAGCTTTATTCAATAAAATATGACAAAGTATAATCTAGGAACCTAGCCTGTGCTTTCAAAATTATTTAATCTTGCAGTAATTTAACAAATTTAACAAACAAGTAACAAATATGTTTGTTTATTAGATGCATTTATAGCTCACTTTATCACTGCAAGTAAAAGACAAGAGGTAGGAAAATGGCCTCTGATATTATGTTAGGAAAAACTCATGAGGACGACTAAGTGACAAATGGGCCAAAGCTACACATTAAATTCTGTAAATGAATGGCAACTTGAACCCATGTCTCATCAGTCTTATTCTAAATCATAGCAATAGCAATAGCACTTAGACTTTTATACTGCTTCATGGTGTGTTACAGAACTCTCTAAGTGGTTTACAGAGTCAGTACATTGCTCCCAACAATCTGGATTCTCATTTTACCAACCTTGGAAGGATGGAAGCCTGAGTCAACCTTGAGCCACTCAAAATTGAACTCCTGGAGTGAGCAGGGAGTTAGCGTGCAGTACTGCATTCTAACCACTGCGCCACCATGGCTCTTGATAGGATATCAAATAGATAAAAAATCTTCTCAGTGATCCTCAGATGATAATAAGGAACATTGAAATCAAAGAATCTTAAAGAAATATGTTTCTAACAACCCTGTTCTGGCTATATTCAACACAGTTTGAATACAGTGTTCAAAAACATTGATAGTAAGCAGACAATATCAGAGGATCAGTGTCTGTGACAGGTGTCTGTCTCACCTAAATATCACATGACTTTCTATACTCGATTCAGAATGTGTGCCTAAGTAAAAAGTTGATATGCAGGGTTAGTAAACAGTATTTGTTTCTTTACCTTAAAACACTTGCTACTTTTAAAAATGCATTTGATTAAGGCAGGGTACAATAGCAGTTTTTACAAGAACAGTTCATTTTGATCTTTTTAATGTAGCTTGTCTTTATTTTTATTTAATATATAACAGTATGGGTTGTTACTTATATGCAAGATGTTAAAATGTTGAACAATATTTATTTTATCCTTACATTGATGTGGTTCTTTGCAATTACACCACAACACAAATTTATATATTGATGTGGTTCATAACATCATATAACCATAACACCAATTTATACCACTAAATTGGTGCCACACAAGAAATGCAAAACTTTATCTTTACTAAGAAGGAGGTAGTAAACTTTATGTACCCTTTTCTTTCAATCAATTCAATTCAATCCTCCTTCATTTTCATTCATGATAACAATACCTTAGTATTTCATATTGATCACTCTTTTCACAATCATTCAGCACCACTGATATTTATCCAATGTTCTGATTTTACCACACACAGTTCTTACATACTTTATTGCATGTTTCTCCTAAAATATTGCAAAATCTCAATTCTCACCACACTCTGGGGCCAGCCAGAGGTGGTATTTGCCGGTTCTCTGAACTAATCAAAATTTCTGCTGCTGGTTCTCTGAACTGTTCAAAATTTCCATTACCGATTCTCCAGAACCTGCTGGATTTCACCCCTGGGTCTGGGTGAATCACAGAGTTAAAATAACAAAAATGAATAAACAAATACAATAAAATAATACAATACAATACAATAATAATAATAATACAATAAAATGCAGACCATACGTTAAAAATGATGTAACAATTTTGCAGACTCCATAACTCCACTGTATTCCCAGGGATGATAGCCCATTAAACATAGAATGTTCATAATTTATTTTGCTTGCTGACTGGTGGGCAATTCCATAACCATTTCATATATATGCACATGTATGCCTTACTTCCACATTCTTTTTACATCTATTAGCCAACCTTCAACTTCCTTTAGGGAAAAACATTTCAATATTAAAACCTATTCACTATATTCTATATTTTTTCTAATTTACACATATACCATAAAGTTTACTTACCTACGTATTAAAAATGATATTCACAGTTAATTACATAAAAAGATATGTTTTGAAATACAGATTTTATAGAGATCAAGGAACATTCATCATGCTACAGTTAATTAATTTAATTCAAGACCTATTTATTCAATGAAACAATATGCAGTATGAACATAAACAAATCTGATTTATTTGCACCAATGTGGGAAAAATATTTAATTTTGAACACCTACCAGTATCTCTAAATTACTCAGTCTTCCCAAATATTATGTGAGAGAAACCAGTTCTCCTATTTAAATTAATAATTAAATTAATTAATATTTTTGTATGCAATTTAGCAACATTTATAAAATTGAGATGTAATTAGATCAATGGTTGTATTTTTTCTTATTAAAAACAGGAAAATTATTAAATTATTAATACTATTATAAAATATTAATATTTAACTATACATTAAGTAGAGTTCATGTAATTAAAAATTCATTTCATAATTAATGGAACCAAGCATTCAGAATTTCTTTCTTTTTTGCTGTACTTATCAAATGAAATACAAACACACACACACACACTAACACACACACACATGGATACACACTGGTGCTGTTTTCAAAAGCAACATACCCATCTGTTTAAAGAAAGATTTTTGAAACCAACCTATATTATTGGCATTGACTGTTAAATGCAGAAGTAGTACAAAAGTTGAAAGAATTGTGCCTAATACAAAATGATTTAACAAGAAAAGAAAGGTCTGAATTCACTAACAGATAGAAGAAAGTGACCCAATGAAACAGGCAATTTCAGAGAAATAGCAAATGGATAATCATATTGCACAATGAAAAGATCAATTCTGGATAGCAATAATCCCCAACTAGCTACCAACAGACTTTAAAAACCTTCCAAAACACTTCAAAAAAGTGCCTAGCTGTTAGCTGAATTAACTCTCTGTACTGAGGCTTGATGGCTGGAGAGTAAATTAGTGCTTTTTGATATTTTACAATACGATAACCACAACCTAAAATTGATTAATATATTGTCCTGACAGAACTTCTTTATAAATAATTTTTGTTTTGTTTTATAGAAAAGTAAGAAAGGTGTCAATCAATTAGATTTTCAAACACACCAAATTCCACAGAGAGGAACTTTAGTGATCTGAAAAATCTCCATTTAAATTCATTTAAGGACAGCTACATTCAGGTTGCTTGTTTCATTTTGTAATAATGTATCACATATTTAGCATCTTATGAAAGATTTACATTGTGTGGGAGGAACCAAGGAAAATGTCAAACTCATATTGAAGGGCTGGTGAATTTTATGTCCATACTAGAGGGAAAAAACAAGTAAAGTGCTGAACATATGGATGATTAAGTTTAATAGTCCCTTTCCAAAATTATTCTGACTGCCACATTTTGAAAAACACAAACTGCTTTTATATTCACCAGTGAACCATCTGTCTTCACAAATGAAAAGAAGTTGATGGTTTCTGATTGCTATTATTCTAATCAATTCTAATCAATTCTAATGCACATCAAACAGCTGATTAACCATACCTGACACTACATATTCAAGGTATTTAAAGTATGGTGAAATAATTGGACAATAAATAACAATTCTTACTAATTTTAAAGGGGCAGCAGTTTAATGGTCAAAATGTGTAAACTATTTCTTATCATGATTTTAAAAAATGAGGTTGCATCTTGATTTGCACATCCCATTCTGGCCATATGTCAGGCAGATAGAAATAATATCCACTAAGAGACAAAGTGAAAGAAGTTTATAAAAATCCCATCGAATGAACAGAAAATCATCTGTATAATGTTCAATACATTCCATGGCAATTTCACATGTATCTACAATATTGTCCTGAAATACAAAAGAATTTTGCAATTCTACAATTTTAAGCATTCCACAAGTGGGTGCCTCTTCCTGGGGTAATACTTTTTGAGCTGCAGCTAAAGTCACATGAATGGTTTTTGAATTGCACAATCTGATTTTCTTCTCTGCTTTTTGCTTGCATTCCACAATTGCATGTTTTGGAAAGAGTAGATACAACAGGATATAAAACTAAAATAGTAAACGAAAAATAATTCAAAATATAAAGCCTTTCAAATTCTAAACCAGAATTCTATGGCATTCTTTTTATATTAAAAATTATCTATAAAGCAATGCATATTAGTGGTCCACGGGATTTAAAATTATGAACTCAGTGGTCTCTGAGGTCTGAAAGGTTGTGACCACTGCTTTACATGGTTCAAAAGGAAAACACAGAGAAAATAGATAAGCAAACCATGGTGTATAGATGCCTAGCTTGGAATAAAAATGGGGAAAAGTTCCCTCACAAAAGTTTTTAGTTATGTTGAGGAAAAAAATGAAGGAAGATGTAATTTATTTATAAGAAACATATATTAGGAATAATGATTCAAAACACTTGATCGGTAAAAATTTGGCAGAATTCAAAGAAAGTTGCTCTATATGTTCACCCCTGATTAAAACCACAGTTAATACTATTTGGCCAGGTTGCTAAATTTCTAAGTATGGAAATTGAATTACAATTATTTAAAACTTTTGTATTAAAATGCCACGTTTTAATGAACTAGTATTCTTTTTACCTAGGAGATCATAACTAGTGGCATGAAAATGGTAATAATGTAGAAAAATAACAGTCTGTGATAACCAAAATTTTAAAAATACTTCTTCATAACAAAATTATCAATTACATTAGGAAGGGTTGAAAGTCATTATTTCTATGAAATCATTTATTAGTCCAGCTAGTTTTTCATAGAGTCTTAATTTGAATGAATGCTGTCTTTCAGATAGGGATGAGAGTCCATTTGTTCATAAGCAAAGAAAATTTATATATAATCAATTTTTTTTGTATTTTCAGTGCTATTTAAATGCACAGTTGTTTTTCTAGTAAAATATCAAGAAAAATACTTCTATAGAATTGATAACCAAATTGTTAAAAAATACAGACAGAAAGACTAACAACCAGAGTTTTTCTGATTCACTTAAGTATTAGCTCTGAAATATTTGATTAGACATCCAGTGAAAAGAATCTATAGTATGGGACATAAATATTGAAGCTCATAAACAATTCAAAATATAAAATACAATATAAAGAGGTATTCCAAAATAACTGGATTCAATAGATCAGTAACAAAGTTTGGTGATAAAATGCCCATTCTAATCCTATGAAAAAAATATAGTCATTAACTCCTATCATCTATTAAGTAAATAGTAATGCCAAGTCTAATTAGATTATTACTATTTTCTCCAAATGTTGGGATTAATTTTGAAATAGTTACTTGCAAAAATATAAAAAACTGATAATTTAGACATATTTTTTAGGAATGTTTCATATAATCTCTTAGCATTATAGAAAATGGCAAGTAATTTATTTCATTTCTTCTGATTAAACAACATTGTATTTCAGCAGGTGGCAGCATCTGGCCAATTTTGCTGGTCTTGGAAAGGAAGTATGGCTGGGTTCTGATAATATTTAGGTGGGACAAATCCATCCACCCAAGAAGAAGCCAAAGGAAAATTACTTTGTAATTTTTTAAAAAAAGATAACGGTTTCAAAAACAAGCTAAAACAAACAAACCACAAACTCAACCCAATTTGTATGTTTCGGTGGACTCATAATGCAGAATATGTAGTCACTGTCAGGGTTCCAAGTAACAGCCCATATGAAATCAAAACTCCAAGGCAGGATTCCTCAAAGTATAGATTTATTAGGCATGTCATATTGGCACAGCTGGTAAAAACCCGAATCTGAAGTCCCCCGGGTTTTCCCCACCAAGTTCAAAATCCAAAGTTCTTCCCCACATTACACACAACCATCTCATGCCACAATCAGGTCTTTCTCCCCATCCTGGATGCCTTCCATCCATATTTGTCCAGGTGTTGGTGAGAGTGACCTTGGTTCCCAGAAGAAAAAATGTTATTTTGGCCACATATTCCCCTCAGCTATGTCTACTCCCCCTCCCTTTCCCACAGCTCCAGCCAGCCTTGCTGTGGCAACCCTGAAGACACTCAAAAATGGCTCTAAGGTTGACAGTCACCACCATTGGATAGGACATTGTTGAGTATGGATAATATATACTGGAACATGGTTCTCACTCATCTCATGTTTTGGAAGCAGATTTGTTTTCCTACCCTGTTTCTTCCATTAGTACGTGGAAACATATTTTTTTAAAAATATGACTTTTCCATATAGATTTTATGACTAGATTGAGAAAAAATGAACTGGATTAAATTAATAATTAGGTTAAGGCAACAAGGAAATGTTACAAGTGCTACGACATCTGCTTCTCAATGGACTATAACCAGGAAATTAGTTCCATATTCAGGTTTAAATACAGTTTCATTAGTAAGTTATTTTGCTCCAAATACAAATACTTTGAAGTCAATATGTCTTTTTACAATTAAGAAGTTATCTTTCAAAGACATTTTATCAGAAGAAGAACATATGTTTATTTATACCACTTGTCAACCTTTTGTCTAGGATTAAATGTGTGGACTATATTTATCATTTTTTATGTGTGTACACATAGACGCTTTGGGACTCACACACTGCATATCAAGTTTTCAATAACAAGAAAGGACATTTATCCTTTGAACAAGTCACTATGGTATTATTATCCTCTAATCTCAGCTCTGAACTTCCCTCTGATTGTCTTTGTGTCAGTCATACTTTGTGCAATCCATATCACTTCCCAATCTGAAATACAGCAGAATATTTTAAAATCTCAGATGATATAAAACAAGTACCGTATTTTTCCGTGTATAAAATGCTACTTTTTCTTAAAAACATTACTTGAAAATGGAGGGGCGTCTTATACACAGGAGGCAGAGAAGACATGCCAGATGAACCTCTATCTTATATGCAGCTCTATCATTCCTCCCTATTATAGTTGTTTCCTGTATCATATTGCCACTTTAGGTTTCATCTCTATTGTTCCCGGGGGTGGGGCCAACTGATCATAGGAGCTACTGGTTCATCTGAACCGGGCTGAACCAGCTGAATAACACCTGCAGGGCATCTTATAGATGGAAAAATACAGTACATTGTTTGCATATATACATATGTGTATGTATATTCTCAGTGAACTGAGAAATAGAAAATAAAGTGAATATTTCTATTCACTTTAATATAAAGTGAATATTTCTATTTATATTGTGCTAAATAATTGGTTTCCAATAAATGTATAAAAGTTTCATGTCTATACTAACTTTAAAGTCAGTACCAACTTTCTCAACTTTTCTTAAAGCAATTTTGTACCATCTTTGTAATACTGTTGTAATAATTTATCACTGACTACTTATTTTTTTAAAAAAATATCATCCTTTTGATATAAAATTTCTTATATTTCATCTTTAATATATTCTTCTGAGTATGATTTTCTGATGGATTTGTCTCACATTTTTTATTCTTTTGAAGTATTAACAATATGGAGCTTTGCAAATGAATGTCTTATCACATATACAAAACTGTTTCGAAATGTGAAATTTTGTAAAATGATAACATTTCCATGTAAGGAAATATCTGAATTATGTAATTTTATGTATATGTGCATGTATAATTAAACCAAGAAATGTCATAAAACAAAATTATTTTCTAACAGTAGTATTATTCTATTTTTAGTGGTGTAAGTTTGTAAGCAAAGGATTTAAATTTAAGCAAAGAGTTTAAGCAAAGAATTAAAAACATGTATCGTCTTCCACAGCATGTACTAAGCTATTAGTTTGGTGGCTCAATTAAGGCCATTATACAGGACATTTTGTATCTATAGTTCTCTTTGCACTAACAGTAGTTGTAGACAGATGACTTTTCCAGGTTAAAATTAGTATATTTCATTCATTTGGAGAGACTGAATCTAGGTGCTATGTCTCAGAATGCAATTCCCGTTTCACTGGTTTTGTACTACTTTGAAATACTTGTAATCATGCACCCAAATATACACAAAGTTGATTCAGAACTGAATATATTCAGTAAATCCATTTAATTTCTGCACTAAGAACACAAAACAATAATATATGTTTGAAATTTCCCTAGATGTATATTGATACATTTTTGATCTGACAATTAGGGGGGAAAGTTGATAACTAAGACTGCAACTCCAAACATATATATCATATCAAGAAATCCGTTTATTGTATTCAGTATGACTTCTTATTATTTATTTATTTATTATATTTCTATATCGCCCTTCTCCTGCATGACTCAGATAAGCCAGGATAAAACATAGCATATAAAATTTAAAAACATTTAAAAAAACAATTAAATAATATTGGCCCGAATTTAAAACAACCCAATTAAAACCAAAATTCGATTAAAAAACTGAGAGGATGGGATCAAGCCAGTCCAGCTAGATGGAACAAGTGTGTCTTCAGGGCCCAACGAAAAGTCCGGAGGTCTGATATTGTGCGTATCTCAGGGGGCAGGTCATTCCAGAGGGCAGGTGCTGCCACAGAGAAGGCTCTCTCTCTGGGGGTCGCCGGCCGGCACTGCCTGGCTGACGGGACCCTGAGGAGGCCCTCTCTGTGTGAGCGAACCGGTCGGTGGGAGGCTATTGGCGGCAGAAGGCGGTCTCGCAAATACCCCAGCCCTAAGCCATGGACCACTTTAAAGGTGGTTACCAACACCTTGAAGCGCACCTGGAAGACCACAGGAAGCCACTGCAGCTCGCGCAGGAGAGGTGTTATATGTGAGCACCCAGTCACTCCCATAATCCCCAGCGCGGATGCATTCTGGACCAACTGCAGCCTCCGGGAGCCCCATGTAGAGAGTTCTTAATACAGAACTTTTAAAACGGTGTGTATACTTTCAGTTTGCATATTAAACTGGTAACTGCGGCTCATGTAATTCCTTTTGGAATTCATAAAGATCAAATTAATCAAGGAATGCTCAATGCACCTTGGAATACTATCTCTAATCTTCATGCTCTTCAAATCATGCATAAAAAGTAAAGCCCTCTGGTCAAGCTGAATTCCCGGTACATAGCTGGAAACAGTTACAGTTTTTCAGCAACAGTATGTCTGTTTCCAGATTTATTTTTATTTATAAATCTCTTACTCTATTTTATAGTTCTGGAATTCTTTAGCTCTTTCCAGTCCAATTAGTAGGCAGGTTCAGTTTAGCTCAGGCAAAATCATGCACATGGTTCATGCATATGGGTAAGTACATATATAAGAGTCAAAGCCTTATAATATATATTAAGATGCCCAGTTTGCACACAAAGGGCAACAAATATCATATTATATATTGTTAGAATTCTTAGTTGTTTTTTAAAATCTCAATGTAGTCGTTTTTCTTTTTTTGCAACTAATTTTCATATTTCTCCAAGATGATTGAATTTCTTTTTTATCAGTAGATCTGACTGAAAGTGTGGAGCTAGTTTCCCCCCTGTGGTGCACCTGAGCATGAATTAAACAACCAGCAAACTTAAGCAGCCAAACCATTATTCTGTAATCTCCTGCCTAATATATGCATTGCCATACGCTAAATAAATAAAAGTAACTGAAAAAAGATGATTAATACCTTCTTCATATTACCAGTTGTTTCAGGAGATACATGTATATGTGATATTTATCTGTTGTATTGGATGTAAAGTGATTGCACTTGGACTTATCTTCAACATACTTTCAGCATAACACTGGGTTTCCCAGTATGTTTGCGACACTAGTACACCTTACGGCCACATCCTTGAATTATTTACAAAACATGATTCTTACCTTTTTGTCATTCCCCCGCCCCAAATAAAATAAACAGAGAAGCTTCAAAATAAAGTAAGCATTCTTAAAAATATAATTGGTGCAGGTCTGACATAATATTGCATCAAATTGTAGAAATGCCCACAAAATGTTATAAGAATCCCAAATGTTTCCATGTTGAGACCAGAGAGGGGAGAATGAATGAAAGAAGAAATGAATGAATGCTGAGTAGAATGGATTGAACTTGATAAAGAGGTATAT
This sequence comes from Arizona elegans, assembly GCA_022577455.1. NCBI lineage: Eukaryota > Metazoa > Chordata > Lepidosauria > Squamata > Colubridae > Arizona > Arizona elegans. The sequence goes on along the minus strand of JAKOOJ010000003.1, from coordinate 69,852,389 downwards.
GAGTCAAGGTTTCTGAGGGTATTTCTTTTATCTGAATTGAAACTACCTGTCAACCTCAAGCCTATGGTGAATAATTAGTGTTTAAGAACATAGCTTCTTCTTAACTTACATCAAGTTAGCTGCTCGACATTATAGCCGGGATGGTGATGGAAACCCCCAGACCTATTGTTATGGGGGATTTTAACCTGCCATCCGCTGGTGAGATGTCGGAGACGGTTTGGGAGTTCATGGCTTCCATGACGGCCATGGACCTGACCCAGGTAGTTAAAGGCCCCACCCACTTGGGGAATCACACTCTGGACTTGATTTTTGTCTCTGATCAGTGGCTGAATGATCTAAGAATAGGGGATATAGACATCAAGCCCTTGTCATGGTCTGATCATTCTCTCCATCACATGGACTTTCAAGTCACTTCCACCCACCGCAGGGAGATGGAACCAACCAAATGGTTCCGTCCCAGATGTCTGATGGACCCCGAAAGTTTGCTGACGGAACTTGGGCCATTTCCTGACACTCTGGCTCACAACTCGACTGAGGACCTGGTGGTCGCCTGGGACAGGGTGGCTACTGGGGCCTTGGACCGCGTCATGTCTTTGCGGCCTCTGACCCGAGGCCGATCTCATCTAGCTCCTTGGTTTTCCGAGGAGCTGAGAGAAATGAAACATCGGAAAAGACACCTGGAGAGTGATTGGAGGACAAGCCAATCTGAATCTGACTGAACACAGGTGAGATCTTATATTAAGACCCACCTAGTGGAGATAAGAGCACCAAAATCTAGCTACTTCTCCACTCTTATTGCATCTGCAAAGAACCGCCCAGCCGCGCTGTTTAGGGTGACCTGCTCCCTACTTCAGGTGGGGGTACGGGAAGATCCCTTACAGGGTCATGCTGAGGATTTTGTACAATTCCTGCATGATAAAGTCGCTCAGATTCGAGAAGGACTGGACTCCGATTGGGTAGATCCAGGGGAGGAGATGGGGGTAGGTCTTGAGAGCGTTATCTGGGAAGAGTTTGACTCTGTGGCTCCTGAGGACATGGACAGGATTCTGGGCAAGCTTAACGCTGCCACATGTTTATTGGACCCGGGTCCCTCCTGGTTGGTACTGGCCTCCCGGGAGGTTACAGGAGGCTGGCTCCAGGGGATTATAAATGCTTCTCTGAGTGAGGGTGTCTTTCCTGCTGCCTTGAAAGAGGCGGTTGTGAAGCCCCTCCTCAAGAAGGCTTCCCTGGACCCGACTATATTATCAAATTATCGTCCAGTCTCCAATCTTCGCTTTGTTGTGAAGGTTGTTGAGAGTATGGTGGCGCGACAACTACCCGATACCTGGATGAAGTTGTCTATCTGGATCCATTTCAGTTGGGCTTCAGGTCACGATACAGCACAGAAATGGCATTGGTCGTGTTGGATGATCTCTGGAGGGCTCGGGACAGAGGTTGCTCCTCTATCCTGGTCCTATTAGATCTCTCAGCGGCTTTTGATACCATCGACCATGGTATCTTACTGCACTGGCTGGAGGGATTAGGAATAGGGGACACCATGCTTCGGTGGTTCTCCTCCTTCCTCTCTGACCGTTCGCAGTTTGTGTTGGCAGGGGGGGGCAGAGGTCGAGGCACCTTATTTGTGGAGTGCCGCACGGGTCAGTCCTCTCACCCCTTCTGTTCAACATTTATGTAAAACCGCTAGGTGAGATCATCCGTAGTTTCGGGGTGAGTGTTCATCAGTATGCTGATGACACTCAGCTATACATCTCCACCCCAGACCACCCCAATGATGACATTCCTGTGATTTCCCATTGCCTGGAGGCCGTGCGGATCTGGATGGGGAGAAACAAGCTCAGACTCAACCCCTCCAAGACCGAGTGGCTGTGGCTTCCGGTGTCCCGGTATAGTCAGCTGGTACCATCACTGACAATTGGGGATGAGATCTTGCTCTCCACAGAGAGGACCTGCAACTTGGGTGTCCTCTTGGATTGACGGCTATCTTTAGAAGATCATTTGACAGCCGTGGCCAGGGGTGCTTTTTATCAGGTTCGCCTGATCCGCCAGTTACATCCCTTTCTGGATCGGGACACCTTGTGCACAGTCACTCATGCCCTAGTCACCTCCCATATGGACTACTGTAATGCTCTCTACATGGGGCTCCCCTTGAAAAGCACCCGGAGGCTCCAACTGGTCCAGAATGTAGCTGCGCGGGTGATTATGGGCACAGCTCGTTGCGCCCATGTATCACCTCTCCTATGTGAGCTGCACTGGCTCCCAGTGGTCTTCCAGGTGCGATTCAAGGTGTTAGTTATCACCTTTAAAGCGCTCCATGGCTTAGGACCTGGGTACCTACGAGACCGTCTTTTGCCACCAATAGCCTCCCACCGACCAGTTCGTTCTCACAGGGAGGGACTACTCAGGGTACTGTCAGTCAAATTATGCTGACTGGCGACTCCCAGGGGGAGGGCCTTCTCTGTGACGGCTCCAACCCTTTGGAATGAACTGCCCCCTGAGATACGAAATATCCCTGATCTCCATACTTTCCGCTGTGCCCTCAAAACCCTGATGTTCCAACAGGCGGGGCAAAATATATGAACATGTGAATGTTTTTAAAATGTTATCTAATTTTAGGTTCTATTTAATTGGGCCAAACTATGTTATAATAATAATTTTAATTAGCAATTTTATGATGTTTGTGTATCTATATTTTTCTTGACTGTACACCACCTTGAGTCCTACGGGAGAAAGGCGGTATAGAAATATAATAAATGAATAGATAAATAAATAAATAAATAAATAAACCATATGGCATTAAACCTATATACAAGTATGCACTTCAGATTTCAGAAGAATGTATACCAAACCAAAATAACATTAAAATATTTTGTTTTTACAGTCTTTAGAGCTGGAAAGCTTATTTTGCCTATCTGATGCCTTTTGATCCTTCTTTTATCATTTGAAACCCTTTTTAATACAGATTCCTCCACTACCACTCCAATTTTAGGGAAAACAGTACACCTTTTAAAAAAATCTACATCATTTAGCTTAATTAATCCATAAATTCAAAATTAAAGAAAGTCAAGTTCACAGTGCTCTTCTAAGGCTTAAAGTAAGTAGAACATGAGTGTCATTTTATACTAATACTTATACTAAATAGCCTAAATAACTATTACTCCACACTTTTATAAAAAGACCAGGTACGTTAGGTAGAAGAAAATAAAGTGCCTGTCAATCTTATCTTTATGTGCTAATAAGTTTCTAGGTATAGGCCTCAGGAAAAGATACAGGCATCAGGTAACATTACTGAACAATTCAGTGCTTTTGGTAGAATGTCCTGCCAGATTCTGTGAGGTCTTCCACAGATGTTGAAAAACATAGTAGGAAGGGTAAAGATCCACTGAATTCATGGAGAGAAAGCTAAAGCCAGTTTGGTCAAGTGGTTAAGACCGATAAAGATGTGACACAAATACACATAGACAGACAGATCCAAAACATTTAATTGTATACTTCATCCTTCTACTCTTCCTCCTATATCTTTGTATCTCACTAGTCATATTTTCCCCCAATGAGAAAGACACATCTTTTCTATAACTTTTGCATCTCTGTACCCCCATGATACATATTCATAGCCATAGTAGTGTGTCTTTGGCTGTGTTTGTGTGCAAATGTGCGAGTATATACTGTACATGTGCATTATACTATTTTGTGCAAGAGGACATACCCTGTTTCCCCAAAAATAAGACATCCTCTGAAAATAAGCCCAATCAAGTTTTTGAGCTCATGTGCTAAAATAAGCCTCCCCCGAAAATAAGCTCTCCCTGAAAATATTTAAATGTAGAGCTGGAAGTCAGGTAAGATGGCAAGAGGAGCCCCATATTGCTCCATGCACCCAAAAATAATAAGACCTCCCTGAAATTAAGGCCAAGCATTTATTTTGGGGTTCAAAAAAATATAAGATAGGGTCTTGCACGATAGGTGTAAATTCACAATTGCATACATGAGTTTAATGTTATGAGTTCTAATGAGAGTTAATAAAAATTAAAATCAGAAATATAAGACACTACAAATGACTATATTTTCATTGCTAATAAAAATACTTCTGACTGGTAAAAGACTTCAATAAAAAATAAATAAAATTCAGCAACATTTCACAAAAAACACATTTTTAGTCCTAATGTTGTAAAACTTATTTTAAATTAGTTATTTTAGACTTTTCAAATGGCATCATTTTGCCATCAGTACAAAATTGCTCCTTGATCTTTTCTGTCATATTAGCTTGGAGCATATCAATTTTGAAACATTTTTAAACTGTTCATTGTAAAATCTGTGTTTTACAAGATTATTTATACCATGTACCCTATTTTATCCCTTAAATTCATTCATCGTACTTTTGTATATTGAATTACATATCCTTATACAACAATATACTTCATTCTACAGTCACCCCGGTAGATAATTTCCACTTTCCTCAATTGGTTCCTCTCAGAAATGCTCTTAGAGTTTTGATTGAAAAACAAATTTGGATCTACTTATATGGTATGACAAAGTAGATACTGCCCTTAATGACCTTGTAAATTTGCCATTTGGGAACAGATACCATGTAGATAAAAAGATTCGTATTTGCTTGTAAGTATTTTTCATTTACCTTTAAAACCATTTGCAGCTGCATTGTTGAAGACCAGATTTAGCAGCAGTCACAGAAGCAATTTTTGTTGCTTAAAACCATCCAGGTTAATGAATGGTCCAATGTAGGCATTCCAGTTTCTAGATACAATATTTAGAAATATCTAGGAGCCTGGTGGCGCAGCAGACTAAAGCACTGTTATTAACATCAAGCTGCTTGCAATTACTGTAAGTTCAAATCTCACCAGGCTCAAGGTTGACTCAGCCTTCTATCCTTTCTAAGGTACCGTATTTTCCGGCGTATAAGACGACTGGGCATATAAGACGACCCCCCAATTTTCCTGTTAAAATATAGGGTTTGGGCTATACTCGCCGTATAAGACTACCCCTCTTCCAACGCACACAAAATAAAAATTTAAAAAACATCAACTGGCTCACCCACAATGTAAAAGTAGTTGTGCTAGACCCAAAATGGCCCCTGAAACAAGCAGGAACCTCACACAGCCACAAAAAGCCCAAAAAACAACTTTCACACTTTACACACACACAACACAACACAACACAACACAACACAACACAACACAACTGGCTCATCCACAATGTAAAAGCAGCTGTGCTAGACCCAAAATGGCCCCTGCAACAAGCAGGAACCTCACACAGCCACAAAAAGCCCAAAAACTCAACTTTCACACTTTACACACACAAAATTCCACATACAGCTTTGTGAGATTTTGTGTGTTTGTGTAGTTAGAGTGAAACACTACAGAAACACACTAAATCTCAGAAAGCTGCACAAATATTATTTTATTTTATTTTATTTTTATTTTTATATGAAAGCTAAATTTAAACTTCCTAAACGTTAAATGGCTAGGTCTAAAAAAGAACAACTAAAAAAAACCCCAATTAACTATTTTTTTTTAAAGATCCCAAAGGGGAAAAAAACTTACCCAATAGAACAGGGGTCTCCAACCTTGGCAACTTTAATACTTGTAGACTTCAACTCCCAGAATTCCTCAGCCAGCTTTGTTTTGCTGGCTGAGGAATTCTGGGAGTTGAAGTCCACAACTCCCTGCCTGCTTGATTGCAGGCAGGGAGTTGCTTGCTGATGGAATGGATTCAGGCAAGCGAAGCAAGGCAAGCAGCTAAGGCAGTGGTGGTTCTCAACCTTCCTAATGCTGCGACCCTTTAATACAGTTCCTCATGTTGTGGTGACCCCCAACGATAAAGTTATTCCTAAAACCATCAAAAATATGTGTTTTCCGATGGTCTTAGGCCAGGGGTCCCCAACCTTTTGGACCTCAGGGACCACCAACTTCATAATTTTAAATTTCGCTGACCACTAATACGAATCCAGTGCACCGCTTGCTGAAGCACCTGGACTCCCAGTACGGGATGGGGTCCTTCAGGCACTCTCCCTCCTCTCTGTCTCTCTCTCTCTGTCTCCCACTCTTTCTCTCTCATTCTCTTTCTCTCTCTCTCATTTTCGCTTTCTCTCTCTCTCTCCCTCTCTTTCTTTCTCTTCCACTCTTTCTCATTCTCTCTTTCTCTGTCCCCCTTTCTCTGTCCCCCCCACTCTTTCTCTCTTTCTCCCTCCCCCTCTTTCTCTTTCTCTCTCTCCCACTCTTTTTCTCTCATTCTCTTTCTCTCTCCCCCTTTCTCTCTCTCTCCCCACTCTCTCCCTCTCATTCTGATTCTCTCATTCTGATTCTCTTTCATTTTCTCTCTCTCATTCTCTCTCTGATTCTTTGATTCTCTTTCATTCTGTCTCTTTCTCTGTCTCTCATTCTCTCTCTCTCTCTCTGATTCTCTGTCTCTCTCTCTCATTCTCTTTCATTCTGTCTTTCTCTCTCTTTCTCTCTCTGTCTCACTCTGATTCTCTCTCTCTCATTCTCTCTTTGATTCTTTGTTTCTCTTTCATTCTGTCTCTCTGTCTCTCATTCTCTCTCTCTCTGATTTCCTCTGTCTCTTTCTCTCATTCTCTTTCATTCTGTCTTTCTCTCTCTTTCTCTCTCTGTCTCACTCTGATTCTCTCTCTCTCATTCTCTGTCTGATTCTTTGATTCTCTTTGATTCTTTCTCTTTCTCTGTCTCTCATTCTCTCTCTCACTCTCTCTCTGATTCTCTGTCTCTTTCTCTCATTCTCTTTCATTCTGTCTTTCTCTCTCTTTCTCTCTCTGTCTCACTCTGATTCTCTCTCTCTCATTCTCTGTCTGATTCTTTGATTCTCTTTGATTCTTTCTCTTTCTCTGTCTCTCATTCTCTCTCTCACTCTCTCTCTGATTCTCTGTCTCTTTCTCTCATTCTCTTTCATTCTGTCTTTCTCTCTCTTTCTCTCTCTGTCTCACTCTGATTCTCTCTCTCTCATTCTCTCTTTCATTCTTTGTCTCTTTCTCTCTCTGTCTCATTCTGATTCTCTCTCTTTCTCTCTCATTCTCTCTCTCTCTCATCTCATGGGCCAGCCAGTGTCTTGGGGCTGAGAGGAAGTCAAGCATCTCCCTGAGAGACTGAGGGCCGGAAGAAGTGTGGGAGTGAAGCACTACTTGAACTTGTGCGGCATGAGCATTCGCCTTGGTATATTTGCGCCAGCCGATGGCCAAGGCAGCCCTCATCTGTCTGCTGAAAGTGCAGCATCAGGATTCTGCCTTGCTATATTTGCGGCGCAAGGCAGCCTTTGTTTCCTGCTGCTTGGGATTCAGAGTGGTAAATGGCGTCTGATCCGGAGAGCAGCTGGATTTTGCTCTCCAATCCGGATGCCAGATCGGCCCCCTGCAAACTCTCGTCTCTCGAGGAGCGCTCCCTTAAGCGGGGCTGGAAACTTTGGTTGGATTGCTTGAGAGAGGAGAGCTTGCAGGGGGGCGATCTGGTGTCTGCAATGGAGAGCGGCATCCGGCTTTTTCTCTCTGCTGTAAGAGTGCTGTAAGAGTGGCAGCCCTCATCTCCTAATGCTTGGGATTCAGAGTGGTAAATGGCGTCTGATCCGGAGAGCAGCTGGATTTTGCTCTCCAATCCAGATGCCAGATCGGCCCCCTGCAAACTCTCGTCTCTCGAGGAGCGCTCCCTGAAGCGGGGCTGGAAACTTTGGTTGGATTGCTTGAGAGAGGAGAGCTTGCAGGGGGGCGATCTGGTGTCTGCAATGGAGAGCGGCATCCGGCTTTTTCTCTCTGCTGTAAGAGCGCTGTAAGAGCGGCAGCCCTCCTAATGCTTGGGACTCAGAGCGGTAAATGGTGACTGGTCCGGGGAGCAGCTGGATTTTGCAGTCCCAAGCATTAGGAGATGAGGGCTGCCACTCTTACAGCGCTCTTACAGTGGAGAGAAAAAGCCGGATGCCGCTCTCCATTGCAGACACCAGATCGCCCCCCTGCAAGGTCTCCTCTCTCAAGCAGTCCAACCAAGGTTTCCAGCCCCGCTTCAGGGAGCGCTCCTCGAGAGACGAGAGTTTGCAGGGGGCCGATCTGGCATCCGGATTGGAGAGCAAAATCAAGCTGCTCCCCGGACCAGTCACCATTTACCGCCCCGCGTCCCAAGCATTAGGAGATGAGGGCTGCCACTCTTACAGCGCTCTTACAGTGGAGAGAAAAAGCCGGATGCCGCTCTCCATTGCAGACACCAGATCGCCCCCCTGCAAGCTCTCCTCTCTCAAGCAATCCAACCAAAGTTTCCAGCCCCGCTTCAGGGAGCGCTCCTCGAGAGACGAGTTTGCAGGGGGCCGATCTGGCATCTGGATTAGAGAGCAAAATCCAGCTGCTCTCCGGTTCAGACGCCATTTACCACTCTGAGTCCCAGGCAACAGGAGAGGAGGGCTGCCTTGCGCCACTCCTGACACAAATATACCAAGGCTGAATGCTGTTGCCGTACAAATGAAAGTAGTGCTTCACTCCCACAGCTTCCAGCCATCGGAAACGCCGCTTCTTCCCGCTTCTGCCGCCCCCTCCCCCACCGCCACAACAGCACCATTCATTCCGGATGGCGAGGGCTGCGCTCGTTTTTCTGTATTGCACCACCTGCAAAACCCCTATGAAAGGGTTGTTTGACCCCCAAGCACTGAGCTAAGGTAAGCAAGCTGGAGGGGGAAAAGTTTTTCCCTTCTCCATGGCTCTGGCGATCCCAGCTGAATTGCCTGATTAGCAGGCAAAGCTGGGATCGTCAGAGCTTGGATCGTCAGAGCCATTTAAGGCTCGTCAGAGCCTTTCGGGCTGGTCTGCCTGGTTACAGGAGAATGACACCCGGCGTATAAGACGACCCCCGACTTTTGAGAAGATTTTCATGTGTTAAAAAGTCGTCTTATACACCGGAAAATACGGTAGGTAAAATGAGAACCCAGATTGTGGGAGCAATAAGCTGACTTTGTATAAATATACAAAAGTATGAAGGCTATTGCTTAACACATTGTAAGCCACCCTGAGTCTCTGGAGAAGGGCGGCATATAAATCAAATTTAAAACAAAAAACAAAAAACTAATCACTGTCCCTAAAGATGACAGAATAATATAATGCTGCAGAATGTCTTGTGGGAAACTATAGAGAATTCTGCATTACTTTGTGGATACTATGTATTCATTAAAAAGATAACCCCCTTTTCTTCAACATAGCATGAGACTGGTCTACTATTTTAATAGAATTTCAGAAATATTTTAAACATAATTTTCTATTTCTTGATTATTAAAGAAGTAAAAAACATCACCACTCTGTTCTGAATTTTCCCTCATTATAGTTGTTACTTTAAAAAATAGTCATTTGTTCCAAGTGTGAAAAATAAAAGTACAATTCCAAACTTAATCATATTATTTAAAAAACACAATCCTATTATAAAAATATCTAAGCTTTAATTTTGTAAATTTACTGTAAATTTTGTGACATTTTAATTAAATTAAAATCTTGGCACTATATTAGCTATTTATTTTACTTTGTAACAGACAATATTCTATTTGTAGAATTTTCAGGGAACAGTTCCCTCTTTGAAAATATCTATTTGAAGAGATAACCAGTCCTATCCAAAATGAAGGACTATAAGAAGAGCAGAGGCCTTTATGAAGCTGCCTATCAATAATATCTGGATAGCCAAAACCCTGACCATAAACTTTCTCTGGTACACAGTGACATAACATATTTCTACCATAACTGTATTTTTCCTAGTTATTGACTATTAAATAAAACCATATTCAAATTTCATGCAAACTTATAATATCTGTTTAAGCAATCCATTAATCCAGCCATTTTATCAGAAAGCTTACTTCCCTCACTAAGAACTATTGTGTCATAAAATTTACTGAAGGAAAATTGAAAACTTTTCAATTGAAAATTAAAATCATAATTATATTCAAGGAGATGCAAAAGCCAGATTAAAATACTGCAAGTATAAGTTTAGGAAATAATTTTTGAAAGTTATTTCAATGTTGTATTAATTGAGTTTATTTTTTCCCAAATGTAAAGGGATTGGCGAACTGATGTAATAAAAACAGCCTTGTTTTAAATGTTAGAAAAATAAAAGAGATCGTTGTTGATTTCAGAAAAGGCAGGCAGACCCACGCATCTCTGAATATTAATGATTCATCTGTGGAGGTGGTTAGCAGCATCAAGTTTCTGGGTGTGCAACTAATGAGTAGGCTGGCTTGGTCACTCAATAGCGAGAGACTAGTGAAGTGGGGACAGCAGCCCCACATTTTTTGTGTTGTGGGAGAAAAGTACATCTTCCTGTCCTTACCACTTTCTATACAGACAGTAGAGACCATACTGTCATATTGCATTACTGTCTGGTTTGGAAGGATTACTGCTTTAGACAGAAAGGTGATACAGAGAGTGATGAGGATGGCAGAGAGAAGAGCTGTGGTGGAAGAGTGATTAGAGTGCAGTACTGCAGGGTACTTCTGTTGACTGCCTGTTGACTGCAATTTGGCAGTTCAAATCACACGAGGCTCAAGGTTGACTCAGCCTTCCATCCTTCCGAGGTGGGTAAAACGAGGATCCATATTGTTGGGGGCAATATGCTGACTCTGTAAACCGCTTAGATAGGGCTGTAGAGCACTGTAAAGCAATATATAAGTCTAAGTGCTATTGCTATTGCTATTATTGGCAGTTCACTTCTGTCTATCCAAGACATAGCATATAAGTGATGCTTGACCAGGGTCTCCAGGATTGTCTAGGACACAATAATACAAAATTTCATTTTTAATGTGTGCCAGTGTGCCCACAGTAAAAAAATTGCAATAAAGGTTTTCTATCTATATAATGTTAATAAAATAATAATAACATAATGACAGAGTTGGAAAGACCTTATAGGGAACTCATCTAGTCCAACCCCTGCCCAAGCAGGAGACCCTACACCATTTCTGACAAATGGCAGTCCAGTCTCTTCTTGAAAGTTTCCATTGATGAAGCTCCCAAAACTTCTGAAGGCAAGCTGTTCCATTGGTTGATTGTTTTCATTGTCAGAAAATTTCTCCTCATTTCTAGATTGAGTGTCTCCTTGATAAGTTTCTATTCATTATTCCTTACCTGGACTTCAGGTGCATTGGAAATAGGTTAACCCCCTCCTTTCTTTGACAGTCCCTCAAGCATTGGAACATTGCTATCATGTGTCCCCTGGTCCTTCTCTTCACTAGACTAGCAAATTCAATTCTCTTTATGGTCCCCCCAAAATTTTACTGTGATGGAGTGTTACAATAACACTAGGCGACAGGAGGAAGAGCTTAAGCTTAGGCAGTGGTCAGACAAAAAGTATCTCAGCCAATAGAAAGAATAGATCACAGAAAGCATGGTTCCACATTTTCAAGGAATGGGGTCATGGAAAGTGTAATCTTCAGACTTACAATAAATGTAATGGTTTTGGTTTCTTCTTTTCAATTACTTTGAAAAGAAGTACTTTTCAAAGTACTTAGACTTTTAGACTTTTACTTGCAAGTCTAAAAAGTTTTCCCTTGCCTTGCCTTAACTTTCCACAGAACTAGGGAGAGTAACCTTTGGAGCACTTTCCATGCATCCATTGCTTCTGTGGACTGAGATATCTTTTTTCTTACCACTGCATTCTTCTTTACTCTTTCTGTCTCCCAAAGTTATTCTTACAACCCTTTACACTTATATCTAAATTAGAGTATAATTACAGAAGAGAACAACAAAATAAAAAAATTTACAACTTTTTGTCGGGCCCTTAAAACCTACTTTTTTCAGTTAGCCGGGCTATCCTGATTTTATGGTTGGTTTTAAATCTGATATTGATTTTAACTGAAATGTTTTAAATTATGGGCCAAATTTTATTTAATTATTTTAAATCTATTTTAACTTTTGTGTATGAATGTTTTATATTTGGCTGTTCACCGCCCTGAGTCTAGAAGGAGAAGGGTGGTATAGAAATCTGAAAAATAAATAAATAAATAAATAAATAAATACATTCATACATACATACATACATACATACATACATACATACAATGATTGTTTGTAGTTGAAATATTGGCGAATGATATGTACAGAAACAAAAACATGTAACATCTCTGCAAATAATAGAAATTGACTAACAGTTAACATAGACAGTAGCTAAGTTCTCTATTTTAATTCTATGAAGGTTATGAAGAGCCCACCAATCACATTGAACTGATTAACACAACACAAAGAACCCCTTGTATATGCTCTTGCATCATCCTTATCATTTGCCTGACCAATAAAAGTAGTGTTGCAATCTTGTGGGAGAAATAGCAACAGCAGCAATAGCACTTAGACTTATATACTGCTTTACAATGCTTTTACAGCCCTGTCTAAGCAGTTTACAGAGTCAGCATATTGCCCCCAACAATTTGGATTCTCATTTTATCCACCTCAGAAGGATGGAAGGCTGAGTCAACTTTGAGCCTGGTGAGATTCGAACTGCCACATTGCAGGCAGCCAGCAGGCAGCAGAAGTAGCCTGCAGTACTGCATTCTAACCACTACGCCACCATGGCTCTCATCCTCCCTCACATCCTGATAACCCACTACTGCAGAGAAATTAACTCAAGAGGTATTAGTATTTTTTTTCTCAGCTGTCAGAAAAGAAGGGATTCATCTGAAGATGCATGCTAGACATCTCAAATTATAGGTGAAAGTAATTTTGTACAGGTTGTATTTCAAATTAATTTGGATAAAAATGTATAGGACCGAAGATTGCGAATTACTGGTGCATCAATTTAAAAATTCAGATTACAAAGTTTAACATTCTTAGATTTAAGTATTGGTAGATGTCAACAGAATTTTTGTCGAGCTGCCTTTGTTATCTCATTTTTTTCCTGTTTTTAACTCTCTCAAGTATTTATTTGTGTAAGAAAATGCTATGGAAATTATTTAAACTTTCAGTATATAAGTAAAAGAAGAGTTATAGCACTTAAATTTTCATTTGTACCTCCCAAGATATTTCAATGCATATTGGAAAGTGGGGGCATGGAAAAGGTAATTTTGTGAGCACAAGTGCAATTTACATTGGTGTTTCTGCTGAACATTGTATTACATCAATACATAATTCTCCAGATGCAGATTATCAAATCACTGCCTACACTGAATGAATGCCTTGCTGACACATTCAGATAAGGCACAGTACCTTCCATAAATCTTGAATAGATAAACAAGAGATTCAGCTGTTCTACTAATTTCCTGCAGTGGAAATAATTAACTCTAGTTTGCAAATGCATGTTCAACAGGTTGCAGCTTCCATAATTACGTCTGTGTGTCTACAAAGTGACATTTTAAATCAATATGTTATTATTGGACAGCAATAGTGATTAAATGATGTAATTCTTTACTTTTGAAAGAAACATACATCACAATTACATATCAAATCTGGATTCATTCTTGTTGGAAGTATTGTGAAATGCCAATGAGATACATTATATGTGCTTCCTGTCTTTGGCATCTACTGCTTTCATACAGAAAAAAAGAGATACTCTATTATAATTGCAAAAATTACTCTTTTAAACAACACGTGAAGCAAACCTACTATAAATTCAGGGTCATACAATTCCACCAACAATAAAAATGAAGTTAAATTCCCTCACTCCTGGACATGAATTAGTATCAGTGCCAGTGGTTGAGAATATCAAGAGTTAGAATGTTAATTGCAATTAAGTGGGCCCTAAGATACTTAAAAATATACTGAAAGCTTCCAAAATTGAATTAACACCAAAAGAAAATTGTTTATCATGTTGAAGAGAAATTATAAAAACATAAAATGATAAAACATTCAGTATCAAACTGCCGTTTTTCCCTTGGGAATTGTTAAATATTATTAATATAGCAACCAAACCTTGATTTTTAAAAAGTCTCAGCTACTACAATAGATTATACACATTTTGTTCTTTAAAGCTTCATGTGTGCAAATGAAACATTACAACATAAAGCAGTTAAAAACAAACAAAAAGCAAGGGAAAAAATAGAATATCTAGAAACTACAAATCTGTAATTCCAGGACTAGATCTCTCTCTCTCCCTCTCTCTCCCTCTCTGTCTGTTTCTTTCTAAGCACATCCCTGTTACACCATTTTAGGAGATGCATACATAACAGTTTATTGATTTAGATCTCTAAGATCATACCATTTTTGTATGAAAACATTGCTGGGCGGTAGCATTAAAAACTAATGATAGCTTTGTAAGTGTCCATACTGTGGTATTAAAGAGAGCACTTGTCAATGTATATGATAATACTGCTTTTTAAAAAGTTTAGAAAACCAGTGAACTGAATATATATTGATTCTCACAAACTAACTATGATTTTTCAGATGAAAAATCAGATATTTTCCAGCACTAAGGCGAGTCTTTATATATTTAATAATAGTCCATAGAGATTATTTTTTTGTTTTTTTGTTTTTGAGAAATAGAAGGATTATCTTCTTTCTTTATAAATATATTCACCTTAGGTTTTTTTTTTTTAAAAAAAGATATATTGCGTGCTAGAGAAAATTTTATTTCAATTTGATGCAATCTTTATCTTCATATCTTATATGAAAACTGGTGACTTATAGCAATTCATTTAGCAACTATGTTTAAGCTATTTTAAACTATTAAATTTTAAACTATTAAAATTTAAAACAAAATATTTTAGTAGATTTTGTTCATTTCTAAAACTAGAAAATGATTTTTGGTTAACTTTCATCCAACTATAAAAATTGATGATATACAACCTGATCATTTTCTTTTGAAAAAATATTTATATTGGATACATATTACATTTGTATCAACAAAGTTCCTTTTGTTTTCATTTGAAAATTCAGAGAGAATAATATCATTTGATGACAGACTCTTATCCAAATATAATTTATATATTTGTGATCAGGATGAGTTAAACCTCTTTTTTCATGGTTCCCTAAAAAATAGATCCCTTCCCCCATAGAAGCATACTACGAACCAGCATTTTGACTTCACAAGGGAAATACAGCTTTTGTTTTACCATCTATTATGGCAAGCATGTGCGATCACATCGTCACCTATGCATATACATTTCAAAATGTACTGCAGAAATAGGCCTACCGTTTTCCTCATCTGATTTATTGTCATTGTCAGAGTCAGTCAGGGTAAGGGCAGAATTTTCACGGCTTGACAGACCAGAGCTCCGCCTGGATTTAATCCCTCTCCCCCAAAGTCGAATGGCATGCTCGGGAGACATTCCACCCTCTGTATCTGAGTCAGCATCAGACCCAGTACTGAGGGAATAGCCTTGCTGAAGGATTCCTATATCTGAACAATAACCACTTCGGTGGGGGGAGGGTTCACAAATTCCTAGTTCAGCAAGGGTGAAGTTAGTTCCTAGGAAAATATGAAAGAAAAAAAAAGAGAATTAAAAATTGGAGAGCGTTTTTAAATTTAATTGTAAATTTATTTGAAAAGAAACTAACAGTCCTTTCATGCAGAACTCACTATCTATAGAACTAGGTTATACAGATATCAGTAAGGGTATTTAGACAGTTCAGTAGAAGAAGTAACTCGTATTGAGAAAAAAAATCTTAATAGGAAATGGAGAGAAAAAATGAATATCTAATTTGGATTATGGTTTTTATTATAATATTATTGCGTTTTGTAGAAATTTAAAAACATTTTTTCTATGAATTCCTAAAGGGGTATCTAAAAAGTTATGTTATCCCCTTATAACAAACAACAAAAGAAAAAAACAGTTTCTCCTACATGCTATGTGTATGAGTATATTAGTAGAGAAGTATCATAATGAAATGATTTAGAAGTTAATAGTGAAATATAACACAGAACTGAATTACCTTGAAGTAGACATTAATTTAGCTTAGGCAACTGCTGAGCTTCAACTGAGCCCAGAAATTTGTGAAGTGAATTTTGCCCATTTTATGACATTTCTTGCCACATTTGTTAAGTGAATCACTGCAGTTTTGTTAAATTAGTAACATGGTTAAATCTAGCTTCCCCATTAACTTCATTCATTTTTTTCATTAACTTGCGCATGGTCACTCATGCCCTAGTTACCTCCCGTATGGACTACTGTAATGCTCTCTACATGGGGCTCCCCTTGAAAAGCACCCGGAGGCTCCAACTGGTCCAGAACATAGCCGCGCGGGTGATTATGGGCGCAGTTCGTTACGCCCATGTAACATCTCTCCTACGCGAGCTGCACTGGCTCCCGGTGGTCTTCCGGGTGCGATTCAAGGTGTTAGTTATCACCTTTAAAGCGCTCCATGGCTTAGGACCTGGGTACCTACGAGACCGTCTTTTGCCACCAATAGCCTCCCACCGACCAGTTCGTTCTCACAGGGAGGGACTACCCTGTGAGTCCCTCCCTGATGATACTCAGCTGTATATTTCCACCCCAGACCATCCCAATGATGCCTTGGAAGTGATGTCCCTGTGCCTGGAGGCCGTGCGGGTCTGGATGGGGAGAAACAGGCTTCGACTCAACCCTTCCAAGACCGAGTGACTGTGGCTGCCGGCATCCCGGTATGGCCAGCTGATGCCATCGCTGGTTATTGGGGGCGAATCATTGGCCCCCACGGAGAGGGTCCGCAACTTGGGTGTCCTCCTGGATACGCGGCTGTCTTTAGAAGGGCATATAACAGCCGTGGCCAGGGGGGCTTTTTGTCAGGTTTGCCTGATACGCCAGTTGCGCCCCTTTCTGGACCGGGACTCCCTACGCACGGTCACTCAAGCACTCGTCATTTCTCGTCTGGACTATTGTAACGCTCTCTACATGGGGCTCCCCTTGGGTACACCCGGAGGCTCCAACTGGTGCAGAATGCAGCTGCGCGGGGGATTATGGGAGCGACAGGGTGCTCCCATGTGACTCCTCTCCTGCACGAGCTGCATTGGCTTCCGGTGGACTTCCGGGTGCGCTTCAAGGTGTTGGTGATCACCTTTAAAGCGCTCCATGGCTTAGGGCCAGGGTACTTACGGGACCGCCTTCTGCCACCAATAGCCTCCCACCGGCCGGTTCGCTCCCACAGAGAGGGCCTCCTCAGGGTGCCGTCGGCCAGGCAATGCCGGCTGACGACCCCCAGGAGGAGAGCTTTCTCTGTGGTGGCACCTACCCTATGGAACAATCTACCCCCAGAGATACGAGTGATCTCCGACCTCCAGATTTTTCGTCGGGCCCTAAAAACTTATTTTTTTCAGTTAGCCGGTCTGTCTTGATTTTAGGGTTAGTTTTAAAATTTTAATATTGATTTTAATTGACAAGTTTTAAATTATGGGCCAAATTTATAAATTATTTTAACTTTATTTTTAACTGTGATGTTTATATAGATGTTTTTATCTTGGCTGTTCACTGCCCTGAGTCCGAAAGGAGAAGGGCGGTATAGAAATTTGAATAATAAATAATAAATAAATAAATACTCAGGGTACCGTCAGTCAAATTATGTCAACTGGCGACTCCCAGGGGGAGGGCCTTCTCTGTGGGGGCTCCAACCCTTTGGAATGAACTGCCCCCTGAGATATGGAATATCCCTGATCTCCGTGCTTTCCGCCATGCCCTCAAGACCCTGATGTTCCAACAGGTGGGGCTAAACATACGAACATGTGAATGATTTTTTAAATGTTATCTAATTCTGGGTTTTTATTTAATTGACCAAACTAAGTAATAATTTTAATTAGCAATTTTATGATGTTTGTGTGTCTATATTTTTCTTGACTGTACACCGCCTTGAGTCCTACGGGAGAAAGGCGGTATAGAAATATAAATAAATAAATAAATAAATAAATAAATAAATAAATAAATAAATAAATAAATAAATTTGTCAGAAGGTTGCAAAAGGTAACATGACATGACCCAATGACACTGCAACTGTCATAAATAGGAACCAGTTGTCAAGCATCCAAATGTAAATCATGTGACCATGGAGATGTTGCAACAGTCGTAAGTGTGAAAAATGGTCATAAGTCACTTTTTGCAGTGCCATTGTAACTTCAAAAGGTCACTAAATGAACTGTTGTAAATACTATCCCTATTTAGTATATAAAAGTAGTGCCAAGCTCACTAAGCTTACTTGGATTCCAAATATACTTCAAAACAATACATAAGTTGTATGATTTTAATTCATGTTATTCAAAGTACGTTGGCCACAATGTACTTGGGCTTTGTTCTAATTAGGTTTTGTTACAATTTTATATTTGCTAATGTGTATGAGTGTACCTGTCCCCTATGTAGCATATATCTATCTATCTATCTATCTATCTATCTATCTATCTATCTATCTATCTATATCTATATCTATATCTATATCTATATCTATATCTATATCTATCTATCTATCTATCTATCTATCTATCTATCTATCTATCTATCTATCTATATTTCAAACTTCTATACCGCCCTTCTCCTTTTGGACTCAGGGCGGTGAACAGCCAAGATAAAAAACATTTATACATAAAAGTTAAAAATAGATTTAAAATAATTAAATGAATTTGGCCCGTAATTTAAAACTTTTCAATTAAAATCCATATCAAATTTTAAAACCAGCCGAAAAATTAGGACAGCCCGGCTAACTGAACAAAATAGGTTTTTAGGGCCCGACGAAAAGTCCGGAGGTCAGAGAGTAGGGGGGTAGATTGTTCCAAAGGGTAGGTGCCACCACAGAGAAGGCTCTCCCCCTGGGGGTCGCCAGCCAACAGTGTCTGGCCGACGGCACCCTGAGGAGCCCTCTCTGTGGGAGCAAACTGGCTGGTGGGAGGCAATTGGTGGCAGAAGGCGGTCCCGTAAGTACCCCGGCCCTAAGTCATGGAGCGCTTTAAAGGTGATCACCAACACCTTGAAGTGCACCTGGAAGTCCACTGGAAGCCAATGCAGCTCGCGCAGGAGAGGAGTCACATGGGAGCGCCCTGTCGCTCCCATAACCCCCGTGTGGCCACATTCTGCACCAGTTGGAGCCTCCGGGTGTTACCCCAAGGGGAGCCCCATGTAGAGAGTGTTACAATAGTCCAGACGAGAAGTGATGAGTGCTTGAATGACCATGCATAGGGAGTCCCGATCCAGAAAGGGGCGCAACTGGCATATCAGGCGAACTGATAAAAAGCCCCCCTGGCCACGGCCGTCATATGCTCTTCTAAAGACAGCCGTGCATCCAGGAGGACACCCAAGTTGTGGGCCCTTTCTGTGGGGGCCAATGATTCACCCCCAATAACCAGCAGACAGATTTATTTTGACTTGATTCCAGGAAAAGATTCTGCATCCTTTGAAATAGAGTATGTATTGCCAACCTAATGGTACTTTTAAAAACAAACAAGAAGCTTGTTTATTTTTTAAAGTAGTTGGCCACAGTTTATCTCAAAATCTTATTAATAATAATAATAATAATAATAATAATAATAATAATAATAATAATAATTTTATTTCTATACTACCCTTCTCCCGAAGGACTCAGGGTGGTGTACAGCCAATTTAAAAACACAAGACAAACATTCATTAAAAATTAAAATAATTACATAGATTTGGCCCGATTTAAAACCCCGAAAATTTAAAATACTCCAATTTAAAATTATTATGTTGATAGCCCGGCCTGGTGGAACAACAGGGTCTTCAGTGTGCAGCGAAACACCCGGAGGTCGGAGATCTTACGTATTTCCGGGGGCAGTTCATTTCACAGGGATGGGCTCCCACAGAGAAGGCCCTCCCCCTGGGTGTCGCCAGCCAACATAACGTGGCTGATGGCACCCTGAGGAGACCCTCTCTGTGGGAGTGAATTGGCTGGTGGAAGGCTATTGATGGCAGAAGTCGGTCTCGAAGGTACCCGGGTCCTGTGCCATGGAGTGCTTTAAAGGTGATAACCAACACCTTGAATCGCACCCGGAAGACCACTGGGAGCCAGTGCAGCTTGTGCAGGAGGGGGGTCACGCGGGCACAATGAGTTGCGCCCATAACCACCCGCGCAGCTGCATTCTGGACCAGTTGGTTATAGTTCTGATTACAGTGGAATTTCCCATCAGTCAGTTAGAACTGAAGAAGCTTCTTAGATGGGAAGCCTAATGTTTTCAAAGGAAAAAAAAACATGGAAGTGAAGTTGCCCTTTGGAAAAAGCTCCTTTGGAATCTGGATGATCAAAAATCTCCAGGGACAACTAATAATTTATATATTATCAACTATCTTATCCATTACTAAAGTTCACAAACATTCATACTCTTTCTATTCAGCTCCTTAAAATTTTCATAGAGTGACCTGAAGAAAACTTTGTATGAACAATTCTGGCCTTTGTCAGTATAAACACTTCATGGCATCTCAATGTCTTTTCCAAGTGTCAATTTCCACTGTTTGTTTTGACATCGGATTGCTTTTTTCTGTTTTCACATTCAGCCTTAATTACTAATTTGATTTTATTCCACAGTTCCTCTGATTCCACAGTTCCTCTGATACCTCAATGAGGGTCAGGATTTCAGTGTGATTCCTGATAGTTTCTTTGAAATGAAGAATAGACTTTCAATATTGTATCAGGGACCTGTTGGGGTTTAGCTTGACTTGGAATTGGCATTTGAGCAGCTCAAGAAGTGTTCCATATTAAGCCCTTGGTCATATCTCTGATATTACAACTCAGTTATTCCATCTCTTTGTACCAATAATATATTCAACATCTGTGGGCTCTATCTATTGATACCAATGCATTTATTGATTGTTGTGATTATTTATTTATTTATTTATTTATTATATTTCTATACCGCCTTTCTCCCGTAGGACCCAAGGCGGTGTACAGTCAAGAAAAATATAGACACACAAACATCATAAAATTGCTAATTAAAATTATTACTTAGTTTGGTCAATTAAATAAAAACCCAGAATTAGATAACATTTAAAAAATCATTCACATGTTCGTATGTTTAGCCCCGCCTGTTGGAACATCAGGGTCTTGAGGGCACGGCGGAAAGCACGGAGATCAGGGATATTCCATATCTCAGGGAGCAGTTCAATCCAAAGGGTTGGAGCCCCCACAGAGAAGGCCCTCCCCCTGGGAGTCGCCAGTCGACATAATTTGACTGACGGTACCCTGAGTAGTCCCTCTTTGTGAGAACGAACTGGTCGGTGGGAGGCTATTGGTGGCAAAAGATGGTCTCGTAGGTACCCAGGTCCTAAACCATGGAGCGCTTTAAAGGTGATAACTAACACCTTGAATCGCACCCGGAAGACCACCGGGAGCCAGTGCAGCTCGCGTAGGAGAGGTGTTACATGGGCGTAATGAGCTGCGCCCATAATCACCCGCGCGGCTACGTTCTGGACCAGTTGGAGCCTCCGGGTGCTTTTCAAGGGGAGCCCCATGTAGAGAGCATTACAGTAGTCCATACGGGAGGTAACTAGGGCATGAGTGACTGTGCGCAAGGTGTCCCGATCCAGAAAGGGACGCAACTGGCAGATCAGGCGAACCTGATAAAAGGCACCCCTGGCCACGGCCATCAAATGATCTTCTAAAGATAACCGTGAATCCAGGAGGACACCCAAGTTGCAGGCCGTCTCTGTGGGGAGCAAGATCTCATCCCCTATTGTCAGTGATGGTACTAGCTGACTATACCGGGACGCCGAAAGCCACAGCCACTCGGTCTTGGAGGTGTGGAGTCTGAGCTTGTTTCTCCCCATCCAGATCCGCACGGCCTCCAGGCAACGGGACATCACAGCAAGGGCATCATTGGGGTGATCTGGGGTGGAGATGTATAGCTGTGTGTCATCAGCATACTGATGAACACTCACCCCAAAACCCTGGATGATCTCGCCTAGCGGTTTTACATAAATGTTGAACAGAAGGGGTGAGAGGACTGACCCTTGCGGCACCCCACAAATAAGGTGCCTCGAGGTCGACCTCTGCCCCCCTGCCAACACAAACTGCGAACGGTCAGAGAGGAAGGAGGAGAACCACCGAAGCATGGTGCCCCCTATTCCTAATCCCTCCAGCCGGTGCAGTAAGATACCATGGTCGATGGTATCAAAAGCCGCTGAGAGATCTAATAGGACCAGGATAGAGGAGCAACCTCTGTCCCGAGCCCTCCAGAGATCATCCACCAATGCGACCAATGCCATTTCTGTGCTGTATCGTGACCTGAAGCCCGACTGGAACGGATCCAGAAAGACAACTTCATCCAGGTATCGGCGTAGTTGTCGCGCCACCACACTCTCAACAATCTTCGCAACAAAGCGAAGATTGGAGACTGGACGATAATTTGATAATATAGCCAGGTCCAGTGAAGGTTTCTTGAGGAGGGGCTTCACTACCGCCTCTTTCAAGGCAGCGGGAAAGACACCCTCACTTAGAGAATCATTTATAATCCCCTGGAGCCAGCCTTGTGTAATCTCCCGGGAGGCCAGTACCAACCAGGAGGGACACGGGTCCAATAAACATGTGGCAGCATTAAGCTTGCCCAGAATCCTGTCCACGTCCTCAGGATCCACAGAGTCAAACTCTTCCCAGATAACGCTCTCAAGACCTGCCCCCGTCTCCTCCCCTGGAACTACCCAATCGGAGTCCAGGCCTTCCCAAATCTGAGCGACTTTATCATGCAGGAATTGTACAAAATCCTTAGCTCGACCCTTTAAGGGATCTTCCCATACCCCCACATGAAATAGGGAGCGGGTCACCCTAAACAGCGCAGTTGGGCGGTTCTCTGCAGATTCAATAAGAGCGGAGAAGTAGCTAGACTTCGCCGCTCTTATCGCCACTAGGTAGGTCTTAATATAAGATCTCACCTGTGTTAGGTCAGATTCAGATTGGCTTGTCCTCCAATTGCTCTCCAGGCGTCTTTTCCGATGCTTCATCTCTCTGAGCTCCTCGGAAAACCAAGGAGTTAGATGAGATCAGCATCGGGTCAGAGGCCGCAAAGGCACAACGCGGTCCAAGGCCCCAGTAGCCGCCCTGTCCCAGGTGACCACCAGGTCCTCAGTCGAGTTGTGAGCCAGAGTCTCAGGAAATGGCCCAAGCTCCATCAGGAACCTTTCGGGGTCCATCAGGCACCTGGGATGGAACCATTTGGTTGGTTCCGTCTCCCTGCGGTGGGTGGAAGTGACTTGAAAGTCCATGTGAAGGAGAGAATGATCAGACCATGACAAGGGCTTGATGTCTATATCCCCTATTCTTAGATCATTCAGCCACTGATCAGAGACAAAAATCAAGTCCAGAGTGTGATTCCCCAAGTGGGTGGGGCCTTGAACTACCTGGGTCAGGTCCATGGCCATCATGGAAGCCATGAACTCCCGAGCCATCTCCGACATCTCACCAGCGGATGGCAGAAGTTTGAAGAATCAATACTTTAAATTGCCAAGAATTATGTATAAAAGTATTATATATCCAGGTTAAGGGATCCCAATATGGATTGCATGCCAGAAGCAATAAAGGATTAAAAATCCTCTATATTTTAACTTAATATACATCAATGCAGACATACATAAACAATAACTAGTTAGATGGCATAGCTACCTAGGTTTGACTAGATTCGATATTTTATATGGGATCAGACTTGAGTATTAATTGTATGGAAATTCACTAAGATATCCCAGATAGTTGAGAAGTTGAAACATATCAGAATAAAGCAAGTGCAAATCCAAGACAACTGCATGGATATTTCTATCAATTCATAGCTGGCTGAATTGAACTTGAAAACGTTTTAATGGCTTTTAAACCAAACCAACGAACACTCCTAATCCTAAATACAGAAAGAGAAATGGTTTTGGAAAAGCTGTCAGAGTTTATTTCTCTTTATATATTTTGTTTTAAATATATCTGGGAAATCTTAAGACTAAAAAATAAATGTGTGTATAAAAATCAGTGAATTCTTGCTAGGAAATTCTAACACAAGCCACCTATAAGGAAGAACAAGCTCCCATTGATAGAAAATTCTACAACAGAAAAAAAACACCACCCAACAATAGACACTTTATGTTATAACTGTCGATATCACTATTCTAATCATGAAACTGCTGGGAAGCAGTGGACATACAGAATAATCCATCCACAGAAGGCTCTTCCCACCTGTTTTCTTTCTAAAATGACTTATTTCAGGATGAAGCTTAAGATGTTATGTTCCTATTCTCTACTATAGATTATTGGTCCACTCAAAGTTAATATCAAGCATAAGAAATCAGAAGGTTCAAATGAATACAGGTTTATTGCATGCTAAAACACCCTACAAGAATCTGAACTAATGGTCAAAGCAAATTGGCAGTAGATAAGGCTCAATGGAATTCAAGGTGGGATGGATTTAGATTCTTGTAGCACAAAGGGACTCAAGACTGATGCCATATTTGACCCCTCCCTTGCACTCAGCCTGATCATCTCCTACAGTTAATTTATGTATAGACAATGTGCACGCTTTAAGATTTGTACAGGAATGAATTGCCAGAAAATTTGCTGATAGTGTGATTTTGAAGATAAGGAGATAATGAGTGCACAAAGGCTGGAAAATCACTTGTACAAGATATACCAATGTCTTTATTCCCAATGAATGGCTATCAAAAAGTAAAACACTGAAAACTAATAAAAGTTTCACCTTTTCTGCTAGTCCAACATGGATGCACACAGAACATGAAATCACATAATACTATTTAACTGATCAACAAGATGTGTTCAATAATCATATTTTGAGTCTGAGTTTGTCATTGGAATACATTTTTAATACAAGAGAATAGTCTTGGAATACAGAAACTTCATGTCCTTTATTCTCTATCAATCATAATCTGATAAAAAAAAAAACACAGCTTTCATTGTTTTTATTCCATCATGTTTTATCTACCTTTGACTTTTTAAGAATACATATTTGTATAAATCTTCTATTAAAATATAGCAAATATTAGCAGTAATATGGAAGTCATATAAGCATGCATATTTTTCTTTTTTTTATTATATTTTTTTATTGAAAAAGTTTTTCAAATACAAATTTTTCCCCCTTTTTTCTCCCCCTCCTCCCTAACCCCCCCTCACCACCCCTCCCACTGTGACTTCTACAAAGTAAGATCCATATTCATAACAGATTATATAATACTTTACCATCCCCTTACTCCATCCCCGTAATACCGACCCTTTCTTTCTAATAATATTATTACATCCCCCTTTTACTATACATTTCAAAATAACATTCTACTATAACATTGTATAATAATTTCGAATTTAGCATAGTAATATTATCATAACTCCCAATTTAGCAATAATCTGCCCTTTTTCTCCTCCCCCATACATATATCTGTATATTAGTATAACATTTCAAAACAACCTTCCACTTTAAGACTATATAATAAATCCTAATTTAACATTTAATCTTTTATGTATATTAATATAACATTTCAAAGCAGCCTTCCACTATAAAACTATATAAAAATCCTAATTTAACATTTATTCAACTCATAGTCTATCCATTTCCTCACTCCCATAAATATATCTCTTAAACATCCCTTTTCTTAAACTAAACAGTCAATAAACTAGCCTGTCTCCACCCTCTTTCCTACAAGATTACCATACATAACAATTCTTAATATCTTTGTTCTTCTGCCCATCCTACTAAGAAAATATTCCCTTATATAGGTAAAATCAATAACTTTAAACTTATAATCCATATAATGTCTTCTTGATGTCTTTCCACTGTATTATTAACTCCATCATCCATATTAGGGTAACGTAGCATCCTGATTGCAACAGAATGTTCAAAATCCTCAGTTATCATCTGCCCCCATCAGTAGTAAATATCTTCATGTATATAAAAAAAGAAAACAACCACCCGAGTGACATTATAATTGTATTCCATATAATATCTGTAATAGTGGATTTCTTCAGGATTATTAATTCCCACCATCCTAATGGGGTAACAACCAGATCTTCTGCATGCCCCAGCATAGCTCTCTTGCCATATAGCTCAGCATAAACATAATATATTTATCAAAAAAAAAGAGTCCAAAATAGATAATTCCAATCCAACAATTTAAGGCCCTTTTCACATCCCAAAATTGCAGCATTGCAGAGGTCTGTCACTCTTCTCAGGATAATATTAACCAATACTTTGCCTCAACTATCTTTTCATGTATTCAGTCATCTTTTAAATAACTGACTTCACTGTTGCGTAATTGCATGCATATTTTTCTTAATGGAATTTCATTCATGCCTTTATAATGGGGAACAAATTTGTTTTAAACACCCATATTAAATAATCAATAGGAAAATTAGAATAATTAATAAATTTTAAAAATTGCAAAAACAATGTATGAACTGAGCTTAGCAATAAACTATAAAAGGATATTGGTAAAAGTGTATTTTGAAAATCAAAATTAAAAGAAAAACTGTAGCTACAATAAACAGTTGACATTTCAAATAATAAGAGAATACAGTAATGCTAAAGGTGCATTCACACACATTGCTAACAAAACAAAATGCAAACACTATCAAATTATGAATGTACTAACTTGAATAGGCTGTTTTTCAAATGAAATAAAATAATTTAATAAGCGGTAGAATTTAACATTCTTTAAATGTCCACATGTTCACAATTTAATTAGCATTTTGCTTTCATGTAAAAATGAAAATGATGCCAAGAACAAACTTAATGGCTTTTCTTGTTATTTTCTATGTGATCATTGGAACTACAACGAACAGAACAATGAAATAAGGAGCCCACTTTTTCTGTTTTTTGAAAGTTAAATGTTCGGCAAATGCACATGGCTTCCAGAGATAAGAAGCTAACTATTAAACAAACTGAAAAATATATCAGAATAGAAACACAACTATTTGACCCAAACCACCAGTAATCCTGTTCCAGCATTGGGTGTAATATTAAATAATGTGTCTACAGGGATCAAGCTGGCATGAAATGCCCACTGTTAATGCTGTTAATGCTAAATCCACACTAATTTATGTACTTTCTCTATATAAAGTATTTTAACAGTCCATGTTACTTTTAATTATCATTTCATGAGGCTAAGGTCCCTTGATAAACTATATGAAATTTATTTCTGAGTAGATATCCATAAGGTTGCTTTGATAAGATGGTTGGACATGAACAATACATGAAAAATCCGTTTTAAAAGATTTAGCTAACCTACAGCATTAATATCACATTGATATTTCTGAACATTTATATGCAACTGTCACAGAAATGTGACCCAAATATTTACTGTCTCAGCAGTATACATAAAGTTGACTAAATAATTTGAGACAAATATTTTTTCAGTAACAGATGGAGGTCAAATAATCATTTTCTGTGGCTACTCATTTGGATGACAGTCAGGGATAAAGTCCAAAAATCTGTTTAAATTCATATAAAGTGATGCGTGGAAAATGCCCACTTAAATAGGGAAACCAAACATTTGGAGATAGATGCAACAAAGTGGTTTGTTTCTCAATAGTTATTGAACTTAAATTGCAGTTTGATGCAAATGCTACCAATGTTATATACTTTGTTAATTCATTCATTTCAGGTGCTTTATGTTCATTATGTTAATTTTGCTTAATTCATTTGTTTTATAGAACTGTCAATATAGAACTATAGAACTTGAAATAGTTAAGCAATATTTGATCTTCTTCATCCTGTTTTCTACTATGTACCTCTACTATGTACATCCTGTTTTCTACTATGTACCTCATACTCTGGTGAACAGAAATTTCACCAGAGTATGACAGTCACAGGCAATTTAGGAATTGATAACAATATATAATTTGAATCTATTGTGCATGTTTATATTTTATACAATGTTTGTATGGCTGTATGCAACTGGAGTAATTTTTCTCCAATACTTAAATTGTTTTTACATTAAACTGCTCTGTCATTGTAATATTTATCACATTTTATCAAGTTTTTTTTTTTTTTTTTTTTTTTACTATGCAGTATCAACAGAACAACTAAAAACTTTTTACTCTGGATTTCATTCTATAGAGGTGGAAATGATCAGGTCAAAACAACTTATTAAACTAATTTATTAGTCCAGAAGCAAAGCTTTATAATTTTATAATTCATGGAATTTATTAAATATTATAGTTATTTGCAATTACTTAGCTTTCGTCAGATCAAAGTTACAAAGATATACCTTTCCCACTTGAATGCTCAAATGCTAAAATTCTTCAGATGCATTTTTTTTGGCTGAATATTCTAGGAATTGTAATGCACATATGCTAGGAAGGCTAATCTGTTGAGTAACCTTCCACCCGAGAAACACAGGTTCCCTATCATTTTAGCCTTCTGGAAAGCCATGAAGCCCTGGTGGCACAGTGGTTAGAACTGGTCACAACTGGAATTACAGTACTACAAGCTAACTCTGCCCACAGTTTGGAGTTTTATTCCTGATGGGCTCAAGGTTGACTCAGCCTTCCATCCCTCCAAGGCAGTGGTAAAATCACTCCCTGTTCTATCCAGCTCACTGAACTGGTAGTGGCGATGGTGGGAGGATCCGACTAGCCACCAGGACATCATTGCGTCCCATTGTTTAACTATCTGCGCATGCACAGAAGGGGTGCATGCACGCTCTCATGTGGGAGCACACCCGAACCGGTAGTGAAGGTAAGTGGATTTCACCACTGCTCTAAGGTTGAAAGGACCCAGATTGCTGACTTTATAAATGGCTCAGAGAAATCTGTAAAGCAATATGGAGTGGCATATAAGTCTAACTACTTTTGCTAAACCCAATACTTATTAAATGAGAATATGATGGTGTCTTGACTGGCTGTAATTGTTTTAATTTTGTTGTGTTTGTTTATTGCTGTATGTTGATGATATTGTATAAGATGTTTGGCAATGTACACCTTTAAAATAAATCAACAAGGATTATACATAATTAGCATTTTGTAGCAAGATGGACAGAAAACAAATTTAATAATAAATAAAAATTGTATGTTCATGCAATTTTTCAGAAGAATTTGTGATGCTTCTATGCATCTGTATATTCAAGATTATTTTATTATTATATTAAGCATTCTCAAAAAGGAACGGAGTACAATGCCAACCAATTTTTAAAACATGATTTTGAAGTATGCAGATAATAAATAATAGGGTGCAATATTTAATACATTTTAAATTCACATAAATGTTTTACTAAAATTTCTACAATTTTAGAAATTTTTGCTAAAATTTCTTATATTCTAATTTTTCCCTCCCTATGTTTAGATCTATGTAAAATAATTATTTACTTTCATAACTTCCCTACCAGCACCAATAGAACATTAATTGGCACCAATTCAGCCAATTTAATGTAAGCTTGAATATTTGCACAGATGCTCTAAATTTAACAATTATATATTTATTTGCTTTATCTATAAATGACTGATGTCTGAATATACAGACAGAATACAGAATATGACAATGATCAAAAATTTTTAATAAGAAAATTTAAATTTAAATTCCCCATCTTTTCTTGCCTACTTGCTAAGCACAATAAGAATTGTATACCAAGGGTGTATATTTCTAGACTAATAAATCAAGATGTGTTTAAATATACTAAAAGAACAGATATCCAAGTTCATGACTTGTGGACTGCATGTGGCACTCCTTTTATGTGGCCTACATATGCTCAATACACTTGCACTATGTTAATAACAGAGTTGGAAGGGATCTTGGAGGTCTTCTAGTTATAGCTTCAAGCTATGTTAATGGCTTGATTAAGAATAAAAGGAATCTGATTTGGGAAGGCCAGACATGTAATCCATGTGTTTCAGATAAAACCCTCTCTTAGTTTTCACAAGGATAAAGGGAGGATGAAAGCTCATTTAATGTTCTGAGAATCTGTTATTGTAA
This sequence comes from Arizona elegans, assembly GCA_022577455.1. Classification (NCBI taxonomy): domain Eukaryota; kingdom Metazoa; phylum Chordata; class Lepidosauria; order Squamata; family Colubridae; genus Arizona; species Arizona elegans. The sequence goes on along the minus strand of JAKOOJ010000003.1, from coordinate 69,822,651 downwards.
CCTTAAAAGTAGTGTTAGACTAGATATTTTGATATCCTAGTCTGGTCTACTTTGAAGGACAGAAAATATTCTAAGAAAAATCTTGAGAATCAGTCTAATAGACAAAGAGTAGAATAGGATTACTTTCAGTTTCCTTCTAATTCATTGATTGCTTCAGGCAACATTGTTATTCTTTAAAAATGAAACTAAATGCTTATTTGTATACAATCTCAAATTGACAAAATAACTTGTAGGTTTCATAAGTGTACTACATAGCCATATATTTAAATGTCTTTCTTTGTGAAGATTTGTATGTCTATGTGTGCTTACAATTACCCATTTTAAAGCTATATATTTCTTTTCTTGTTTTTAAATTAGGTTGCCTTAAGGTAAATGAGAGATACAGCTTTCTGGAAAAACTAGCGTATGTGGGCATTTTAACTCAGATTAGAGTGGAGTTGCCACCATATTATTTATTTTGAACCATCATAGTTCAATTACAGAGTAAACTGGTAAAAAGAGAATAGCGTCTTAAGTTTAGTATTGTAATGCTATGCATATGTACATGAAAGCAAGCTGTACTGAACACAGTGGGACTGCTTCCATAAAAACTTTCATAAAATTGTTCTGCCAATCTCATGCAGTGCTATGAATATCTCAATTACGCCTACTTTCTCCTTAATAGCTACTGAAAGATATAGCATACAGGTAGGGTTGGCTAGTTGAAAGCCTTTAATATAGATTTAGCTTGAAAGATCAATGATAGAAACATTTCTTTTTCATATGTTTCAAGGAATAGCTTTCTCAATGGAGCTAGAAATCTCTCCTGTCCTGTCGTATCCTCTCCCCTCTCCTGTCCTGTCCTCTCACGTCACCTGTCCACTCCTGTCCTTTCCTGTCCTTTCCTGTCCTTTCCTGTCCTCTCCTTTCCTCTCCTCTCCTCTCCTCTCCCCTCCCCTCCCCTCCCCTCCCCTCCCTCTCCCTCCCCTCCTCTCCCCTCCCCTCCCTCTTCCTTGCTTTTCTCTGAGAATTAGTCTGGTGAACTCTGCAGTTTGAATATTCAGTGTGGATACATAATGCAGTAATATATAACTATAAAGTAAGTTTGTCTTGTTTCTGTTTGAATATGTTTTTGTAAGTTATGTATAGTATGATTATTTTCAAATGCCTGGCATTAGTAATCCATTCTTATATTGCTAATTAAAATAGTGTGTGTGTGTGTGTGTGTGTGTGTGTGTGTGTGTATACATATACATACATACATACATACATTCATTCATACATACATACATACATACATACATATTCTCTTTTTGCATTGCATGCACTGATGAACTAGCCTGCTCAGCAAGCATTTAACAGATTAGACACTTGAACATGGTTTTAGGCAATGCTCTCTCATGTTTCTGCATATTGCCTGATAAACACTTCAAAGTAAACCGCTCATAAATATGAAATGAAAAGCTGAGAAGTCGTTATGCACAGCTTTGAGATACAAATCTCTTTATTCCCCTCTGAAGTGGAGTTTGATTGACATAATGAGTCATAGATCCTGTCCGGGGACTCACTGCCTTATCCCTCTTTCCTCAGGAGACAGGGAGACTATAAAGAAATATACTTCAGAACTTTGTGACAGACAGCTATATCTATTTTTTTTAAAAAAATCAACTCTTCATACTTTGCTTATTATTTTATATTAATACTCAACTTTGGAAGATCTGACATATGCTGACAATTGACAAGCTTCAATGTAAGGATAATCACTGTCTGGTTTTACTGTTATTCCAAATGAAGTGGTTTTATGAAACAGAGGTCTTGTATTTATTTATTAAAATAAACATTTATTTATTAGATTTTATTCTGCCTTTATTATTTTATAAGTAACTCAAAGTAACAAACATATCTAATGTCCCTTCTACCTCCTATTTTCCTTATAACAACAGCCTTACAACAGATAGGTGAGTTGGGCTGAGAGGGAATGGACAGGCCCAAAGTATCCAGCCAGCTTTCATTTCTAAGGTAGGACTAGAATTCAGAGTATCCTAGTTTCTAGGACAGCACCCTAACCACTACACCAAACTGCCAAATTGCACCTTTAAAGGAATATTGTGTAGCAAAATTTAAAAACAACATTTTCTAAGAATGTCATCCTGTGTTTAAGAAATTTCAGACAAGAACCTCTGCCGGTTTGGGGCTGTTATTGCTGTCAAGCAGTGGACATTACACTGGTTTATACAATTCAAGAAAAAAAACAAACCCTTAAATGCAAAAGGGATAAGGCAAGTATTATACCATGGATAGGAAGAGTAGTATAGACTTATTTCCTATCATCCTGTGGATTGTTAGATAAATTGCTTAATCTTACAATATTTTGTTGAATTTTTAACACACCTAAACCTTAAGCATAATGTGAAAAGACCTCAGGCATTCTCCTATTAGGACAAGGCCACAAGGTTCTCTTTATTGTGCAACAATGAGTTGGTACTATAATTGCAAGTATTGTTGGGTTTATTGATCGAGCTACAAGTGTTTAGGAAACTAAACATATAAATTGGAATGACAAATAAAAATCCTAATAAGTGGAGCAACAAAATAAATTATTCAAAGAGATGACTCTTATTTATATCATAGTTATATAGCCCCAAAGGTTATTTTTTTTTTACCAAGGAAGAAAAAATATACATTAAAATTCAGATAAATAGGAAAGCAATCAATTAAAAAATTCAATATTTCATTATAACTACAATTCATATAACAATAGCTGTTTTAGTTAATATAGTAACAGACAAAATCCTTTCATAACACATAGATCATGTGAAAATAACTGCAAGTATATTGGCTGATTTTAGCATTATTTGTACAATGCTACAGTGCAAACTTACAGCGTACTTATAAAATAAGAAACCACTTCTATCTGTATATGCAGTTCTTTTCGTCTACTGAAATACAATTTCTTTTTTTTATATAATTCACCTATTTTTTTACATTTTCTAACTAACTGATTTTGTGGATTCTAGCTCTATCATGAAATGTGGAAACATCAACAGGGCAAAAGGAATATTATACATTTTTTTTAAAAAGTAAGGTCCAGACTGATAGTAGAAAAAATGCAAACAAACATGAAATCCAGAAATCCAGGTTTTTTTGTTTTTTTTTTTTTGGATATAATAAATGCAAATCTTAAAATAACAACTCTTATATAGCCTAAATCTCTTATTTTAAGTAACAGTATAATAGTAATAGAAGATGAAGAATGGGATCACAGACTTCTGGATTTTTTATACTCTTCCCCACCTCTGTTTTAGATCCCATCAAATATTGCTTACACCAGACAGTTCTGTGTTCTCAGAAAGAGAGAACTCCTGGCAGCAGTGATAGCTTTCATCCCTAGAGAAATAGAGGACCATCTAGTAGGATTTTTGTTATCAACAGTTTGGGAAAAGCTAAATTCTTTATAATATATGATTCCAGTGCTGGTATTCAAAATGGGGGGAAATGTAAACCCTTACTTATTCCTTAAAATAAATCATTCAAACACCTTTGAATCAGAGGGCGCACTTTTATACAGCTGATCTGGATTCCTGATAATTTCATGAAACATCAATGTAGATCTCTTCATGATAGCATAGATGTGATTTGCTGTTATCTTTTTCCAAGCTGTATGTGCGGATAGATAGATAGGACTCTGTAATCTACTTTCCAGCCCTGGGATTCCATGGAAGTCTTCCTTCCAAGTGGTACACAAGCATAATGTCACTGGCTTTTTCAGTCCCAACAGGCCTGCCAGATGGTACTGCCAAATATGACCAGAAGGCTGCCACCTTTTGCATAGGACTGCATCTTTGCAAATTTGCTTTTTCAATATATCCTGTACATTTGGATTTACAGATCCAAGAACATGGATTTTCCTTCTAAACAGCATTTTTATGCTAGATTAAAATATGCAGCCCTTAAAATAATCATTGCCAATAATTGAATTAGAATCCGCAGTGATTATATGAGGAGCTAAGGTATGAGATAGAATAGAATGGAATGGAATGGAGTGGAGTGGAGTGGAGTGGAGTGGAGTAGAGTGGAGTGGAGTGGAGTGGAGTGGAGTGGAGTGGAGTGGAGTGGAGTGGAGTGGAGTGGAGTCAGTGGTGGGTTTCTCCCGGTTCGGTCCGGTTCTCCCGAGCCGATAGTGGTGACAATATGATGTCACTGAACCAGTTCTGCTCCCGTACTCCCCCACGCCCCCCACCCCCACATTATTCTTACCTTTTATTTGGCCCCACCTCCAATCTATTGCTGCCTCCTGATGGCAGCAACTGATGGCTAGAGGGAAAAAAACTGTTTAAACTCTTGCTGCGGGGCTTCAAAGGGCCGCCCTACAGCTGATCAGTGTTAAAAGAAAACAAATGAGTAGACTGGTGCCTGCAAAAAAACATGAGTAGATCAGTGCCTGCAAAAAAAAATCGGTGGACCAGTGCCTGCAAAAATACATGAGTAGATCAGTGCCTGCAAAAATAAATTGGTAGATCAGTACAGCTCTACAAGCAGTTAAAAGCTTGGTAGTCCAGTACCGCTGCTAAATCCTAAATAATTCACATGACCATCAAGCCATGCCCACACCCACAGAACCGGTAGTAAAAAAAATTTAGAACCCACCCTTGAGTGGAGTGGAGTGGAGTGGAGTGGAGTGGAGTGGAGTGGAGTGGAGTGGAATAGAATAGAATAGAATAGAATAGAATAGAATAGAATAGAATAGAATAGAATAGAATAGAATAGAATAGAATAGAATAGAATTCTTTATTGGCCAAGTGTGATTGGACACATTAGGAATTTGTCTTGGTGCATACGCTCTCAGTGTACATAAAAGAAAAAGATACATTCGTCAAGAATCATAAGGTACAACACTTAATGATAGTCATAGGCAAACAGTCAATATAAATCTTAAGGATACCAGCAACAAGGTTACAGTTGTACAATCAGAAGTGGGAAGAGATGGGTGAAAGGAACAATGAGAAGATTAATAGTAATGCAGACTTAGTAACTAGTTTGACAGTGTTGAAGGAAATATATGTTTAACAGATGGTGTTCGGGAAAAAACTGTTCTTGTGTCTAGTTGTTCTGATGTGCAGTGCTCTATAACTTTGTTTTGAGGGTAGGAGTTGAAACAGCTTATTTCCAGGATGCGAGAGGTCTGTAAATATTTTCACAGCCCTCTTTTTGACTAGTGCAGTATACAGATGCTCAATTGGAAGGCAGGTTGGTAGTAATTGTTTTTTCTGCAGTTCTAACTATCCTCTGAAGTCTGTGTCTGTCTTGTTGGATTGCAGAACCAAACCAGACAGTTATAGAGGTGCAGATGACAGACTCAATAATTCCTCTGTAGAAGTGTATCAGCAGCTCCTTGGGCAGTTTGAGCTTTCTGAGTTGGTGCAGAAAGATTTATGATGACCTACGTGAACTTAGTACATTTGTTTTCTGTAAAGGAGTAAAATAGTGGAAGTGAGGTAAAAGTTACCTTTTGGGATTGATGAAACATTTGGAAGTTCTGTACTATATTGTAAATGCTTTCATAAAATCATGGATCCTAGCATGATGCTTCCGGTTCCTTTTATAGGTCTTAACAATATCATCTCACCCATAGCTTACTTTCTGAACAGGTAACACATTTATGGTCTGTAATCACAGACTGGAAGGTCTATATTTTTGCAAATATAATCACAAACGCTCTTGTTTGTTATTTACAGGTAGGATATATTAGTAAGTTGTTAGGAAAACAGGAATTTTCTCTTCAAATAGATATTTAGTAGAATAAGTTTGTTACTTTATGGCAAACTAAAAATAAGACAACTTTTTGGTCCCTTTTCCAATTATTTTTATTATATATACTGGTACAAAAATGTGAGATTATAACTGCCAGTTCTTCAGTTGGTGTTGGTTTATACATCTACCCTCTGGAATCAGTTGCCCCCAGAGATAAGGAGAATCCAAGACCTTAGTGCCTTCCGCCGTGCCCTTAAATCTCACTTTTTCCAGCAAGCCGGGCTGGCTTAAGAAGAAATTTTAAATGTTTTAATTGGTTTGTATTTTTAATTTTGGGCCAAATTTATATATATATTGTTTTTTAATATTTGTATTTCATGTTTTTTTTTTTTAATTCTGGCTGTACACCACCCTGAGTCCTCAGGGAGAAGGGTGGTATATAAATTTAAAATAAAATAAAATAAAAATAAATACAGTATATGTATTTTCTCAAGAATCTATCAAGGATGTATTAATGCAACATATGTGGAAATCCAAGCAGTGTGGTCTTTTATAATTGACAGACGGAAATTTTGTCAATGTACAGGTTTTATAATTACCAGTCACAATTTTTAAAAATAATATATTTATTAAATTTCAGCAGCAAATATTAAAATACAAACTAATATAAGGAAGAAAGAAAGGAAATGACAAAAGAAATTAAAAATGACAAAAATACATCAAACAAATTTATACTAAAAATTATCTCTGACATTTTTAATTAAAACAATACAATACAGAAAAAAAACATAAATTCTCTAAATTTAAACAAATAGCATCAATATATAAATTATCTCAATATACCAATAATCAATGTACAAAAAAAAATCATAAAATATTCTTCTCTTATTTTTTTCTAAGGTAGAGAAAATTATCAAATGCAAATTAGCTTGTCTTTATAAAGCTACAATATTTCTCTAGTCAGATCTAATATAATCTTCAAATCCCCACACATTGTTGTTTTTTTCTCTTTATCTTGTAACAAATCTAACAATGGTCTCCAAGTCATACTAAATTTAGTCAAATTATGTTTCTAACCATAACAGTAAATTTTGCCATCTTGGCTACCTCTATTAATTTTAAAATCAATTCTCCATCCATTCTCTATTTGGTATGGTACTCAGTGTGCCAATAACCACTAGTCCACCATGGCTGGTTTATGCCATAATCTGTTACCTTCATTTCCTATCTTGATTTTTTAAACAATTATTATTAGTAAAAAGCACAAATATTTTAAAAGTAAAGACCTAGATGCATAGAGAGACTAAAATATTGCAGAATTTAAATGCGGATGGGGAGGGACAGGGAGGAGAAGATAGGGAGTTTAAGTAATTACAGATGAGCCATATTACTAGTACCTTAAAAAAGGTAAAGGTTCCCTTCGCACAAATGTGCTAGTCGTTCCTGATTCTAGGGGATGGTGCTCATCTCCGTTTCAAAGCCGAGGAGCCTCTGTAGTCTCTGTAGTCATGTGGCCGGTATGACTAAATGCCAAAGGTACACGGAATGCTTTTACCTTCCCACCAAAGGTGGTCCCTATTTTTCTACTTGTATTTTTTACGTGCTTTCGAACTGCTAGGTTGGCAGAAGCTGGGACATGTAATGGGAGCTCACCCTGTTACACGACACTAGGGATTTGAACTGCTGGACTGCTGACCTTTTGATCGACAAGCTCAGCATCTTAGCCACTGAGCCACCACATCCCTTTACTAATACCTTACCAATTAACAATTATAATGTATCTGTATATCTGTATATACATCAAATATATTGATGTATATACACTCAGCAATCTTTTCCTCAGTTGTGCTGGTAAGGGTTTTTTTTAAAAAAAGTTACTGAGGATCACTCACATCGAAAATTAATAGCAATTTAATATGTCAGGTGAATCAGTGATTATTTCAATGTTCTGACTAGTGGGAAGACTTCAAACAACAGTTTTAGCCGTTTGTTTAAATGCCAGCTGAATTTATACTGAGAGTTACTCAGTATACTGAGATATTTATGGAAAGAAAAAAAACTCTACACAAAGTACAGTGGGATCCCACATAAAATAATTCAAGGAGATTCCAAAATATTAATACAACTATCAATTTTTACTACAACACTATAAAAAAATAGGGCAGGCAAAATCCATTCTTCTCAATTTAACCTTTTCAACATTTTTTCATGCTATGTTGTTGAAGTATATCTCTCCAAAGTTTTGTATAAAAACTTGATGAATGAATACAAATTTCAATATTTTTTTTATGTTCACATAATTTCTATATATCAATATTATCAATTTAACAAGTGTTTTTAGAATGACATAATACTTCTTGGAATGAAAACTGTTAATAGATTTTGGCCTCAATGTCTTTTGCAGATGAAATTAACCTCAATAATTTTCCCTCAGTAATATTCAATTTGTTTTCCTTGATGACTACGTGGGAGACAAATAGTATAGATTAACATAAACAAAAAATTATTAGCTGTTTAAAAGGCAATAATGATACATACCGGATTTTTTAAAAATACAACATGATGTTCGTAAGAATCAGAATTGGTCAATTTGTATATAATTTGTATGTAGCATTTGATGCTATATTAAAACATCACATTTCACTTGGATACTTTATTTTTAAACCAGATAATAGGTGTAAAACCAAGTTTATTAACTTTATTATAAATATATTTAGGAAGCAAGATATAACAGCTCATGGAGAGAAATTTCAGAAAATGTTAACTGAAAGAAAAAGTATATTATACATTGATGCTTTTAAACAAGTTTTAAGAGATTCTAATTAATTCAAATAAAAATACACTTTGTAATAATAACAATTTTTAATTAAATTTATATTTTACCAATTTGCAGTGACTGTAACAGTTTTTTTTAAATTAATGCTATAGTTCAAATTGATAAGTCAATAATTATATGGATATATGGAAGACAGTTTTTTATTTACATTTTACTTCTCATAATTATAGTATAAGTTAAAAACTAATATTTTAAGAGGAAAACTTGCTAGCAAAAATGGGAAGATGAGAAAGTCAGAAAGAGAGAAAACCCAACATGGAAATATCATCCCCACCAATTAATTAATTTGTGTTCACAAGATTTTATTTCAAAAGGCCCGATGAAATTAAAGTTATTCACAATTCTAAAAATAATTCTTAAAAGAAAAGTTAAGGCTGATTCTTTTCAGCAGATGACAAAACAAATTGCAAATAATCCAGTGTGCACACAGCATTTTATTAACAATTCCGAGAGTTTTATCAAGAAAATGGACATTGTCCAATCCATATAGAAACTGACCTTAATTACCTTTACTATATCAATTTAAATAATTTAAAATAATTACCCTTCAGTTTTAGCAGAGTATGCAGATAGAATTATGTCAAACAGAGACAAAAATATTTATTTTTCTGCAATCCATATATATATAATATGCTTTTTGTTTAAAAAAATAATCATACTGGGGTGTAAAAATGGATGAAATGGATTTATGCATGTAGTAGTTATGAAATCTCCTGATTTGTTCACCCCCAATGCACATAAGTGCATCTTTCATCAAAAGAAAAGATACAGGAAATCTGGCACATATACTGTATCTTTCAATGTTCATGTTGCTTGCAAATTAATGATAACAAGTTTATGTTACTTAATCATTACATTATTAAAATGACCGTGATTATGGAAATCTGTTTTGGTAAGTACTGCTCTGATTAAGTAGCAGTTGATTAATCTATCAGGAAATTATTTTAAATGATGCCTATTCAAGGGCAGATGTTTCTGTATGGTGACCAAAATATTTGTTATTTAACAACTAATAGGATTTGTTTTGCTAATTATACAGAATAGAAAACATGAGCCTGGCAACACAAAACATGAAATTTGAAGGAAACAGAAAAGCTGTAACATAACATTACATAGAAAAATAGGCATTGTGTGTTCTTCAAAAGATCAAAAAATCTGGTAATAATTTTAGGCCTAGCTGTATATTGTGGAGAATATTTTGGACTTGATGATGGACATAGAACTTTAGTATTCAATGGATATGAATTAATATAGAAGTTAATATTTAAGAGACCACCTTGGTAATTTGAAATCATTCAGTCCAAAAGAAAAGTAATTTAATCTAAGCATTTAACATATCCAATTCACTGAGATTTTAACTCCCAGTGACTTCTAAGATAATATACTGCATGCCTTTACATTATATTGGTTTTATTTAGACAATCAAAAGTTTAAATTGTTTCATATTACATGGTTTGTGTTTGGTTTTTATTTAGAGAATCAAGAGTTTAAATTGTTTTATAATAGATAGTTCCTGTTCATTAAATTGGTCCAATCTTTGTTTCATCATTGTGTGTGTGTGGGGAGAAGTCACTGCAGTGTGTAGTGGACATCTATTCCTCTTAGTAGCTAAGCAATGTAGTGTGAGGTCTGTGTAGAAATAAGTTGTGGAATATAAACTGTGATTCAAAAAATGTATGCTTTCAGATATTAGGAAACAAAATCTGTTTCTTCTAAATGCCAATCTCTTCCCACACTATGTCCCCCAGTTACCTGTGGAAGTGTTTTCTGCTCAGAAGATTCAAGCCATTTTCCCAGAGCTAATCACCTTCTTGTTCCAGCATAAAGCAATGCTGTCATAAAAAAGCTATATATAATTTTAATCCATACCATATGTCTGTAGCATTTCCTGTCAAAAATATTGCCCAGAGTTTCAACTATGGTAGTTATTATGGGGGTACTAATTTCCCCCTCTGTAGTTTTGTTATTTCTGGTCAGCGTTCTGCCAACCATCAAAAAATATTCATTTTCCACAGCATGAATGCCAGTGGTGGATATCTTCCAGTTCACCCTGATTTGGGTAAACCGGTAGTGGCGGCAGCGGGAGGCTCCACCCACCTGGATGTCATCAAAAGAGAGAAGATGGATCCTGCAGCAAGATCTTCCAAAGGACAGGGGCCATGGCAGAAAATTCTCTTCGCCTGGACCCCACTAGTCACAGTTCCTTAGCTGATGGGTCCCACAGCAGGCCCTTTTGGCTAACCAGAGTGAGAAAGAATAATCCCATTAGGGAAAGAAAGCTCCTCGAATATCTTGGACCTTTGCCATAAAAGACTTTAAATATAATGACTAACACCTTGAATGGATGACTGGGATAAGTGCATAGCTGCCATGGTGACCGTGAACTTTCAGGCTCCTTCTGAGGTCCAACCCAGAAGATTGAAATCCTCAGGCAAACCTCAGATGCCTCCAGCAGCTTAGGCAGGGAGGTTACTAAACAGCAAGGAAGCTGGTACAGCAACAAGAATCCTTACTGATCCTGAGAATCCAAACCCAACTTGGTAAATATATTTTAATAGGAGGCAATTAAAACAAGAATAGAGTCATTAAAGTTAAAAAAAGCAGGGAGATGTCCTTTAAGGCACTAGCCAGGCCCAAGATTGCATATATCTCTGTGAACCCCAAGTGAGTCACTCTTCAAACTTGGCCAAGAGATAGGATATTCCAGAAGACAATTTGATGGCAAGGACAGTCTTCTTCCTGGATCCCACCTATCAAAATTATTTAACTAATGGGGTCCTAATATACTTTCCCTGACTAGGTGGGATGGATTGATGTAATGGGGAGAGGACAGTTCAGGTTACTTGCAGAACTGTCCTCTCCCCATTACATCAATCCATCCCACCTAGTCAGATAGGGAAAGTATATTAGGACCCCATTAGACAGGACAGTTCTGCAAGTAACCTGGTCCCATGCCATGTAGGGTTTTAAAGGTCATCACGAACAGTTTGGATTGCACCTGGAAGTAAACAAGCACCAAGTGCATGCAGAAGTGTTACATATACCTTTTCTGAGGTCCCATGTGATGGATTCTGTGCAACTGAAGCTTCCCAATCATTTTCAAGGGTAGCCCCATGTAAAATGTGTTGCAATTGTCCAGGTGGGAAATGATAAGGATGCAAGTGACCAAAAGAAAGATCTTCCCATCCAGGAGGGTGCAACTGGTGCACAATACAAAGTTGAGCAAAAGCCCTCCTGGCCACGACTGCCACCTGCTTTTTAAGCAGGAGCCTTGGATTCAGGAAAACCCCAGATTATTGTCTGGGGTAGTGCAATCCATATAAGACCAAAATGGTAAACTCCAGATCCAGAAAAGTCCTCTATCCGCAGCCACTTCATCCTAACAGGGTTCAGCTGAAGGCACTGAGAAATAATGTCCAAAACATCAATTAATTCACCTGGGAGAGAGATGTACATCCCATGGTGATAGATGATCTCACCCAAAGGTTTCATGTAGATGTTAAAAAGTGGTAGAAAGAGTATGGGACCCTGAAGCACTCACAAAAGAGGAGGTGTTCTTGTTCCTTATCAACAGTTTATGACCTACTTTCATGATAGTAGGTGACAAAACATTATAGATTGAACACACTCTGAAGCTTGATAAGAAAGACAGATATAAAACTATTTTTTTAAATCTGTTAACATGAAGGAATGATATAAGGTCACTTAAATTATTGTTATCAGAATGAAGTGAAGCCAATAAATATTGTGTGATTGAGTGAGATTATATTGTCTGCATTATGTTTTGTACATGAGTGCAATATTGATACAAAAGGGGCAGGACCTTGACTTCACTGACATGATTGCCATCTGGCCTATTTTGACAACTTCCTTTCTTTCTGCACTGTGTGAAAAAAATACAACATAATATGAGGAAAAAAGAGAAGGAAGATTATCTTACGATAGTTATTTATTTCTACTCTAGTTTCTTTTTTGCTTCAGAAGCAAAACTATTCTAGAATCTAGACATTTTTTTGCCTTTTTTGTTGGCTAAAATGTTTTTGTTGTATTTTAGAATCCTGAAATTCCTCATTTTGAGAACATTCAAAATGTTTATTTATTGATCTTTCTGATATCCTTATTTTCCTAGCTGAGTATAATTCTACTGTATTATACATCTAGAATTTTTTTTTGTAGTATAGAAAATGTTTCACAATCTTTTAATTAATATGATAGGTTGGTCCATAAGAACATAGGATTATATCTGCTACATCAGGCCAAGACCCAACTTCATTTATTTATTTATAACATTTTGAAACAAGCTATCTCTTTTTTTTATTTGTGATTTTTATTTGTGATATTTGTGGTGTACAAACATTTGTTTTCCACAATGCTTGTGGTGCTTGCAGGCAAAAAAGAATGCCACACTTATCCACCATTGTTTCCCTTTAAGTGGTATTTAAAGGTATGTTGTCTCAAGCCAGAGCTAATATTGTCTTCAAGACTAATAGTTCTTACCAAATTCTCCACAAATTTATCCCATTTCCAAATGCATCCAAACACCATGTCTTTTCGTAATGAATTCTATAGGATGTATAAGTGCTGTGAAAATGTGCTTCATTTCGCCTGCTTTAAATGTCCTTTCTATCAAGTTGATTGGATATGTTGGAATAAATATGCACGTCCAGTTCCAAGCTGGGAGAAAGACCCTGGAGACAAAATGGAAGCTGGAGGCTGATTGGAAAGAGAGTCCATTTATTGATGAACAGAACCACCAGGTTTTGTGGTTCTGGTGCAGCTGACAAAATGGAGTTGAGACGGGGGGGTTATACCTTCTTTAGGCTTTATATTTGACCTTCCTGTTCCTGTGCAAAAACATGTCCTCTAATATTCTATTGGCTGTTGTCAGATTCTTATAGGGTCATGTAGGGGTTATATAGGAGTCATGACTCTATAGGCAAAAGAGGAAATGCAAATCCTAGGTGTTTATCTGAGCTAATCTGGTCAATCTCTGTCTTATTGTTTATCTCAGCTCCCAGGTAAAGTTTTGACTGCTCTGAGGTCATGTAATGAAGGGGCATGTTTTCTGCAAGGGAGTTGGGCAATTCCTATTGTGTCTTAATGGCTTTCATCCTGTGTTGGATCTTGGGTGAGGGGCTGCTTCTAACCGTACCATTCTGCCTTTATTCCAGGGGTGAAATGTACAATCTGTTACTACCGGTTCTGTGGGTGTGGCTTGGTGGTGGTGGTGGTAATGTGACTGAGTGGGTGTGGCCAACTTTTTTTTAAAAAAACTTTTCAAAGCATTTTTTCTAATGCTTTGAAAAGCCTCTCTGCTGATCAGGAACTCAGCTGGGATCGTCAGAGAAGCTCTAAAAAATACCTCTCTGCCGATCAGGGAACTAAGCTGGGATCTTTTTTACCACCTATTTGGCCAAGAGGTTGCAGAAAAAATGCTTTGAAAAGCCTCTGATGATCCCAGCTGAGCCGCGCGATCATCAGAGGCTTTTTTGTTTTAACTTTTAAAAGCATTTTTTCATCGGAAGTGGTTGTAGAAAAAATGCTTTTAAAAGTAAAAAAAAAAAGCCTCTGATGATCCTGCGTCTCAGCTGGGCATGGGGGGGGGGCAGGGATTTTTGCTACCGGTTCTCCGAACCACCCACCGCCATTGCTACTGGATCAGGTGATCTGGTCCGAACCGGAAGCATTTCACCCCTGCTTTATTCAGACTTTGCTGCAAGGAGTTTCAAAATATCCTGTCTTGAATGGATTTCTGCTTGCAAGTATTTGCTTGGCTTTGCTTATGAATAGAACTTTCTAGATACTTGTCTTCCTCTTTGAATAAGCTCTTTATCGCTTAAGTGTTGACATCTGCTGTAGGCTATTAAGAAAGATTTGAGAGCTGCTTCCTGCTTCTAAAAACATGTTTCTCCATTTCTCCTTTACGGAAATATAATAGTCTTCCTTGTTTAATATTTCCCAAAATATTTCATTCTTCTGGAGTGGGGGTGGGGTGGGGCTTCCCACAATTAGTCCTTAATATTTTGAGGAGAGAAAATGTTTGCCACTTGGTTGATCATTCACTTAATTTAAAAATATACTTCTGGAGTTGAAGAGTAAAAACTTTAGCATTATTTGCTTATTTGCCAAATCACAGCTTATGCTTACATTAATGATCATTTATGAACAATTTAAAAAGCAAAGTTCCAATATAACACTTTCTTTATTGAGGAAAAATTCCCATTGATCCCTAACTCTTGCTTTTTATTTATTAACTATTTAGCCATTCTTAAACTGGCAGGTCCCTTATCTTATCACCACTTATTATTTGTACCAATTTGCCTGGAAGACATGATAGAACAACTGCCCCTTACAATATTTGTTAAAGTTTGGCATTTTCTTGGCTGCCTTCTCATCTTCTGGTACTGAGCCTGGTTTAATGTAACTTGTTTTTTGTTATTATATTAGCCATGAAAGCCATTGAATTTTCAGTGAGAGGGTGTTTAAACCTTCATCTTGAAGTAGTTTCAAGTTTTCTCTTGAAACTAAGGCTATATTATATAAAATATGGACTCAAACATTGTTCTTCATGAACAAAACGAGAATTATGTTTGCAAAAGGGTCTGTTCTAGGACTGAAGTCATTCTATTTCCAGCACAAGACTATTCAATACCCTCCTACAAACATATTTCATCAGCTATTGAAATATTTTAACTAAAAAATCAATTTAATATGTGCAATAAATTTATTTTTCTTTACACAAAACAAATGAAAAATTAAAACCACTGACAGAATCTTTTTTTAAAAAAAGAGATTGTAATAAAATTGCTGTAATTGAAGTAAGGATACAAACTTGGCAAAAACACATATGAAACATTTCATCAGCTATTGAAATATTTTAACTAAAAAATCAATTTAATATGTGCAATAAATTTATTTTTCTTTACACAAAACAAATGAAAAATTAAAACCACTGTATCTTTTTTTAAAAAAATAAAATTGCTTTAATTTAAGTAAGGATACAAACTTGGCAAAAACACATACCTGCTAAATGAAAAACATGCATTCGTTATGGGTGCATATGTTCATTTATGAAATGACACAACCAAGCAAGATTAAAACTAATTCCATTTTGTGTAGCTCAGGTGTTTTGCAGTTCATATCAGACTCACATGCATACATGCATACATATATACAGTATATGCAATCATGCATTTAAAAACATGCAGGTACATAGAGATATTGAATTTAATGGATGGTGTTTAAAAGAAATAGCAAAATGTTATAAGTAATATTTTATACATCAAGATCTAGTTTCTTTGTTTACCATATTAAACTCTGCCACTCCTCATGCACTTAAAATAACAATAATATACAATCCAATAAAAAAGCAATATATTAAAAAGAATGAACAATTGAAGCCAGCAATATTTTTTATGAACAATTGGAATAACAAGTAGTGTAACAAACAATAAAAACCTGGAACCAAAATCCAGAAGGACTGTATATAATTGTTGTAAAATATAAATTTTCCTTCAAGTTGACTCAATCCTTGATAAATTCATGGCTAAATCATGGAGTTATCTTGGTAGCAATATATAAATATTTTGTCATTGCCTATTTCCTGATTCTGTTTTTGTTGTTATTGTTTGAGTTAATTCTCAGTAAATTACCATGTAGCTTTGATATTCACTGAAGGTTCCCAATCCCAGTATTAAAAAGATCTAATTTGCTTGGCCTAGTTAAAATCAACCACATATTGCTATCTAATGAATTATTTATTTACTAGCAAACAATATAATTTCAATGTATAAAGGTCAAAGGCTTTCTTAAAATGTCTTAACGGATGTCCTATTGAAACAGGCTTACCTATGGAAGGATTTTAACTCAGAATGTAGAAATAGACATGGGGTTTCTTAAATGAATCTCAAATAGTTTACTCAGATTTGCTTTTTTGCACCATGTTTTTGGAGAAACAAAG
The DNA here is from genome assembly GCA_022577455.1 of Arizona elegans. Classification (NCBI taxonomy): domain Eukaryota; kingdom Metazoa; phylum Chordata; class Lepidosauria; order Squamata; family Colubridae; genus Arizona; species Arizona elegans. Next base: position 69,806,125 of record JAKOOJ010000003.1, on the reverse strand, counting down.
ATCAGCAGCTGGCAGAATCTAAGACAGAACATGATCTCCACAGGCAAGAAAGGGAGTGGAAATGGATAAATGATACCACATATGTCATTATAGAAATGGTGTCAATTACAGCAGTGGTCCCCTTTATAGCTTGGCGGACCAACGGGCGGAGGGACAGGAGAGAAGATGGTTCCATGCAAGTGGCAGGTGCATGTGTGAGCCCATTTGCAATTATTATGGAGGCTGTGCGGGCCTGGATGGGGAGAAACAGGCTCCGACTCAACCCTTCCAAGACCGAGTGGCTGTGGCTTCTGGTGTCCCGATATAACCAGCTGGTGCCATCGTTGGTTATTGGGGGTGAGTCACTGGCCCCCACGGAGGGGACTCACAACTTGGACGTCCTCCTGGATGCACGGCTGTCTTTAGAAGAGCATATGACGGCCGTGGCCAGGGGGGCTTTTTATCAGGTCCGCCTGATATGCCACTTGTGTCCCTTTCTGGATTGGGACTCACTACGCACGGTCACTCAGGCACTCGTCACTTCCCGCCTGGACTACTGCAATGCCTCTACATGGGGCTCCCCTTGGGGTGCACCTGGAGGCTCCAGTTGGTCCAGAATGCGGCCGCGTGGGGGATTATGGGAGCGATGGGGTGCTCCCATGTGACACCTCTCCTGCAAGAGCTGCACTGGCTTCTGGTGGTCTTCCGGGTACGCTTCAAGGTGTTGGTGACCACCTTTAAAGCGCTCCATGGCTTAGGGCCAGGGTATCTACGAGACTGTCTTCTGCCGCCAATAGCCTCCCACCGGCCAGTTCGCTCGCACAGAGAGGGCTCCTCAGGGAGCCGTTGGCCAGACAATGTCGGCTAGCGACCCCCAGGGGGAGAGCCTTCTCTGTGGCAGCATCTGCCCTCTGGAACGACCTACCCCCAGAGATACGCATGATACCAGACCTCTGGACTTTTCGTCGGGCCTGAAAACTCATCTATTTCATCTAGCCGGGCTGGCTTGATCCCATCCTTTTGGTTTTAATTTGAAATTGGTTTTAACTGGGTTGTTTTAAATTGAGGGCCAAAATTATTTAATGTCTTTTAAACTGTTTTTTTTAAATTTTGTATATTATGTTTTATCTCGGCTGTTGGAGAAGGGCAGTATAAAAATCAAATTAATGAATGAATGAATGAATGAATGAAAGAAAGAAAGAAAGAAAGAAAGAAAGAAAGAAAGAAAGAAAGATTTGCAAAAGCCCTTTATTCAAGTAGATGCCATTATCATGGTTAACTGGGCAAAGTTAGTTTCCCATATGTATGATTGAGTCTGTTTCACAATTAATGTCTTTGAACCAGTTGGGACATTATGTTATTGTTGTTTTTTTGCCTGTCTGTCTGTCTGTCTGTCTGTCTGTCTGTTTTATACATAAAGCAAAAGTTGCCAGGCAATTAAATGATATAATCATTGCAAGGAATAATTCCAAGTAACTTTCTTGCTTACTTATTGTTTCCACTGTGATTTTGTTTTTGTATTAACACTGGAGGGCTACTTATCTTTTATTGTAATGGAAGTTAGATTTTATTATACAGAAAAAAAAATTAACATATTTTAGTTGTTTCAAAAGAATATGTAATTTTTTTAACAAAATGCTGTCTTCTTCTGTTACATGTATTTCAATGGGTAAAAAATTATTTATTCTTTTTTTTTTTTTGTAAAGGCAACAAATTGACATCTGCTGTAAATCTAAGTTCTGCTGAGGGTCACATGACCAGGAAGGAAGAGATGGACGTAGCATGTTGCAATCAACAGCTTTCTGTACGGTCGCACAATTGCCCAACTCATGGTATGAATAACTGGATTGAGGCAGGAGATGTTTCTGTTGTATACGAGTTTCTCTAAACTATTTCTGGTTGTTGTTGTTGTTTGCTGAACATCTTCCCCTACAAAAGAAATTTGATCTCATTTTGTTCAGTTTGGGAGAGACAGACAAAGTCATGAACTCCTTGACATAATTGATTTCCAACATTCTGTTGAATTGGGGAAAAAAGAAAATACCTCCTTTGAATGACAATAGTAAATACATAAAAAAGCTAGCATCTTCTTTAAGGTCAGCTCTCTTTCATGTTAGTACCCAGCTGGTCTTGGCTAATCTTAAAAATCTAAGTAGGTTGACTTTCATAACTACTTGGAGAGGAGACTATCACAAGATATCAGAAGTGTAGACAAGATTGCAAAATCAAACAAGCTTCCAAGAAAAAGGAATAGCAAACTTTTTTTTCTATTACTGAAAACTCTTTGCCTATTACTACCAAGAAAACTATATGGACAGTAAAGATAAGTAAAACTTAATACTGGGCTATGTACTGTGTGGAGTCATCTAAAATCACAGTAATAGAATAATAAACGTTCTGCAAGAAAATGTTTATGAACTTGTCCGCCCTAACCTCTCTGGCTAGAACATACAGAACGAACACAGGGAAAAATAATTGGTCTGCAAATTTCTACAGGGCTAGGCCCCTTGTGATTTAGCGCATAGTTTGCCATGGCTTTGCTGTGCTCTTGTTGCAGATTCAGCTGAAGAGCATAAATAAATGGGTGGTAATTACCCTCTCCTAAGTGATTAACTTTCCAGCCTGCTTGACTGTTTACCTTGATGCTTAGTCACGAAGCTTGAGGCTTGTCATGACATCCCCTCCTGGTCATAAAGCCTTCATTAGGAGATCTACTTGAAATTGCAGTTCAACAAGTGATTTAGGCATAGGCTATTTCCTCTCTAGTGATTTATAGCACCTTATAATGTTATCTAACCAATATTATCCAACCATTATATTGCCACAACAATGGCTGTGTGATGCTGAAAGTTGCTATAAATCACTAGTAAGACATTAGCCAGAATTTTCCTGTACGGGAAAAACAAACTCTGCCTGCATCATTCACAAGAAAGATTATGGTGAAGTTTTCACAACTGAATATTTTCCCATATTAAAACTCATTCTTCAGAAAGTTAGATCTAGTAGAAAATTGTTATTTATATATCACAATAATAATATTTACTATATACAATACAATACAATACAATACAATACAATACAATACAATACATAATATAAGTCATGTGTACTAAATTATTTCTTTGTACTGGAAAAACAGTGGAACCATTTTCAACAATTATTGTACTTTCCATTTACTCAGGTGTTTTTCAAAATATCTGTACTGGTTTTCAGTAAACAGAGTTTAACATCAGTTGGGTCTCAGTTGATTAGATGAGATCAAATAAAACAGCATTTTAATTTTTTTTTTTAAAAAGTGTCTCTTTGAAATCCAAGTTTGTAAATTTAGTCCATTCATACAGTAGCATTTTCATTAACTAGATGTATGAATCTGTGTAGATGTATGAATTTGTGACTGTTTCCATCACATCTTGAAACACAGTAGAATGCTGTAGTGCATTACTTTTCAGCATTTTCTAAATTCTCTATTCACAATAAATCATATTAATTTATTGTTATCCTACTGTTTGTCTGGGTTCATATTCAGCAATAAAAAAGATAAGGCAAGATGTGAAATATTAACTATTCTCTCTTACTTATCTATTTCATTTTATAATAAACATGCTAATTAATTGAAGACTTTATCTCATTGCTTCAATGAACAGACAACACCTTTGCCACTGCCAAGAAAGTGAAGTACAATTTAAATTGATTTAGATCTAAATGTAATGAAATGAAAGTCACAATCAAATACAATATTTTTTTCAAATATATTTAATTATTTTCCCATTCTGTCACATTGAAACTTATTGATAGATTTATTTCAAGTTTGAGGTCACCACGTTTGATTCCTTAATAGTTCCGAATGGCTTACTTAAAAAAAAAAAAAAGCTATATGAGGACTCACTCAATATCACAAAATCTAAAACTAGAGGGATTCCACAATCATGATAACTCAGAGCCTCAGAGAACAACTAGGTTTTAAACAGTTTTCTGAAAGTCATTAATGGTATCAGTATTAATCTGGCAGAATGTTATTCCAGAGAGCAGGCATTACCAAAAAGAAGGTTTTACAAGATGACATTATTTGATTAAAAGACCTGAGCTGTTCTCTCAACTGATGGGCCAAAATCATCTGGAGACAACTATTCCCTCAAGTGATTAGACCTTATAGTATAACAGGCTTTATAGGTAACAATCAGCACCTTGAATTGCACACAGAAGCCAAATGAAAATCAGCATGGCTCAGTAAACAATGGGGACATGTGAGCATGACTGAGCTACTGCATTCTGGACCAGCTCCAACTCCAGGTGGTCTTCAAGGGTAGTCTAATGTAGACAGCAGTATGGAAATCCAATCATGATAAAAGTATGAGTTACTATATGAAAGCCAGGTCCAGGAATGAGCAGAACTAGTACCCTACTGTAGATGAGCCTGTGCAAACACCCTCTTGTCCACAACTGCCACTGGCTGTTTGAGTAGGAGCAGTGAGCACAAGATGTCATCTAGATTGTGCCCAGGAAGGCCCAAACACGGTCAACATGTACAATTGGATATTATCACACATTGATGATACCTGATACAAAATTGAGAAATTATCTCACCCAGTCATTTCATGGGGTCAATAATGCCCACTCTGCCATTCTTATCTATTGGTCCTCAGTTAAAATCAACTTTAAGAACTGGCCACTGCCAGATGTTGAACTTTTATATTATGGATTGGGAAGTTTTTTAGTGGATGTGGTGTAGAATTAGACTGGATTTGGCTATGACAGTATCTAGTTAGGAGAATGAGAAGATTGGTTAGATACTTTGTATTGCTGGCTAAGGGAATGTGTGTACTAATCAGAAGCATCCCTGAAGCTGGAACTAGCAGACCTTGTTGGCAGCAGTTGGAACAATGCTGTGAGTGTCATGTGTGGTGACATGTTCTCACCGTTTCGTTAGTTGTGCTGATTATTAATTGGCTTCAATGTGCAATTTAAGGTGCTGGATATTACCTATAAATTCTTTTATGTCATAGGGTTACAGGTTAAATTAGCTCTGTCAATTTATTGATTGGTTCATTTATTGGACTAGAAATGTATAATGTTATATCTTGCAATACTGCATATATTACTTATCTTATTTTATACTCTGGTTTTGCATTATTTTAGCCCTCTTTTTGCTGCCTAGATTCATTTTTGTGGGATGATAAATAAATGAATAAATAAGCTTATTGTCCAAATTAAATCCAGGGCTTAATAATTTGCCTTACTCTGTATAACATATTAAGCCATAAAGTAGTAAATCACTGTTTAATCTACCATTTTTATGGAAGTCGGCCTATTAATAGACACAAAATTCAATCTGCACATTTGAAAATATTAAGTCAAATCAATTAGTTGAAAAACTCTTGTAGCTTAAATTCTTCTACATATTTCAACTATCCCTGGTGATCTCACCTCATTCACTCAAAACTACAATGTACTTTTTAAAGAGTATAATGAGTGAATAGTGTATTACTGATGTTAATATGAATTCAATAAGATGGAAATATAGCTATTAAATTCCTATATTGTACTGTGGAAATCATAATCATCCACAAAAGGCATAGAATTAAAATGCTGTTAAATTCATTTTTACTCATTAAACTCTCATGTAGAAGCTCACAAATTTTAATGGTGAATTCCAACATTCTTTCCCTACCCATTCAAGATAATTGCTTGAGAGAAAAGAGAGAAAGCCGAGCATGGTATATGGTATACTACTGCATATGTCCAATGAGTGATTACAGCTTGATAGATAGTATATCCCCTTTTCCTTTCTACTTTTCTGTAAAAAAATATATTTGTTTGTTCATAATCAAACAATAAACTTTGGCAGGTATTAATAAACACAACAAAACATCCACTGTACAAAACCTAGCAAGCAAATAAAAACAGAATATATCAAATGCAGGGGAAAGAAACAACCAAAATTGTAAAATATTGGCCGTGATTCATTTAACAAGATACCTAATAAGAGAAATTCTGATCCCAATTGTGATCATAAATCAAGGATTACCTGTATTAACAATGGTATATTACAAGTTGTCATTTCTTGTTTTGATGACATGTCTATAAATATTTCCTATCTATATTCTTCTTTGTTGGGGTGTTTTTCTGTCTTGGGATCTATAAACTGTCCATAATTTACTGTAGCAAGACATCATATTCTGTTGGAATAAATCCAAACATTTGTTGGCCAATCAAATTGTTTGTATTTATAAATGTTATAAAAATAAAATTTCATCACACAATCACATCGGAATTTAGTCAGACTTACTTCCTGACATACATTTTAAACATTGCATTCCCAGATTATGACAAAAAAGACTCTTGTTGCTAAAAGATTTCCATTTTACTATGGGATTTGTTTAGGGAAAAAGAAGTGTATAACACTCTTGTTATGTAGGTAGGTAGGTAGGTAGGTAAGTAAGTAGGTTGTTAGGTAGACTCTGCAACTGAATTTGAATGATTTTAACTTTTAATATTTGCAGTCCCACACAAATGCACATTTGATTGCTTGCTGATTTGAATTTTCATTGAGGCATAGTTCTGGGTTTCTAGCAAACATCCAGTACATTATTTGTTGCTCTTAACTAGCTATTAAGCAGTGCTTTATTATAATTTTCTTAGTATGAAAACATATGCATATTTATTTTTGAGATGTTTTGTTAAAATGGATCCTGTGCCATAACTCCGCACTATGTAATTTTTAGCACAGTTTCACTTCAAGAATTCTATATAACAATGCCTGTTATGAAGAGCTTTAATTTCTGAAGTATTTGAAAGACAAATATCCAGATATTTCACAGATTTTAAATTCCCTGACAAATTCAAAAGAACATGTAATATATAAAAATAAATTATACCTAAAATGGGAGTTACATTATAACCACTCTAGGTTATTAACATGGCAAGTTGTAAATGCAAATCTAAAAGTGAAAGTTTGTGGGCTTGACATTGGCCATCACTAGAGAGCACCTCCTTCTCTCCCCTATCAAAATAAACTATGCATGAAAAATATACAGAGAAATTGCCAAGACAAACCCATCATTTTAAAGGCTGCCCACTTCCGAAATTATTAGGACAGCATACAAAACAAAAATATCGTATTTTTCAGAGTATAAGACACACCGGAGTATAAGATGCACTTTAGTTTTTGGGGAGGAAAATAGGAAAAAAAAATCTGCCTACCAGTTATTCATCTGGCTAGTGTCCTTAGCCTGGTCAGCTTCAGCACATTAGTTTGCTGGTTTTGAGCATGCGTGACAATCTCTGCAGCAAGGAAGAGGATGGCGGAGGCCAAAAGTGCTACATTCGAAATATAAGACACACTCAAATTTTCAGCTTCTTTTTTTTGGGGGGGAGTGTGTTTTATATTCCGAAAAATATGGTAGTTCAAAATCAATATAATAGACTGTGAATATGACAAATGGAGAAGACAAAACTTTCAAATTTATCTGACAGTAACTTTATAACAGATATTACACAATACAGAGTACACCTCACAAAATATAGTTTTATAAAAGGAAGGCAATCTTCTGATAATTTCAGACTGTTGGTTGCTATTTTAGAAGCTCCATCTAAGACACTTGATTCAGCTTTAGATGCAGATAAAGCATGATATGATGCAGATTAATTTTTTGAAATATGTTTTAGAAAAAAATGAATTCCCTTCTATTTCTACAGGTGGCATTTTAACCCTCAGGTATAGTAACTGCAAATAGTACTGAGAAAATGTCAATATTGTCTTTTATCTGCTCTTAATATGATATTGTCAGTGCAATTAAATAATCAAATAAATATTTGTTATCAAAGAGTTTAAATTGCAAAAAAGCCATGGTGGTTCAGTGGTTAGAATGCAGTATTGCTGGCTAATTCGGCTGCCTGACGACTATCAGCAGTTAAGCAGTTTGAGTCTCTCCATGTCAAGATCCTTCTGAGGTTGGTAAAATGAGGACCAAGATTGTTGGGGACAATATGTTGACTCTGTAATTTGTAAACTGACTCAGTTTACAGAGAGGGCTGTAAAGCACTGTGAAATGGTATATAAGTCTAAGGCTATTCTATTGCTACTATTCTATGCAGATAATATTCTTGCTATTATTGATAATCATCAATGTTTTGTTAAAACATGAGGGCATTGTACAATAAAATGGGCAATAGCTTATTCAGTTAAGTAGAATAAATATAATATACTATTTCTATAAAAATGGGGATTTTTACTGTTCAGATTAAGTGTCTTCCAGTAAGTATCCCAAAGAAAATAGTATCATTAGTAGATTTAAACATTTTAACTTGCTTTACACAATTAATGATGGAATAAATATATGACTGAATATTTCTGTCAGTTTATAGGGAATCGTAACCATAGTCACAATAAATTTTATTTGTAGACTTTTTAATGCTTTAAGGAGGATCCTTATAGTAATTTCTTTCAGACAATTTAAATAGAGGTTTGGAGATAGACAGTCCCTAGATTTTCATTATAGAAACTTATCTCTGAAACTTCTATCCATTAAACCGTGTCAAATAAATGTGTACTTTAAATTCTACTTTTAAGTGAAATGAGAATAATTTTGAACATAAATTACTATGGGTATATCTAGAAAGCTATTGTTTGATTCCTTTGAAAATTTGGCAAGTGCTTTGTTCTAATTTTAAGGGTGTTCGGTTACTATTCCTGTTTGAAAGGCAGCATCATAGGGTTTTGGTTTTTCAGGAAATGATCATACAGCACACACAATAACTGCTTATGAATTTTTTCCCTCTTTCATTCATGGTTTTTATTTATTTATAAATACAAAGCTATCTCACTCACAATGACTCTGTAAAATGTACAAGAGCGGACTACTCTACTTTGCTCCTGGTTTCTCCACCTCCCCACAATATCTTATCTATCAATTTAGGAATGCTAATATTTCCCCCCACCCTTAATATTCTCTTGCCCAGAATTTTTAATCACCTGATCCACATGGTTTGCTACTGTCTAAAGCTGCATTATCTTTCTGCTGACTCTTTTCTTCAGGTTATTCTTTGGTTTCAACCACCTCTGACACCATCCTAGCTCTTCTCTTTAGCTATGAATTCTGGCTTCTGATTTTCCAAGTCTTTGCTTCCTCTGTTCCATGTCTTTTTCACTCACCTCTCCTTCCAGAAGCATTTCTTATCAAACCTAAAAGAAACCTCTTTCCTTGTGTTAACCTATCCTGGCTTTTTTTGCATTTCTTTCTTTTGAACCCTATGTGCCATCTTACAGAACTGCTAGCCAGGTACCTCCAGATGCAATATGAGCCTAAAGATAAGAATGTTTTACCATTTATACTGCCACAATGTAATCTCTAATGTGGAATTGTATTTGGTCTGTCTTTTTCCAACAATGCTTTAGGCTTTTCTTTTGTCCTATCTCAGAAAACCATAAAATTAATCTCCCATCAAAAACCTAAATTTCCCATCAAAAATTAAAGAGGCAATATCACTTGGTATATTTGATATGTAGGAAAAGAGGAAAGGTGCCCCCTCTCCAGCAGATATATCTAAACAGTCAGGCAGCTATAGTAAGTGTTTTAGTCTGGCAAAATTTCTGCTTCTAGGCAAATAATATTTTTTAAAAAACTATCCTGCAGTAACTCATGTTTTTCTTGGTTTCTTGATCCTGATAGTTCCCTTCCATTCTCTCTATAAAAGTTAGATTTGTAAAGGAAAATCTCGTTAACACCGTCTGACAGACAATCCATGAAACAATCCAACAAGGAAATTGGTAGGAGAACCTGATAACCAACTGATGGATCAATCTCTAATGTAAACAAGACAGGCAGAGTCTTGCCTCTAAAAAATAATGGTGCTCAGGTAGCCTGTTAGCCCAGCCCAAGAACACCATAGAGCAATACAGCCAAAGTTCAAAGTTTATCTGCTTATACCCAATAGACAGAATGTTACCAGATTCAATCTTTACTACTCTCATATCAATAAACATACCCTGGGAGATTCTAGCAAGTGGTTATCCTGACTCTTTTTCTCCATCTCCTGTTTAACTCTCAGATGGATTGCATCTTGTCACTTCCCCTCTTCCTTAGAATGCAACCGCTCTTTCCTAGGAAACTGTTCCTTCACTGTAGTCCATCATACCACTTGCCCATCTGTAGCTCATCCCTCACATAGCCAGAGGGCTTCAATAGATCTCTACTTGATCCGATTTCACTGCCCAACCTTATTACCAGAAAGTTATAGCACAGGTTCTCTTTTTGGATGATTTATAATTATCAGGCACTAGCCATTCTGTTACCATAGCTCTTTCTCAGGTCTTTGCAGACTTCTAATTGGCAAACTTCCAATCAGATCTTATCTGCTTCTTGAGTAATGAGAAGTCTTCTTCTCAGTACCTTGAATGAGAAGGCATCTTCCCCATAACCTTCCTCCAGTGTGCTGCTTTGCTCCAATCCTGTGTCAAATAGCAGCTTCTAATTGGAATGGGTTTTAGCCTTGAAACCAACTTTTTCAGCAATTTTCTCCTTGCCATTCTGAAAGAGTCAAATTTATAATTATAGCTTTAATTTGGCAAGATTTTGTCCATTTAAGGAAATAAAGGATTGGAGTTGATTGGATTTTGCTACATCATCTTTTGGTTTAGGCCTGACAATGAGGAAAGATGTTTTAATTTGGTTTGGAGGTAGATATTTTTGGTCAATTAATCTTTAAAGAGTATTTTAAAGCTTCTAAAATGCCACCTGCTTAAAATGCTCAATAATTATGTATTGGGCACTTTGGAAAAGGTCTAAATGGAGCCTGAGTCTTGATTGTCCTGTTTTGGTGTGTATTTGTGTGGGTTTTTATGTAAATGGAAATGCAATATTAGATTATATATAAACAATATAATTTGTTCATCTGTGAAATCTATGGGAATTGCAAAAAACCAAAAAAACCAAAAAAGAACAAAAAAGATAATAATCCAAAGCCGAATGATTTTTTGATAATATTTTGTATTATCAAACATAAAGATCACCACACAAAAAAATTTTACAATAGAAGTATATTTATAAATATTTTGAATGTCAGAGATAGAATAGATCTCTACATTTTACCAGAGCTTGGAAAAAAATAATGAATTGCAGCCGTGTTTCTAATAAAACTGAAATGTAGCCTATTGTGTTGATGAAGATTTCAGTGACAAATAATGAGAAAACATTTGCTTTTATACACAATATTATTAAGATCTTTTTTTTAAAAAAAAAAAAAAACTTCTGTAAGGTTTACAATATCTTTCCTATTTATACACAAATTTTGGCCTCTAGCAATAATAAGCCACATATTCCTCATACTTTTTAATCCCTCCCAAATCAAGATTTTAATTCGCTTTAATGCCCTTTATTTTAATTAGAATGTTGCTAAATCTCTAGGCAATCTTAGCCACCATTTTAACCTCCTTTTAATTTGTCATCTAGAAAATTATAACTCTTCATTAACTTTGGGAGACAGAGCATTAAAATTGTGATATATCATTCTGCATTTTATTAACAATCTACTTAATGAATTCAGAGCTTGAAGCAGATCATGGTAATAATGTATGCATTTACAATGTTTTTTTAAACAAGAAATTGGCAAGAAAGCTAATATGAGAGCACATATTTAATTGCATGCATGAGAGTACATGTACACAGACTCAAACATAGAATCAAAGTTCGAGATAAATGTGATTTAAAAATATGGAAATCAGGGTAGAAAACAAAAATGTGTATTCATTAGGTAAAGCAGAGACACTTTTTATTCTACCTCAGAAATATCAAAGTTTCATTTATGATATAATTTATTTAGGTGGCAAATTAGAAACATTAATCTGATATGAGTGAAAGTTTAATGATTTTACTGATGCTAATATGTTTATCAGCTTACTAGTTTGCAATGTTTGTTATGTTAATTTATGTTTATGTTTGAGTGGCCAATAATTAAGACTTGTATATATTTTTGTCTTGTTTGCCTTTCCAAAACAATCACGGCTGTGTGTACATAGACATGGAGTACATCAGTGGTGGGTTGCCCCCGGTTCGCACCAGTTCTATAGAACCGGTAGTAAAACTGGTGGGAGGCCCCGCCCATCGATCCCAACATCACCAAAATGCTTCTGTGTATGCACAGAAGAGTGCACGTGCGAGCGAAGCAAGCAAGTGTGCATGGCCCTGCTGCAAACCGGTAGTAAAGGTAAGTAGAACCCACCCCTGGAGTACATATGTACATATAAATACACTAGAGCCTGGATAATAGTTGGGAAATTGTTATCTCATGAAAAATACTTGGAAAGCATTTTTGTCATCTCTGATTTAATGTTTTGCTTTCCTTCTATTTTAAGAAAAGATTTCAAAATGCTCCAATCCAAGAATGGCTTTGCTTTTGCCCCAAGAGGAAATAGAAGCTGTTACACATATAATTTTCCAATTCCCTTCTTTACAAGAGGTGGTGCATTGAATTAACAATTACTTTTCTGACTCACATTCACGCAAGATCAGATGAAGAGATCAGTAACTTTATTTTAGCTGACAGCTCAGTAAATATCTCCAGAAGGGTTGCCAAATTTCTTACAATCACTATTGCTGAGAGACGATTAACAGTCTAGCAATCCTGTTAATTTGTTTTCCCCAAGCTAATAGATAATTCTTTTTCTTTTTTTTTTATGTTCTTCACTTATTCTTCAGGTTGTTTTAATATATTCAATATCTTAATTTTATCTTCTTTGCTTTCCCCTTTGATTATTAATTCAATTGAATTGAATTGTCAACCCTGAAGTGACCTGACTGAGGCCATTTTGAGGCTTCCGTATTGCCACACTGGAGCTGAGAGATAGGGAGAGGGGAATAGAGATAACTGGGGTTTGTAGCCAAAACCAAATACTTTCTCCTGGGAACCAAGGACATTCCTACAGGTGATCAGAGAGAGGAGGCATGAAGTTGCCAGGCAACCGGATGACACCTTGATTGGACCATGTGACTGATTATTTGGGGAAGGAGAAAAACTTTTACTTTTAATTAGTAGGTAAAAACCAGAGAACATTCAGAGTCAGTTTTCACCAGCCTGTGCCAATATGATATATCCAAATAAAACTGTTTTTGATGAATTTACTTGCCTAGGAGTTCTGTGTATTATGGGTGTATTACTTGGAATCCTGACAAGTACACTATTTTAGTTATTCTTCAAATTTAAATTATATTTAAATTATACTATTCCCTTTCTTTAAGAATAACAAAAAATCTGTATCTGATTGTGATTGCATAAATAAAGTATTATAAAATATATTTAAAAAAACATAACTAATATTAAACAATGTTCTTATACGAGAAACTACTGGTTAGTTTTTACATTGTTTTTGAATAATATTGGAGCCAGAGTGGAAGATTTTTATATTTACCATCAATGCCCCTGAACAGGCAAGCCCACACATAGTGTTCTTCATCTTCACTGATGCACTGATTTATTTCTGCAATCACACATGAAGAGAAACTGAACATTTATTGGGAATACAATAAATTGTTATTGGATTATTAGATTTTAATTTTTTAAAAAATCAGTAAAATAATTCACTAGCTATATTAATGGTGCAATTTATTGAATTATTTATTCATTGGCCAAAATTATATGGCCACCCTTCTTATATGAATTGACCCTGGGCAGCATACAGTAAAATCATCAATTAAACATTCCACAAAACCAATTAAAACAATAAACTTAGATAAACAAGACTATGAGAAGGAGGATATTGCATATAATCCAGCAATCCCTATTGCCAAGGGATTTCCAGGCTTGCTAAAAAAACCCAAAGATTACCCTTTTATCATGTTTCCTACCTTCTCCCCACTCTCAAAAAATTGGACTCATCCAACTGTTTGATTATTTTGATGCTGAAGGAAAATGAAAGATGAAATAAAATAATACAAGCACAGTTGCCATCATGTGAGGTTTCATTTAGCGACCCCTTCATTTGTGCCATTTGGGGCCCTAAACATGAAAATCAAAACACTGAATTGCATCAAGAAGTATACTGACGGTTGGCTAGCACAACCTGGACAGTAGCCAAGTAACCTGGGCAAACCTCAGTGTAGCTAGAATGGCGTATCCTGCCACATTCTGGACCAGTTGAAGCTTCCAGTTGTATTTCAGGAGCAGCTTTTATCTCATTTCTTTCTCCGGTTTAGGTTACCTTCTTAATTGTAGTTTGTTGTCAGTCTTAGCAGTCAGTTACAGAATGGAAAACAGTGTTTATCTTCTCCATTCTGTCACAGTATCTTTTTTCATAAATATTACTCTAGAGCTACAAAATGTAAAGAAATGTAAACACTAAACATTTAGATTAGAGTTGCAAATACAGGCATTAAATTTGCATTTTTATTTATTTTATTTATTTATTTAAAAAACATAACCTGGAAATTTGGGTGTTATATAATCAACAAATTAGAAAACAGTATAGTTAAAACCCAACAACAAAAATTAATAGGAACTCAAATTCATGTTAAATCCTAAAAGGCAGGGGCTTCTATCCAACTAGCCTGAAGAAAGAACCAGATTTTGATACAGGTTTCCTGTACAAGGTTGGCCAACTAATTATATATTTGTGGAGGTTGCAGTGTAGATACTTCCAGAGCACAGATGCTTCAGCAGAAAAACAAAACAAAACCAAGCCTCCTGATTTTCCCACATCAAATTGTCTCAGTTAAGGTAGCTGAAACATGCCCATCCTATTAGGACATGTGGT